>JAWZYV010013617.1:0-114459 GCA_038373885.1 Cheiracanthium punctorium
ACTGCTATAATGGCATAGTTAACGCCGCCAAATGTTTCTACTGATTGCAAATAATCTAGCTGGACCGAACCGGCTTTAAAATAATCTGCATTTTAATTATTTTTCATTTTCAAGATATTAGTTATTCTGTTTTGGAAAAAGGAATAATCGCTCATTCTAAACTCCTGTTGTCTAAGCGAACTTACTATTTGAAAATTGTCAACTTTGTGTAACACATTTTGAGTAACTTATTTCATGTAGTTTTTACTTTGGCGTAAAATGGGCGTAATTCTAACTCATGTTTGTAAATTTCATGCAGTTCTAGATACTTGGAAACGCTTTGTTGCAAAGGAATGAATGATTTTATGCCAAATCTGGCAACCATTATGTTTATTTTTTCAGTTTTTTATTAAGTAATAATTTGATTTTTGAAATTTAAGTCAGCTTAGCAGGTTCCTCGGAATTTTTTGAATCTGTGGGCACCTTAGTTGAAACTCAAATCCCCACGATTTAGGAGGAGATAGGTCAACAAGCTTTGGCAGCGCCAGCGGCAGCGGCCTTTACTTTTTTTTAGAATAGAGAGATACTTTATATAAATAAAATTGTGTTAGATATTAAAGCTTAATTATTGTAGCATTGCCAAGTTTTGCAAAACATCCGGCCTTTGTGTAAAATCCATTGAAATTGTCATAAGACAAACGTGAGTTACTGGAGTTGAAGGCACCAATTTCTTGTCCATAGCTGTACATAGGAAAAACACTTTCATAACTCTTTGAAAAAAAAAAGCCATGTATTTTCCCTAGAGAAAGAGATAAACCCACCTTTCTTCACTTTTATTAATCACTAGTAGCTTTTTGATAACAAATGAAAGTACATATGAATAGTTTTATTTGTAATTTGTCTTCTGTTGTTTTTTGTGCCACTCATTATTACTTTATGTTTTGTCCCTTTTTGAATGATTTTTTACAAGTTCGCAGAAGCTTAATGTTCATCTGACTGTATTTTTTTATCACTGGAATGTACCGAGAATGCTTTTTCAGATGATCTTTTTTGAGCATTAAATCTAAATTTGGAATTTTTGAATTTGTAGCAACCTTATTAAAGATCAAAAAACTGTGATTTTTCATAAATTAAATCTTTGTAATAGATTATAATTCATTTCTGAACATATTATTTTCAAAGCTTCCCTTGGAATAAAAACTTCCCTTGCTATTGTAAAAGGAGAAAATGATTATATTTATTTATTTAACTTTAAATACAATAAGGAAAATTTGATTCTTGCTTCTTCATTGGCTGGCAGATACACTAATACCTTGGCTTGCATGAACCCAAAGTTATGCAATTTTCAAATCTTGTCGATTTGTCTTTTCTTTACTTCTGAAATAACTTCAGTTTATGATTTTAATAATAAAATTTGTTATAATTATGTATTATCTAAAATTTAATTAAGCATTTTTTTAATTACTGTTTTAGTCTCTAGTCCCAATTAGAAATAATTTAGTGTACATTTTTCTGTGTGAAATTATACCCCGACTTACGCAAATTGGACTTATAACAGTAATCGCTCTGTCCCATCTAGGAATCTAGGTGGGACCGAGATTCCTACTAGATTCCTAGGTAGAATCTAGGTGGTTCAGTACAGTGATATCGTGTGAGTTCGGAATATCACTGTACTGAAACCTGTTTCCAAGCTGAAAGGCTGTTTATATAGGAACTCCACCTTTACAATTGAACAGACATTACATTGAAGACATTGAAGATTTAGAAAAAGAGATCAGCCTCCTGGGGGAGCAGACCACAAAGCAGTTTACAATAGCTATAGTTGGTTGAATGTTCATGCTGAAATCAACAAAAATTTAAATGAAATTGTCTAGCCAACATTATGTGCTGTGCCAAGCTATTTTGACGCAAGCAATGACGAAAATGTTTAAAATATGAAAATAAATCAAGCTAAGAGCTCAGATTTATTAATTGTTTTGGCTCTCTGAAATTTTTTTTTAATTAACCACTGTCATTAAAAATGACAGCAACTTTTTTTTTATCCATATTAAAAAATATTTTTAAGCATGACTACTTAAACAGCAGTTATGGAACTTTAAAAAATATAAATTTAGGTATGCTATGCCCTAACATCTGATGCAATGCTAGGCATATGTAGTGCCAGGCTAATCAGCTAGTGTACAGGGTTGTACATTTTTTACCATGTGTTTTCATAACTCATGGTAAAAAATGTAAGAGGTAATAGAACACATCTAAAGCATAATTTTTGTCCTGCAAAGCATTGTATTAATATAAGCAATGACTGGAGAATGAAGATCAGTTTGCACTATTATTCTGTCTTACTATTTACAATAATGTTGTACATAATTGTATTGTTATGTTATTTACAAAAGCATTGCAAATTACATAACAATACAATAATCTTGTACATAATTGTATTGTTATGTTATTTACAAAAGCATTGCAAATTACATAACAATAACAGTGGTTCACCGCTTATATTACGATAATGCATTATATGATAAAAATTATTCTTTTGATGTGTTCTATCATCCGTTACACTTTTTTATCAAGAGTTATGAAACTCCATTTGCCCATATTAAGGTTTTTTTTTTTCTTTCTTAATATTTATTTACTTGTAAGCAATTAATATTAAGTAAATACTCAAAATATTAATGATAATTTTTTACCTTAATTAGGTGTGAAAATGACTAATGAACCACCTAAAGGTTTGAGAGCTAATTTATTGAGGTCCTATTTGAGTGATCCTATTTCCAATCCATCTTTTTATGATGGATGTGATAAGGTAAGTATGTATCCTGTATTTAGAATTGAATATTTAGAAAAGATAACGCATATTTGAGGTTTTCTTGATAGATAACTAATCAGTGACCTCATTCAACCTTCAAACAAGTTTCTTACCATTTTCTACGCGCATTTGTTTAACTTCAAATTAAAGCCATGCAAAAAAAGTAAAAAAGTCTGTCTAACTAAAAGTTATATTTGTATGACACTTGATTTAATAAGTAAAGTAATTGTATATAATAGTTATTATCTTTTGCTGATGCCAGCCTGCAAAAATATTCCCATTGTTTGCTGATTCGCAGGTGCAAAAGGGTTAGGAAACTTTGAAATAATATATTGTTAAAATTTCAATTTTGCATTTTTAATGTTTTCAGAAGTCATTTAGTCATCAAGGTTAAAAAGCTCACTTCCAGAAACAAAAACTTTTTTTTTTTTAAGGGGGGGGGGGAATTACATAATACAGATTTAAAAGTTTTTTGTGTGTATCCTTTATTATGTAGTGATAAAACTGTAATAGAGTTAGCACAAAGGTTTCCATGGTTTTTTTTTATATAAAAAAATAATTATTTTACTGTATATTTGAGGGTAAAAATATGTAATGACATTAATACATCATATAAAAATCCATACATGGTTTCTTCCAGTGTATTTTAGTAAATAGGGAGAAAAAGAGCAGAAATATCAGTGTTTAAATTTGAAAACAACTTTATTAAGTGAGATGTTCTGTTACATGATTATTGAAATAAAATAAAGACATGAATTTTGCTCTGTTTCTTGAAATTAAATGCTGAAAAGGGATTTTTGCTTTTGAGGTAAAAATGTTTTCAATCCCAAAGATAGAAACATGGAAATCAATATTCAACTGCAATCTAAAATTATTTTTAATCATGTTCTATTTTGTTATTTATGTATGTATTTTTATGGTTAATTATCAGTTACCTGTGCTCATGTCTATATGGTTGACATTTCAGTTGGACATTTGGCACAAGATGCTGTTTGGGTTATGTTTTTTCC
Source organism: Cheiracanthium punctorium (assembly GCA_038373885.1). Classification (NCBI taxonomy): domain Eukaryota; kingdom Metazoa; phylum Arthropoda; class Arachnida; order Araneae; family Cheiracanthiidae; genus Cheiracanthium; species Cheiracanthium punctorium. Next base: position 3,799 of record JAWZYV010013617.1, read on the forward strand.
ACGCATTAGTTCAAGAAAGAAGAAAGTTTGGGCCTCTAGGTTGGAACATACCCTATGAATTTAATGAATCTGATTTGAGAATCAGCATGACACAACTTCAAGTCTGTTTATATATTTATTATTGTTATTATCACTTTAAATAAATATAGGTGCACTTTTTTTAAGTTAAGGTTAATTGCTTATGGTTATGATATTGTGCTAGCTTTGTTAAAATTGATCTCTATGTTGTGATGATTTGCTTTCAAAATTACCTTTAATCAATTTTATTTTATACTAAGTTATTTTAGAGCACATAACTGTACTGTTACTGTACATTAATACTTGCACTGCACTACTAAAGAGCACAATTTTTTAAAATTAATATTGTGTTCTTGACTAGTATTGTAAATCATATGTATGTCATGTAGACTATAAAAAAGCAATCCATAACTATATCTTGTATGCTGACACAAATATATTGCTGGTACTAGATTCTTTTTTAGTACTGTTTGACTATTATGTTTAAATTATATGTAGTGATAAATGGCTGAATTGTATTTTATCTTCTTGTTGTTTTAAATCGAGTTGGAACTTAGGTACTTTTGCTGCTCACAAAATCCATAAGTTGTGTGACATATTTTTAATTTTAGTGCAAATTGAATCTGTAATATATTTTAAACTTCAGTTTTCATGCAGATTTTCCAATGCATTTAGTTTCCTCTCTCTGTATTAACTCTGTATTTGTTTGTGTGATTATGGCAACACTGCGCTTGGGCAATCTGCCAAAGGATGGGGGAATACCTTGGTAGGAGGACTTTCTATGAGGTTCTAACACATATTCACATTACATCTGGAGGAAACCTACCAAAACTCTTAACCATTAGATCGATAGCCGTGCAATGGGACCTGAACCCAGGACCTTCACGCTTCAGCCACCTACCATTTTCAGTGACATAACCACTGTGCCATGGTGAAGCCTAGTAATAAATGAATTATTTATAAAACGTTTTAACTTAAGGTACTTACTATAGACTTGTTCGGGCCCCTGTCAAAAGGTGATAACAGAAAAAAATGGAGGTGCAAGAGAAGGGGATGTAATGAACTTGGTATTAATGAATGGTGAACAAAGAAGATTCAGCCCGATTGCTTCTTAGCAAAAGTATACCTGCCTCCTCTACTAGATTTTCAAGGAAAGTCTCAAGTTTTTGTCATTTCCCCTGATCTTCCAGTTTGCTTTAAAAATCTCCTATTTTTTATAAATCTCAAAAATTCATAAATTTATTAGAAATGGGAAAATTTTCCATTTACCATGAATACAGTAGATAACTAGTAGTCAACTTTCAAAGTGTTTGTGCACTGGAATTTTTTAGATTTTAAGAGCTAGTGACTTTTGGACTTTTTTTAGCAAAAGAGGGAAATTGCTCTGTAAATTATGCTCAAGCATTCAATTTCAATTTTTGCCTATCCTTCTAGTGAATTACTATTTTTCTTGGGCATTCCTTTATTTAAATTCAGGTATGAGACTATTCAGAGTTTTGTCTGATTATCAGACTTTTTCAGTGTTTCAAAAAACTCAGTTTTTACAATTTCTCAAAAATTATCTGATTTTTCATTACGTCAAAATTGTATTTAATTGGGATAGATTTAATGTCAGAAGCAATTCCAATATTTCTTGAACTTGAATTTCATAAGTATTATTCCTTAAATGTTTTTCGCACATTCTTTCAGATTTTTCCCTTTTTTGTCAATCTCATATGACGTAAAAGTTGATCTATATATTAAATTTATTACTTTTTTTTTACAGATTTAATTTTTAAGCTAAAATTTACTCTAAGAGCTTCATGAGAAGTTATTCATGATATTTTATTGGCAATAGCTAATGAAGATTACCACACACTATTTCTCAGATTTAAAATGTCAGAATTTGTTATAATAATTTTAATATTATTGATTAAAATTAATAAAAATACTTATTTAAGGCCCTGTCCAAAATAATAGTTAATAGATTTTTTTGATTGCTTTTTATTAATATCAAATCTGTTAACAACAATATTTATTTTATTAATTTTGTGTGTGTTCCTTTTATAATTATAAGATTAATCCCTGGTATTTCTCTATAAATTGCTAAAGACTCATAATGTTTATATACTGTACAAATCTACGGCATTATTTTCCACAAGAACGCTGGTACATATGCAAAAGTACTTGATGTCATATTAGATATCATAAGTGAGATAAATGTCAATTTGTATCACAAGTTTAAGAATTCTTAAAAATTCCATAATTTAACATTGTAATGAAAAAATGATGACACACTTGAAGCAATTCGATAATTTGTTTATGGTTTGTTTGCAATTTGCTCCAAGATGCAGTTGCAAAAATATGAATTCAAGAAAATTTTACAAATAATTTTTAAGTATGTTTTTTTAAAGTCCCTTTTGACAATGAACTTATTTTTTGTTGTTGTTGTTGTTGTTTAAATCTATTCTATTTCAATCAAATTTGATAATGCCAAGTTTTAATATACTGAACATTTTAACATCTCATTTAAAACTTTGTTAGAACATTTTTAATTTTATTTTCTTTGCTTTTCCTAAGTTTAAAAGTTGTGTAAAATGTCAGTGTATCTATCATCATATTGGACAAAACATTAACATCAATTTTATTTTTATTAATAGAATTATGAGACAGACACACCAGTTTTTGTAAAGTACAATTTATTGTTTTCTGTATGAATATATATGAGAAATCTGTAGTACACACCATCTTTATTCTTAAATTGACAATGCAGGGTCTTGCAATTCCATTCGAAACATGTAAACATTAATCAGAATTCTAATATCTTTTAAGCTCTGGTATCATTTATTAATATGTATTTTTGGGTTTAAACAACAGAAAGAATCATCTTTATTGTGTTGAACAATAAAGATGATTCTTTCTGTCAATAGTTGAACAGCAAAAGATAGTAAACTGAAAGCTTACTATCTTTTTCTTACTTTCTTACTGTTTTGTTCCATTAAAGTAATTTTTTTTCCTCAAAAATATTAATGCTTATCAGGACTTGAATAATACTTTTGTGCCCTGGGCTCTTTTCAAAGTTTGAGTCCATGTGCCCGAAGTGCATCAGGGCCTGATTCTTATAGAAATTTTTTCCTGAGTTAATCTTCAAGATTCATACAAATAGCAGCATTTTCAGATTTTTAGGGTCATATGGTCCTCCCAATTTTGAATATTCTTACCTAAAGGTAAACCAATCAAAGAACATACTTTAATCAGTGCTGAAATATTAAAGTGCATGTTTAGAGTGATTGGTGACATTGGAATTGTGGATTCTCTGCAGAGATTGGTCCAGTTGTAATGGTAGTGAATGCTCCTAACCATATACATGTTTCTATTAAACATTTTTTACACCTAAAATCTTAGTGACTATCTGATCACAGCTTTATTTGATTAAATCTTATTTAAAAAGTCACACAGTCCTGGGTAAGTTGGGGCAGGGTATCATTTCCAAATTGACCATTGTAATCCAGATCGGCCCTGTTGATTGCAGTGGATTCCTTCTCACATGAATGTTAATGGAAACAAAACTGCTGATCTGTTTAGGGATTCTGAATTTCTCACTGTACCCTTCCTCCAAATTACGAATTTCTGAGGTCCTTTTCCTGTTTTTAGCAAATATTAGTTATACTTGAAAAATCCTGCCAGATCATAAGAGCTTTATAACCTTCAGTATAAATCAGAAGACATATGCCTACTGTCATTCCTCAGCTCTTGTTTCCCTCTCATTTCAGTGAATATACAGGGTGTCCCAAAAGGTAGTAATGGGCTTTATTTCTTTATCTATCAGACATAAGTGATGTAAATTTTTTTAAATGTACAAAATAAGGTTGGAAATGAGACTTTTATGAAAAAATTCCTCTTGTTCATTTTCAAAACGTTATACTTTTAAAATTTGTATATGATCCCGTAAGAAAAAAATCGCAATTGGCAAAATGTGCCCCATACACTAATAAGGTGATATACCAAACTTCAGCCTTTCATCATACAATGTCTCAGAGATCTCTTTAAAGAAAGATGATAAGGGCTATATATGATTTTGAATGCAAACAGTTATTGCTACAAATGGAAATGATTATTGCTAGAGTTTTTTTTCTAATGTAAGATTTCCTTTTGTAATTTCTTTATGACCCCTGAAATGCGATCATTTGACGTGATTTTTCCCATCGACAGGGTTGCTACCACTCAGGGAGAACAGGGAAAAGTCAGGGAATTTCATTTTGGCAAGAGAAGTCAGGGAAAATCGTAAATTTTAGCCCAAAACCTGGAAATCACATAATGTGACCTGGAAAATTATCAGAAATCTGTGTTTGTAAACAATATCAACGTTTGACCTTACTAGGGAAGCTGGAAATATTTAAGAAGGTATCTAAAGTTGACGCCCTAAACATAAAAAATAGTCTGGATTTTTATCTCAAAAAAGTCTGTTGGAACGGAATAATCTTGTTTATTCAGTAAATTACTATTTAACTTCATTTTTTTGTAAGTTAAGATTTAAAATTCTTTAAAACTGTTTCTAAAAGAGGTGCCATAAAATAAACCATTTCCTTAATTTTCTAAAATTAAATTAAATACAAAATTGCAACCAAAATAATCATTCTTAAGGCTTAGTGATTGTATAGATTTAAAAGGCTGTACATAACCGTTGATGTTATTCCTAAAATTCTGCAAAAACTCTATGAAGTTCGAGTGAAAAAGACAAGCACATCAAAAACACACTAAATATGTGGAAACAATTCATTTATTAACATATTGCAACTATATTAGATTAAAACACCTGAAGTAACAATCATCTACAACTTAACAAAGTATTTACAATCGATCTCAAAAATTTTCATCTTTTTTTTTTTTTTCATCTGCCCAGTGTTTCCACAATTTTGATAAATCTCGATTATAAAGTACTAACATAACATTTAACTTAACAAATTTTACTAAATTACAATTATCTTCCAACATAAAACTTATTACTGAACATACTGAAACACTTTACATGAAGCACACTAGAACCTAATTTCTAAATCTTTAAACATCTATTTCTCTTAGTCCTAGGATTACAAAAATTTATTTTAATTGATCTTACTAAACCCATAATTAATCAACCCAAACAATATTACAAAAAAATTACAATTCTTAAGGCCTCTTATTACACTTAAAGAATTAACTTACATTCCAGGCTTAACCCCTCATGTCACACAAAAAAATTAAGTGGCTGACAAAGAAAAAAAAAAGGATTTGTTAGTTGAAGGAAGCATGCATAAATGACTTATCCAAGGATTCATCGTTAGTTGATGAGAGGGACCTCTCCAAGATATCTTTCACTCAAGTCTCATTGTCCAAGTTCCTTCCAGACGCCGTCCATCGGTACCATCGCTCCAGACATCTATCAGGGAGAAGAGAGAAAGCAGCAGAAGAAGTCGAGAGACGCCACTTCTGGCGCTGATATTTATAGTCATCGTCATACTCTCGTACTCAGACTTCGATTGCTGTAGCGAAATGTCGGCCATGGAGTTGATGTTCAAGTCGGCGCCCTTTATTGACGTCGCAATTACGGACTCAAAAAATTACTTTGTAAAGAACGATGTGTATATGTTATTAAACGTATATTCTTTGCACTTCCACCTTAATTTAATAACTCCTTATTAAATATTTGCAAAATGTAAAACACATCGTGAACGGCCGTAAAATTTCTTGTTCCTTGAATCTGGCAACATCAAAGACGCGGGAAAGTGTGTATCTGCCGAGATCGTACTGACTCCAAAAGAAAATGGCTACCCAGTAGCGATTGTTGTAAATCAAAAGAAAATTAGTAAAAGATTAGAAATGTTAAAATTTATTAATGTTAATATATTATTTAAGGGAACTAAAAGATCATTATATAAAAAAAAATATTTGTCAGCCACTAAAAAAAAATTTGTCAACCACCAAAAACACAAAATTATTAAATACAAAATTCATTATCAAAATCATTAAGGTAGTTTTCAACATATGTGTAACCCACCATGAAAGAACTATATCAGGTATTTCACCTAGAAAAATATGTATCTGTCATTTAGCGCGCAATTAATGACAAGCACATGGATCTCTAAATTACAAATCCAACTGACACAAATCCCCCATAATGTCCCCACATACCCAAAAACTTAATTTCTCTGGGCAAAATTATCTTAAATAAAAACTTCTTTAATTATTTTCATTTTTTCATAATAGAACTTTTAATACAATAAAAACCCGTTAATTTTCCACTTAGTCTAAATGTTATTTATTCTTTACGACATAACAAATCTGGAGAACCTGGAAAAGTCAGGGATTTTTTTTTTCAGAAATTGAGTAGCAATCCTGAATTGAGAGCCATTGAACACTGGTTTAAGTCAGCATTATATTTATCCCCATATCTCTGAAACTTTTAAAGATATAATTCTCAAATTTTGTATGTCACCTCATTAGTGTATGAGTCTCATTTTACTAATGGAATTTTTTTTTTGCTTGGGAGGGTCATATATAAATTTAAAAAGTGTAACTTTTTGAAATTGAACAGGGTTTTTTTTTACAGCGCAATCTTTTTCGACCTTATTTTAAACATTGTTTCACTTTACATGACCCACTTATCTCTAATAGATAAAGAATTAAAGCCCATTACCACCTTTTTGGGACACCCCTGTGTATTAGTGCCTTGGTGGGGCAACTGTTGACTTAGGAAGAGACTGTTTACAATTTGTTGATGCATAATGATCTTTTGAACTTTGCGTTGGGGCTTAAACCATGTAGATTAGCAACAACAATAAACTTCACAATATGGTGTTGTATTGTTTTTGGGGGATAATGTTTTTTACAAATCAAAAGCAGTAATTTTTTATTTTTAATTGTTTTAACCATTAATTATTTATTTTCTTAATACTTGTAATTAACTTGGAAGTTTAATTTAAATACCTTTTGTCAGGAGATATAATGGTCTGGATGACTCTTCTTCTATAACTCAATAGCTAACCTCTTTTAAATTACTACTAATTACCCTTTTTTTGTTGGGACCTTTTTTTAAATAATTACCTTTTCTTTAAATTAATCCTGCCTTTGTTTGCCCGGTCTCCGGAGGTGTAATTTTAATTATCAGGTAAATTCTGTCGATTTTCTGCTGACTATTAAGTTTCCCTCTCTCTTCAATAGCCTAACTCATTTCTTGCAATATCTCTTGTTCATGTCCGGTTTTTAATTAGTTTTACTCTCTTCTAATTTAATTTTTATTCCAAATTTTACCCAGGATTGTCTCGGACGATTAGCTATCTCCCGCTAAAATTTTAGGAAATTTAATAACGTTTTTAAGGCCCTTATGATCAATTAAGTTTTTTTTCCCATTTCAAGATGGCCGTTCTTGCCTGTGTTTCTTCTCGGCCAAGTTCGTTTCCTTCCCGCGTGTAGTAGTTGCTGGCCGCCATTTTCTTATTTTCTCGCTTCCTTCCCCCGTCGATCGAATGTTCTCGAAGTTTCCCGGCTGAGATGGCGCGCTCTGATTGGTCCCCACGGCCGGCGTCTCTTCGAAGCTCCCCGCGCGGGGGGCGAAAAGCGTCATTCTGAGAGCTGGTGAGGTGCGGCTAGGACGTGTTCTTGTCCGGTTTTTTTTCATCGGCATTTTAGGGGCCCAGCTCGGCATAACAGTCGTCACTTACATCAAGTTCATGATGTAAAGATAGTTTCACGGCCAGAGGGCCAACATCCTTTTAAATTTCGATGATCACCATGTAAATTTTTTTTCCCCTTTTTTTTTTCGGCCGACTGCCTCGATTCGGCCATTATGCCGATGCGACACCAACTGCCACCTTTGGATGTGAATTGGGCGTAAGGCCCCCACCCCCCTGTGTTTTTCATTAGCTGCGATGAAAATCAGCTACCGGATTTGACGTCTCGCACTACGATCACCTTTTGCCCAGACCGGGAGCCGCTAGTGTTGTCTGGAACGCGAAGTCCCCGACGCCTGATTGTGCCGGCCGGAATTCCCTGACCAGTGGAGAGACCAAGATGCCGCCTCCGGGTGCCATCAGCGACCGACCGTCGGTTCCCTGAAACGCCGAGACCAGGCCTGCCATTGGATCCGTGGGTGAGATCTAACCATTACCCTTTTTCTATCTTCCTTGCTTCCATTTCTCCACCACGAGCTGGATCAGCGACTTCATGCTTCAAGCTGTGCTAGAACTATCCTTTTTGTTCTTATAATGTTTAATGGGGGGGATTTAATATCAAATGCTAAATTTTCTTTTTCTACTTGGTGTGCTATTCTGGTGTATAACTTCCAGTGACAATGTTTAATTTTCTTTTGTTAGTATGATAAATGTAAATGCTATGTTAAATGCTGGTTTGGCCTATGCTAATCTCTGTGATTCTTTGCGTTGATCTGCACATCATTGTATTTTGCTGCACCCTTTGGTGTAAAAATTGCAAAGTTCCCTTTTTTGTTTTGTATTACTTTATTTTGGCAATTGTTTAAACTAACCTGTTGGATTGTAAAGGTGGGGTTTCAAGTAATAGATAGGGATTTAATGCGGGATTTTCATCAGATGCCTTGTGAGGCTAGGGAAAGGTGGGGACTTGTTTGCCCAATTTTCTTTTTTTTTACTTTTTTTGATAGGATAAATTTTTTTTATGCTGCAGCAGAGCCTTTAACTTAAATTTTGGATCCAATCGAGCTACTTTTGTCATGACAACTTTATTATGCATTTTCTTTTATATTTATTTTTTTTTGTTAGGTCTACAAGGGCTAATAATTGGGTAATTAAAGCATTCTAGTATTTTTTTGTCCTTGAGCAAATTTTACCACGCGCTGTAAAACCCCTGCGCTGTGTTTACTTACTTTTCATTTCTTTTTCTGATGTCGCGAGGCCACAAGTTGTTTTCCTCTGTTATTGTTGAATAAAATATTTTTTTTTGGTGATCAAATGCAATGTCTCTGTGTTTATTTTACCACTTTTCTAACACACACTTCAGGCAAGGCTGAGATCATTGGGTTATTTTCTACACTATCGGTCACAACGCAATGGACAAAAATCTAAATTTTTTTTTTTTACTAAACTAAATTTTCACGGCAGTAGTAAGTAGAATACTACAAAATGGTGCCGTGACCTCTCCTTGCCAATCTTGTGTGTGTTGAATAAGGTGAAATGGATACAGAAAACTTTCATTTTTTTTGATGCATTTACATATCTCTTTGTAACTGGGGACTGTCTTGAGAAGCTTATTGGGTGGTAAACTTTTATTTTGGGAGTTTCAAAATTTTCTTTTTCCTAAGTCCCAGTATGGCTCTAGATGAAGGTGCCAGGGCGGCGGCATTGCCAGGTCCGGCTTTTATCGGCATGCTCCCACCACTGTCTGGTAGAAACTGCTCCAATTTTTTTCACTCCCTTTCCCTAATTCAGCCCTTGGCGGCCTGGACGGATGACCAGGCCTTGGCAGTCGCAAAATTGAAAATGGAGGGTGCTGCTCTCCAATTCTACACATCTACCTTAGAGGCAATTGAGGGTCTTACGTTGAAAGAATTCAAGGACCGCTTCATGGCACACTTTGCAGAAGCGAGATCCTTGGCCCAGGACATAGAAAAATTAACGTCCTGTAAGCAAAATTTTGGGGAGACAGTGCGTGATTACGCCACTAGACTGGAAGGAATTGCCCATAAGGCCCTCAAAAATCCCATAAATTCCTCGGACACGATACCTCAGAGCTTCTCACAGGAGATGCTCCTTTCACAATTCAAAGCGGGTCTTCTTCCAAACATTAAGGCCCAGGTCGTTGTTGTAGACCCTAAAACTTTTGTCGAGGCAGTACAGGTCGCGAAACGTGTGGAAGTGGCACTCCAATGCCACCTGTCAGACATAAATGCCGTAACGGCACGTTCTCAGATGGTGGAAAGCGACTTTGAGAGGCTCCTTAAGGCCACTACGGACTCATATGCAAAAAGCCTTGAATTGCTCACCAGCCAGATGGCTGCGATGCAGGCTCAGCTATCACAAATGCAGTCGCAGAGTTTTATCCCACAATCTTTTCCTCCGCAGCGACATTCCCAACCTGCCCGAACTCAACGTAACATAACTTGTTTTTATTGTGACCGCCCAGGACATTACGCAAGAGATTGTCGGAAAAAACAACGTGACCAGGCTGCTAGATCCCAACACAGGCCTCGTCAGGAAAATCAGGCTCCTGCCAATGCTTCAGGCTCTGATCAGAGTGGGGTTAATGATGGAAATTTAAACTAAGTTTGGGGGGATGTTGGTCTGGATCGCAACACTCCATTAATTCCCCGTTTGATCCCGCTGTGCAACCTATAGTAAGTGTGTCGAGTTCTTTACCCATAATTTCAGTTAACTTTGCCAATTTTAAGTTTCGTGCACTCATAGATTCTGGTGCCTGTGTTAATTTAATTTCTTCTAATTTTTTTAATATTCTAATTAACTTTAAGGAATTCGATAGTTCTCACCTCTCTTTAAAGGCTCTCACGGGTTTTGACATAGTCACCCCAAAATTAATTCAAACTGAGTTGCACATTTGTAACACCCCGTTTTCATGTAATTTTTTGGTTGCTCAGAGTTGTCTTTCTCCTAACTTTGATGTCATTTTGGGACTTGATTTTCTAAAGACTTACAAATTTCATATCGATTGTGACAACTGTATTTTATTTAATGATGATATTAGAGTGGTCTGGACGCATGAACATCCCCCGTTTTCTCTGAATGCTGTCGTGCCAAGTGCACATGATGATGTTGATCCCGATGTTGACTTTTCTCTTTTTGGCAAGTTACCCGCTAAGATCATTTTACCCGCTTATTCTCAAAAGAGATTTTTTGTGACTATTGCAAACTGCGATCCCTCTTTCATTAATTCTACTGTAATAATTGAACCTAATCCTGATACAAATTTAACTTCCTTTCTTGTTGCCAATGCTATTTCCACCATCAATGATAATTGTCAGTGTTTAATTCAAGTTATTAATCTTACCTATGATTCCATTACCTTAAATAAGAATATGAAAATTGTTAATATTACCCCTATCCATTTAAATAAAGTTTCTGACGAAGTCAACTCGGTAGAACAACAAGCTGGTTCAGATGATTTTAGCCAGTGGGCTAAGGACATAGATTTATCCCATCTTGACGAATCTCAACGCAATGACATGATTGCTCTTTTGTCCAAATATAAGTCTGTTTTTTCATTAAACTCCTCCGACTTGGGCGCCTGCCCCATCATTCAACACCGTATACACATTACAGATGACATTCCGGTTCGTTCTAAGCCCTATCGTGTCCCTTACCACCTCAAGCCTGAAATGAAGAGGCAGATTCAAACTCTCTTGGAGGCTGGCATTATCGAACCATCGACCAGCAGTTATGCTGCGCCAGTCCTTCTGGTCAAAAAAGCGGATGGATCATTTCGCCTGGTGGCCGATCTCCGTAAGCTTAATGCCAAGACCATACCAGATAATTTCCCCCTTCCGAATTTGCAAGAGATTAATATGTTGTATTGTTTTTGGGGGATAATGTTTTTTACAAATCAAAAGCAGTAATTTTTTATTTTTTATTGTTTTAACCATTAATTATTTATTTTCTTAATACTTGTAATTAACTTGGAAGTTTAATTTAAATACCTTTTGTAAGGAGATATAATGGTCTGGATGACTCTTCTTCTATAACTCAATAGCTAACCTCTTTTAAATTACTACTAATTACCCTTTTTTTGTTGGGACCTTTTTTTAAATAATTACCTTTTCTTTAAATTAATCCTGCCTTTGTTTGCCCGGTCTCCGGAGGTGTAATTTTAATTATCAGGTAAATTCTGTCGATTTTCTGCTGACTATTAAGTTTCCCTCTCTCTTCAATAGCCTAACTCATTTCTTGCAATATCTCTTGTTCATGTCCGGTTTTTAATTAGTTTTACTCTCTTCTAATTTAATTTTTATTCCAAATTTTACCCAGGGTTGTCTCGGACGATTAGCTATCTCCCGCTAAAATTTTAGGAAATTTAATAACGTTTTTAAGGCCCTTATGATCAATTAAGTTTTTTTTCCCATTTCAAGATGGCCGTTCTTGCCTGTGTTTCTTCTCGGCCAAGTTCGTTTCCTTCCCGCGTGTAGTAGTTGCTGGCCGCCATTTTCTTATTTTCTCGCTTCCTTCCCCCGTTGATCGAATGTTCTCGAAGTTTCCCGGCTGAGATGGCGCGCTCTGATTGGTCCCCGCGGCCGGCGTCTCTTCGAAGCTCCCCACGCGGGGGGCGAAAAGCGTCATTCTGAGAGCTGGTGAGGTGCGGCTAGGACGTGTTCTTGTCCGGGTTTTTTTCATCGGCATTTTAGGGGCCCAGCTCGGCATAACAGTCATCACTTACATCAAGTTCATGATGTAAAGATAGTTTCACGGCCAGAGGGCCAACATCCTTTTAAATTTCGATGATCACCATGTAAATTTTTTTTCCCCTTTTTTTTTTCGGCCGACTGCCTCGATTCGGCCATCATGCCGATGCGACACCAACTGCCACCTTTGGATGTGAATTGGGCGTAAGGCCCCCACCCCCCTGTGTTTTTCATTAGCTGCGATGAAAATCAGCTACCGGATTTGACGTCTCGCACTACGATCACCTTTTGCCCAGACCGGGAGCCGCTAGTGTTGTCTGGAACGCGAAGTCCCCGACGCCTGATTGTGCCGGCCGGAATTCCCTGACCAGTGGAGAGACCAAGATGCCGCCTCCGGGTGCCATCAGCGACCGACCGTCGGTTCCCTGAAACGCCGAGACCAGGCCTGCCATTGGATCCGTGGGTGAGATCTAACCATTACCCTTTTTCTATCTTCCTTGCTTCCATTTCTCCACCACGAGCTGGATCAGCGACTTCATGCTTCAAGCTGTGCTAGAACTATCCTTTTTGTTCTTATAATGTTTAATGGGGGGGGATTTAATATCAAATGCTAAATTTTCTTTTTCTACTTGGTGTGCTATTCTGGTGTATAACTTCCAGTGACAATGTTTAATTTTCTTTTGTTAGTATGTTAAATGCTGGTTTGGCCTATGCTAATCTCTGTGATTCTTTGCGTTGATCTGCACATCATTGTATTTTGCTGCACCCCTTTGGTGTAAAAATTGCAAAGTTCCCTTTTTTGTTTTGTATTACTTTATTTTGGCAATTGTTTAAACTAACCTGTTGGATTGTAAAGGTGGGGTTTCAAGTAATAGATAGGGATTTAATGCGGGATTTTCATCAGATGCCTTGTGAGGCTAGGGAAAGGTGGGGACTTGTTTGCCCAATTTTCTTTTTTTTTACTTTTTTTGATAGGATAAATTTTTTTTATGCTGCAGCAGAGCCTTTAACTTAAATTTTGGATCCAATCGAGCTACTTTTGTCATGACAACTTTATTATGCATTTTCTTTTATTTTTATTTTTTTTTGTTAGGTCTACAAGGGCTAATAATTGGGTAATTAAAGCATTCTAGTATTTTTTTGTCCTTGAGCAAATTTTACCACGCGCTGTAAAACCCCTGCGCTGTGTTTACTTACTTTTCATTTCTTTTTCTGATGTCGCGAGGCCACAAGTTGTTTTCCTCTGTTATTGTTGAATAAAATATTTTTTTTTGGTGATCAAATGCAATGTCTCTGTGTTTATTTTACCACTTTTCTAACACACACTTCAGGCAAGGCTGAGATCATTGGGTTATTTTCTACACTATCGGTCACAACGCAATGGACAAAAATCTAAATTTTTTTTTTTTTACTAAACTAAATTTTCACGGCAGTAGTAAGTAGAATACTACAATGGATTTTATTTTAAATTAAACTTATTTTTAAGAACTAGGAAAAAAGTGTAACACATCTTAATGCTATTCAAAATTTAACTGTGCTTAGTAATAAATTATTCCATTTGTAAACTAATGAATTTATTTATTTTCCATTTCTTTGTTTTGTCCCTCAATGTTGAGTAGAACAGCTGATTTTAGGTTCTTTTGAACTCATTGCAGGAATAGGTGTTACTTTTAACCATACATATGTTCATTATAGATGTTTCTGAATGATTATGAAGAGGTGCCATTTGATGCATTAACATATTTAACGGGCGAGTGCAATTATGGAGGACGTGTCACAGATGATAAAGATCGCAGATTGTTATTATCCCTGTTGTCACTTGTTTATACTAGAGAAATCATCTCAGAAGAATGTTATGAGTATGTTATTTTGTTTTTTAAATAAATGCATTAAAAAATTGTGAGATTTTAGTACATTTTGTATATATAAAAGAAAATAATATTTTTTATAAACTTGTTTAGCCCAGTGATGTAAAAGTTTGCACAAATTTGCTGCTATGACACAAGTCCAGGGTTTGATTCCTGGGCTGGCCAAGGGTAACTCAATTTTTCATTCTATTACTGGGTGGATAAAAATAAGGAGCTTTGTGCAGATTGTTCACCAGTGACTAAAAAGGTGACTTTTGCTACTAATTTAAAGATTTAGTTGCTTGGGCAACTCTTTTGATAAAAAAAAACATCATTTTCATACTATTTTAAAGTTTTTAACTACTTGTACCTTACTCCAGGCGACTAATTCAAAAATCAGATTTCAGTTTTTGTCAATTCTCTTTTCTTTTTGAAGTTGCTACTGGCCCTTCATCAAATATTCTGATCTATTTTTTTTAACTGTGCCATAAAAATAAATGTACTGTACGCTCTGTTATATAGCGCCTGAGGATTTTTAATTTCATTTTATTCATTCCTTCTTAGATGAAGCTAAATGATGTAGGTTTATTTCTTAACTACAAAATTTTACAAAAATGCTACTACTTTGGCAACTGAAATTAGGAAAATGGCTTCTAAACTAGCAACTTTTGATGTCAGTGGGGCTACTAATGATGCACAAGGAACACAGGGAACTCTGTGTTCCTTGTGACGAAGGGCTTTGACTGAGGAAGACCAAAACAATTTTTGGTCGAAACGTACATATCTACTTACCTATACCATCTTATGTGTGTTTCTTACAAAGTTTTTTATTTACTTTACTATAATGTATATATGATTTTATGGGAACAGAGCAGTGTAATATTTTTTCTTTGGTTAGATTTTCTGAAAGTGGCTTGTATCACATACCCAAAAATCTGGAGCGGAAAGACTTTGTTGAATACATCCGAAGTCTTCCCATTAATCCCCATCCTGAAGTATTTGGTTTACATGAAAATGCAGACATTACAAAAGATAACCAAGAGACACAACAAGTAAGGAACTTATTAAAGGAAATAAAACATAATATTTATTTTTTAATAGTGTCTTTTTGCAATTTTTTTTCACTTCCCATTTCTCCGCCATTATATTTGTCAATTTTCTTTATACTGTTTCATTATTTACTAGCAGCATTGCCTGCGCAATGGAAGAGAAATGCCCATTGATTTTAAATATAGATTGTAAAGGTAAGGAATGTGAATCCCCCCACTGCAATAATAAAAAAAGAACATGGGACTTCCCGCTACAATGAAAAAAAGAAATGAACACAGCACCTTATAGCGTACAGAGGTTACCAAGTATTAGACATGTCTAGGCTGGAATGTGAATCCTCCTGCTGCAGTGATAAAAAAAGAACATGGGACTTCCCACTGCAACAAAAAAATAGTAATAATGAATACGGCACCTGATTTCGTACAGAGGCTACTGGGAATTGGACATGGCTAGGCTTCTACCTGCCTGTCTTCTAACAGTCATTTATCGCTGATACTTATGCAACTACTAAAGACAAATAGAGTCCAGTCGTCGGTATGAGATTGTAAAGGTAAGGAATGTCAATCCTCCTGCTGCAATGAAAAAAAAAAGAACATGGGACTTCCTGCTACAATGAAAAAAAGAAATGAAAGAAAAGAATCAGTGGACTTGCCAGCTTACGAAGATTACTTGGAATTAGACGTGACTACCTGTTCTCTCCTTCTACCTGTTGTGTTCTAATGGTCATTTATCCCTAATACCTACGCACCTCATAAACTAATTATTTTTTATTTCAAATGCAGTAAGAACCACTGGATGCAAATCCTTGGGTATATATATATATATATATATATATATATAGTAGATAAAAACTTAAAATAATTATAGATGAATTAAAAATGCAGGTTTGTTTACATGGAATGTTCACAGTGAGTTCAATTTATGATTGTCAGGAGCAAGGAAGACAAACGTTATGCAAAAAGTCTCCTTTGGCAGTAGTCCGTAAACTTTATACTTGTGCATGTTCTGTGTTCAAAGTCAATTAACATTAGTCTTACCATGAGTAAAACAGCTTTGCAAAAACTCCCTAATAACCATTCTTTGCCTTCTTATCAGTCTCAAACTTTGTAAGCCATAGAGCACTTTTTTAAAGCTCAGTGTTTGTATCATTAACACAAACATTTAAATACTAGCTCTGCCTATTTTTTACTGAGCTCAGTTTGCAAATTGCTGAATTGTATGAATTTCCTTTTTCAGTATCTTTTGTATCATCCATTTGAACCTAGATAGTCCAGATTGGAATTAAGACAACTTCAGTCATGGTTCAAGTGTCAAATACATTAGTACCATACTCCACATAAAGTATTTTATGATATAGAATAAGCTTATATTGATAATTGATATACTGCAGAAAGTTTGGATTGCTACGTAAATTCTGCATTTTTGAATGATTCCGTGTCGAGAGCTTTTGGTAGCAGTTTCATTGACCACCAATTAAACGCACTTATCTGCTTAAAAAATAAAAATGAAATAATCAAAACTTTGCTTTCAGAAAAAGGGGGTACTTAATATGAGTATGATTGTTTGAAGGTTACAAAAAGGTTCAACCTTCTTCAGTTGCAAAAGTTCCACCCTTTACATGAGCTGAAGAGAGTGAGAAACATTAAGTACATTTTTTTTACAAAGTTTTTATTATTTTACCTTTTAATAAGTTTTTGTTGGCATATGTATTGATTTTTTTTTTCTGTGACATTGATAAATCTATTGTAGCTTTTGGATGGAATATTAATGACCCAAGCTAGATCAACTGGTACTGGAGCACAGTCGTCTGGTGATATGATATTTGATTTGGCTGCAGATATTCTTGAAAAATTACCACCTGATTTTAATATAGAAATGGTAATTTTTCTATATTATTATAATATATTTGTGTAAATTTGGAAACATTGCAAATCTTATCTTTATTCATTATGTCAGACACTTCAATCCAAAATGGCACAAGATATTAAATCAACAGTGTTGATCAGTTGAATTTCATTTTGTTTGCATTGTTTATTATTTATTTCAATTGTTACAAACAACGAAAGCTGCCCAGATGGTGTAGTGACTTAAGAACCATTCTATCACACCGTAGGTCCACGTTCGAATTGGCTTGTCCATTCCTTCATAGGAGGTAATCCTGGCCGCCCACTAAGTCCACTTGAGAGACGGATTTATAGGAAATTCAAACAATCACAACTACTGAGACTAATGTATTTAAAAAAAGCAAAATTTAAGTTTTTATGGGAAAAGCATAATTTAGACTGAAACTGTTCACTGTACCTAATCAAGCACATTTCGTTGACCATCAAATAATCTTTTATGATATCATGTTAAATTATATATCCTGATAACTGTATTACTCATCCTCATAATGTTTCACTAATTAATTCTAAACAATTTATCCTAAATGAGGAATTGGAAAATAAACCATATATTTGTTAATCATAGTTGGATTAAATGACCTAAATATCCTATTAAAAAGTGTTTCAGTTATAAATTGTAGCATTTAATCCTATTTTTAGCTCATGAAATCAAAAGTTAATTAAAATTTTGTGATTTTTTTAGCTTGTTAGGTTGAAAATTCTAACATTCACCTTTTAAACACACAATATATTTGTATTACTTTATAGTTGTTGCATTTATTTGGATGTTGAACACTAGATTTTTGGAAAAAAAAATTATTTTTCTCCTGAAAATTTATTGAAAGAAGCTTGAATTTGCATTTTATTATTGATTACATATTTTGTTGACTTCAGATTTATTACTCATAAAATCAAAAGTAGAAATCTGAATAGGGTTATAAATGTTTATGACTTGTAACCAACTGTAGAAAGCCACAAATATAACCACAACCATAAAATTAATATCACATATTAAAGCATGAAAAGTTATTGAAGTAAATATCTTTGATTATAGCTATAAGAAACAGGGGCTGATTAAATTGTATCGAATAAAGAGGCAGGGAAAATCAGAAACATTGGAACTATCACTCACTGTAATAATAACCAAAAAAGTTAAAACCATTCTTGAAAAGAAAAAAATCTAACCTACACATGTGTAAGTTAGAGATTTTGTTCATCACTAATATTTTTTAAATGCAAATTATGTAAGAAATTTGATGATAGTCAGAATATTTCTTCACAAGTAGTACTATGCTCTGTGATTAAAGAACTTACATGCTGTCTCTCCCTTTTAGAAAAATCTCTTTGGCTTAGGAATTGTTTTAAAATAATTGGCTTGTGTGCCATGCATTTAAGAAAATGCTGCAAAATATTGAATGTTTAAGAATTTTTTTCTGAATGTTTCAGAATTCTTATCGATCTATCACTTGTAACTGCATAATATACGCACGAGTAATAACTTTAAGGCCAGTAAAAAGTTGAGAAAATGAAAAAATCATAAGCTGAAGATTGTAATATCATTTGATTGATAATTATTAACCTTAAATGCAAGTTAAAAATCCAGCAAAATTCATTTGTAAATATTTTATTATCAGAAAATATTATAGAACATGCAGATCAATATTTAAGGTTGAGTACAAACTTTTAGAAGCTTGTTTAAGAGCCATTCCTTAGAATTACTTCAAATATTCCTTTTTTTCATGGAGGAAACTAGTTTTTATCAAAGTTCAGGGTTGTTTTATACCATTCGTCTTTGATAGTAGATTTCAGCTCTCCTGACGATGTAAAATGACTCCCATTTGCATAAACTCTTCTTACTAAGTCACCCCATAAGTTCTCTATTGGTTTAAGATCTGGAGGGTTACATGGCCATTTCAAAGTTTCAACATTGTTGACTCGGAACAAATTTTTTGTACTGTTACTCGAAAGGATATGTGCATTATCTTGCTGATATTTTCAATTTTCTCCTGCAAGGGATGCAGCATTTGGTAAAAGATGACTTGCTAGGACACTTTGATATGCTTGCAAATTCTTTTTACCGAAAACGAACACAATTGAATCCACACCACTGTAAGCAAAGCACCTCCAGGTCATCACAGAGCCTCCACCTAATTGGCGCTTGGAGAATACTCCTTTTTCTTTTCTTAGATCATGCTTATAGTACTTCCATCCATCCATCTGGTCCATCCAAATTCCTTTCTTTTAATCAGAAAAAAATTATTTCTATCCAATGATTATCCCAGGTCATTACTTGTTGCCTGAAGTTCAAACGATCTATTTTGTGCTTCTGCAGCAACTGAGGCTTTGCAAATTTTGCTCTATAAACATAACTTCCAGACCTTCTAATTGTGTTACACACAGTTTTTGACAAGCATTGAAACTGTCGCTGGAATAAGTTTCCAGGTCGACTTCTGTGAAGTAGATTCAGGTCTGCAAAATCTTCTTTCATCACGCGAAGACAAATCTTTAGGTCTTCCTGTATTCTTTTTGCCACAATTATCTTTCAAATAAAAAAATATTGTTGACTACAGTCTTTCATCTTAACATCTTTATTGTAATAATACAGATATTCATTCCTGTTGAAGAAAGAGCCCTTAAGTTTTTACTCACACTGTAGCTTATGAAGAAATATTCTGCATTTTTTCAAATAAAAGTATAATTTGTTTTATTTAAGAAATCGGCCTATGTTTGGAGCACTAAAAAAAATGCAGAATGTGTGTTAAATATGTGATTTTTGGATTTTTAAAAATAAGTGTCTATAAAAATTAAACAAAATTTTACATTAAAGCTAGCAGTTGTATACAGCAATTATTTTTTAACATATTTCAAATTCCGTAATACCGTGCATTACTAAGACTCTGAACTATGCAATAGACTAAAAGATCTTTTATACTCCTTAAATTAATTGAAATATGTTAACTCACACAGAAAA
The DNA here is from genome assembly GCA_038373885.1 of Cheiracanthium punctorium. NCBI lineage: Eukaryota > Metazoa > Arthropoda > Arachnida > Araneae > Cheiracanthiidae > Cheiracanthium > Cheiracanthium punctorium. Next base: position 23,905 of record JAWZYV010013617.1, read on the forward strand.
ACACAGAGTTTTCTTTAAAAAAATCATTCACTTTATAAATAAAAACCTGCAAAATCATCAGATTTATACATAGAGCTTAAATTGTTATTCAAAGCATAAAAAGAAAAGGAATGTGAAGACAATGTAGAGAATTTGTGCATAAATATCTATGAAACTGAGTGATCAGTTTTATTGTGAAGAAAAATTATTGAAACTTGTTTTTCAGAAAATGCATTTAAAGATTTTACTATGACAAAACATGATATGCTACTTGTTTAGCTTATTTGGCTGTAACTTTGTTTCTAATTATAAAGACAAAAATAAAGGTGTTTTGGAAGCTCTAAAATTCTCTCTATAAAATAAAACAAAAATCAGAAATTCAAATTTTTTGTTTAAAACGGCCATTTCAGCATAGGCAGATACATTTAAAAAATGCTCAAAATTTGCATTGTTTAAAAGAAAAGCCTTACAAATTCTTATGAAAGTTCCTTCTTCAAGGTTGTGCAAATGTATCCTGTTGTATACACTGAATCCATGAATACAGTGCTTCGGCAAGAACTGATTCGTTTCAACAGGCTTACCAGTATTGTTCGGGAATCTCTGAAAAATCTCCAGAAAGCTGTTAAAGGCCTGGTGGTTATGTCAGCTGAATTAGAGGAAGTTTTTGATTGCATGCTCATTGGTAAAGTGCCAGCCATGTGGGCTGCCAAGTCATATCCATCTCTGAAACCTTTAGGAAGTTACATTGCTGACTTGTTGTCCAGGTAAAATAATCATATTTTATTTCATTTATGGAGATGCTTGGTAATGAAAATTCCACCAAGCATATTTGTTTAGTCTATTGAATTTGAAAGGTGCCTTTCACTTTTCTGTTTTTTCAGACAAATCTAACTTTTTCTATAGTTGTTAAACTGTAAGGTTTACCTTTATTGTGTAAGCATTTTGATTATAACTCTTTTGCTGTAAGTTTTTAAAGGTTGATATGTATAAGGTTTTTCTCAAAAAGTACTATGCTTATTTAATGTAACTGTAGGAAAACATTGTTTTCTTTTAAATTTTTATGTTTTTTCAAGTTAAAAGGAAACATTTATTTCACTATGAAGTTATTATAAATACAATTTTTTTATTTATTGCCAATTATTAGTAATCTGTGTGATATGCAGACAGTATAAAATAAGAAATCATTAAAATTTTCATTAACACGTATAAATGTAACATGCTGAAGCCTCATTTTAAAATAATAATAGTGAATGAATATTGTATACAGGATGTCCCAAAAAGGGGGTAATGGGCTCTAATTCTTAGAGATAAGTGGGCAGTTTAAGTTGAAAAAGAATGTTCAAAATAAGGTCAGAAATAAGACTCCGCTAAGAAAAAATTCCTCTCATTAATTTTCAAACAGTTACACTTTTCTAATTTGCATAGGTCCCCCATACAGAAACATTCCCAATTAGTAAAATGTTCCCCATACACTAATGAGGTGCTATACCAAATTTTAGCATTTCATCATACGTCTCTGAGATATCTTTAAAGAAAGATGATCAGGAACTGTACATGATTTTGAATATAAACGTTTATTGCCAGAGTGGAAAAAAAGATTTTCTTTCGTAATTTCCGTATGACCCCAAAAATGGGATCATTCGATGTAATTTTTTTTTCCCTTCGAGAGCCATATAAAAGTGGTGTAAGTTGGTATTATATTTATCTTTCTATATCTGACACTTTTTAAGGTATGGTTCTCAAATTTTGTATGTCACCTCATTAGTGTATGGGACACATTTTACTAGGTGGAAATTCTTGTATTGGCTTAGCTTGTTCTTGTTAATTCTTGTATTTGACTAATTTCACATACTAAGAAATTCTTGTATTTGACTGCTTGTATTGGCAGTCAAAAATTGTACGGCAGTCTATACAAATTTAAAAAGTGCAACTTTTTGAAAATTAATGGGAGAATATTTTTTTTTTTTTTAATTGGAGTCTTATTCTGACCTTATTTTGAACATCTTTTAAATTTACACTGCCCTTTTATCTCTGAAAGAATTAAAGCCCATTACTACCTTTTTTGGGACTCCCTGTATACAGTGTGCCCTCTGAAGTCCTTTGTCACCCCACTAACTTTAGAATAGCATGAGCTATACTCATGTGAGGGGGTCTATGTATTGTAATGTAGCTATGTAATGAAATTTCTTATAGCACCACTTGGCAGCTAAATTCAGAATTAGCATTCATATCTGAAAAATGGTACAAGATGCAGGAAGAAAGTCATATAAAAAGTTGTTCACCATGATTTATTTATTACGTAAAGACATATTGCACACAATAATTTTACAAATAAAAGCCATAAAAATTCACAATTGTTTGATTGTGTTTTCCAAAACTGCATTTGCCTGACATTAGATTCATTTATCCTTCATGCTCATAGTGTTCTCTATCAGCAATAATACACATCCAAACTCTGATCTGTGATTTCCTCTGCACATGTACAACTTGGCATTTTGTTGTGTCACAATTTGGGAAGTTGCAAAAACAAATATACATTTTATGCCTTATATTTTTAACATAAATGTATCCAACGTGTCTTCTCTTAATAAATTTATGTTGCTGAAGAACTTTAACTTTTTTTTTTTTTTTTTTTTTTTTCATATCTCGTACCACTTTTGAAATGAGATTGCTGACTCCAAATTTAGCCAACTGATGAGGAAAGCAGTTTTATGTATATAGCACCTAACTCTTAAACCTAGACTCCAGCTTTATGATTAGCTTTCGCCATTCTGGTGTTAATGGGGTGACAACAGCATTTAGTGGGCACCTTGTATATTCAGTCTCATAATTATCGTATTTAAACATTGTTTGTTTCTCAAACAATTAAAAATTTTGTGAGTAACTTAAAAAAAAAATAGTCTTGTTGTGTTTGTAGTTTCCTTTTTAATTTGCCTGCATTTTAGTGATTTCTTTTAAAATTCTATTGAAAAATGTATGACTGCAGGCATTTTAAAAAGTTACTTAATTTTTTTTCTCAAAAGTCTGGGATATGTGCATTATATGGGTTGTGTGTTTCCAATTAAAAAAAACTATGTTATAATATTTTAAATACTTTACTTTTTTTCAAAATAAAATATAATTAAAGTCCATGGACAATGGGAGTACACTTTATAATGCTGTCAGAATGGCTTTATTTGCTTGTGGCAGAATTCTTCAAAGAGAAGCAATTTCAACCTTTGTGAATTTGTATCGCTGAAAAAAAATAAGGAACTTTTTTTTTTTTTTTTTTTTTTTTTTTTTTTTTTTAACTGCATACAGTCGGACTTTGTTATCCTGATATCTTTCTTGCATGTGCAACTCTAACTTTCACGGCACTTTTTGTAGTCTGAGAGTGTCATGATAACAAGGTCTTGCTGCATAATAAAGTTTTATAACCTTAAGTGTCTGTGTTTAAATCTTTCATATCTGAAATTTATCTATGAATTAGATTTTTTTGATAATAAGTATTAAATTTTTATTTTTTTTAAAGAAAATTTTTTTATTATTAAATTTTTGAAAAGAGTAAAGTACAAATACATATAACATTAAAGACTATTAATGTGTAAATATCTGAGCGATGGTAAAAAAGGGAATAAAACATAAAATAACTAAAAAAAAATACTATGTCACACTTCAGAAAATTTTGTGATGTCATTTTATGTTTATCAACAAAATGTGTAGTGCAACTTCTGAAGAGACATCCTGATTTTCTTTTGAGTGACTAATGCAATAAGTTTATGGTAGTTTGTTTTCAGAAGACTGTAAGGGAACAGGTTTTTTTTTTAATGCATTTTTCTTCACTTTGAATATCTTTCTTGAAGAATGTTGGCCAGAGTGAGTGGTGTACTAACCCTCATGGTGTGTCTCTGTTGTCTTCAAGTGAAACATGATGGATGGCTCAGGCTCAAACCCCCAAAAGAAGAAACAAACAGGCCCCTTTTCACCTGCTCCAAAACCTTGTTTCAACCGTCACTGTGCCATCTGCCCTTTTCAAGCCCATTTGCAATGTGACTTGACATTCCAATGGAGATTCATTTCTCCAAAGACGCAGAATCATTCCCCATGGAATGATGCTCAAGTGAAAATGTTCTCTTCCAAGATGGATAGAAGGACTGTCATGAATGTTCGACATGTCTGAAGGCATAAGACAAAAGACCTGATTAGGAATCCGCTACTCTACTCCCTTCTTTAGTTGGTGGATGCTACCTACAGTAGACATTACAGGGCGGCCATAATGAAACTGCAAGTGTTCAAGGGGTGCTGGAGAGAAAAAAACCAGTGAAATTTGGTATATCTACACGTTTCAGAACATGCGCAAGTCAAATATGAAAAAAAAAAAAAATCGTCATTTTCACCCGATAGATGGCGCTGTACCTTATTTCAAAGCTCACCGGTGGCATATACAGTTTCCAAAACCGATAGACAGAGCATAGTGACATTCTAAGAGGCATATAAACAATATAAAACATCATTTACAGTTTATCAAAATTCCATACATTTTGCTTCAGTAATTAAATTTTTACAGTAACATGTAATCAAAAATTAACATAAATTAAGATCACAAATTAAACAATTCATAAAGACGCTTTGGAAAACAATTAAACCATTATTTATTCTCATGGACACTCATTGGACCTCTTCTTAATCGTCTCATACGTCGGTATTCTTTCAGAGTAGCTGAATAATGGCTACCATTCTGATAGAATATCTTCACTAACAATGCACGTTCCTTCTTATTCAGAGTCATGATTGACCATTACTCAATGTGGTCTTGCTTTTACACTGTTCGCTGGGCTTAAAATTTGCATATGTGATGTCCATAAGCATTGAAACACGATATAGCACTATCTATCGGGTGAAAATGGCGATTTTTTTTAATTGCATATTTGACTTGCGCATGTTCTGAAACGTGTAGATACCAAGTTTCACTGGAATATTCCTGGTAGTTTTCTCTCCAGCACCCCTTGAACACTTGCAGTTTAATTATGGCCACCCTGTACTTGAGGAGCTTGTTGCGGCATCTAATTGCCATGCACAACCAGAGAACAGGAGATAACCTTTCTGCCCCAAACAGGCAGATGTTCCTGGGCAAAGAATTATGATACTCATTAATTCAAAACAGTTTCTGAAATGAATGTCTTGCCATTTATATCCTAGATGCCATATGATTTAGGGTTATGAGGGCCTGTGGCTGAGGCATAGCCAGGTAAAACTTCCTGACAAAGCCTGACTCATGCATGCATCGGCAGGGCCCACAGTGAAGGGGGGAGCAAACAAGAAATGTTTCTACTGTATTTTGTAGAAATGTTTGTTTCTAGAATGATTTTCTTCTCTCTCTCACCCATTGCATCCAAGGTGTCTAAAGAAGTTATTAAAATATACTGACAAAAAAGCTTTTAATAAAACATTGAGTAAAATAAAGAATACTGACCAATATAATTAAGGTGGGCATACCAAAAGTCTGCCTTTTTTAGTAGCAAAAATGCTCTAAGCATCCACAAGAGTAGAAAGCGTGGAACTTAAGTAATATTTGTAAACTGAATGGGTATATATGAAAGGTGTCCCCCATGACAAATGTTTGTGCCAAGTCCCACACTGGCTTAGTCTCGCTCTGCTTCTGGGGATCGGATATAAACTACAGTGAAACTTCCCTGTGAAGATCACCCTTAGAACCTTAAAAAATCAATCTTTCAGAGAGGTGGTCTCTGGATAGTGGTAATCAGAAAAACAAGCTTTGATGTTCTATAAATGCTATAAAAATGATTATTGAGTGGATTTAATATATGTCCATTTGTCTGTTTATGAAATTTAAGATAAAACTGGTCAGAAATAACAGACCAGACATAAATGATCTTTATGAGAGGAGATATTGACGTGGTCTTTCAGAGAGGTTTCACCTTGTAGTCATGCATAAATAAAATTTCAGCAGATCACAAAAACTTGAAAGCTCATGCTAACTGACATAATGTAGATTTTTGGAGTGGGTTGTATATATTCCAATATCCTCACCCCTGGGTACCTTCCTGTTTTGTAAAACCTGAGTCTCCTCAAAAAGTTTCACTTTTCAAAGTTCTCTGTTACATGTGTATTTTGCATTAACGTAAATGGATGACATGAGTCCCAAGCTCTTCATCCCAAGAAAAGCTAATCAGATTACATATTTTCCAAACCATTATACTGCCTTATTTTTACTTTCAAAATTTATTATGGATAATTCAATCACTCACGAAGCAAAAAGAATTATCTGCTGAGAGTGCATTAAATCAGAGTCCCGCATCAATGCGGGGTTGTAAATGTTTTCATGATATGGACCTGAATATAGGATAATCATCGATGTATTCTTAAAGAACCAAACTAAATTTGCCTATAAGATGATGCTGTGAATCCTAATTATTAAATTTATGTTGTTCACATGTGTGCGTAGGTAGTAGGTTGCATCATTATTCGTCGCTTAGCATTTGGGGTTGCTAATGTAGCTGATCATTAAAAGTTGGTCGAATATTTTCCTTTGAGAGGCTTACACTATTTCGCACGTCTGCTGCTAGTCAATAATATTCCTATATCCAAGTTCATACGTCAAGCACATGTTGAAAATGATATGGATGAAGTGATTAGTAGTAGTACATGAACATGATATTTGCTCCTCACACTGATATGGAATTTCTATTCGACTGTGAGAAATGTTCCTTACGGTGATAATTCGTTGCACATACCTTAAATCACCCATCTGAAGTTTTTTCATTAAACTTTTTTCACTTTTACTGCTCATGAAATGACAGCAAAATAAGTGCTGATATTTTAATTGCCAAAAAGGATCTGGTTTTGCTATGTGTGTTGCCCACGATTCTGAGTTATTGCACAAACAGCAGTGTCTTCATACAAGACATACACATCTGAAAAGCACAGATTATTAATAACATTCAACACAAGCACCTTTTTTTATACCATTTATATTATGGAAAAAGAAATCCGAACTAAAAGAGATTTAATTATCGTTCAGACTAAAGGTAAATATATGACATATAACATAAAAATAAATATGTTCTCAAAATTCAAATTTTCTATTACCTTTCTTCAAACTTGTATAGGAGCATAACGGCTTTCGTTTTCAAACAAAGAATTTGTCTCGGGATCTAAAATTCAACGAATCTATTGATATACTCCCTTCATTCCCCTGTCTTATAGTCACCACAGCTCACAAGAATTCCCAGGGACTGTGAGATCTGCACATTTTAATAGACAATAAATGCACCTTTTTGGGACATTTGATGAGCTTATAAACAATGAGACCCTCAGTAATAAAAGTGCAAATGCCATTGAGAGAGCAGATTTTTTGTGACCTCTGTAGCCACACATAAATCTGTGTAAAATCTCTCAAGTTAAAATATGTTTTAAGCCAGCAGTGTTTATTTGTATGACAGCTACAGCCAGGAGGATCGGGTCTACCCTAGTACCCACTGCAGATTATCAACAAACAGCAGCTAGACTACAATACCAATAAGTGGTGTCCGGTCATATTTCAGTATGCCGGGTGCCATGACTTTTACAAAATTGAGAGCAAATGCAGCTCGGGGATCCAAAGCGGCATCCTGACCGACTGCCTGTCCTATTCTTACATATATTTATATATGTATTTATAAAGAATACACTTAGCACTGAAAATAATACACTCTGATAAAACAAAATATAAAGAAGGATTGAGCAATAGAATCACAAACTACTACTGGGTTCTACACAAACCCATACCAAGAAGAAAATGGATGTCATTTATATATATGTTGCATTGGCATCTAGACTGGCAAGGAAAATTAAAGCGCTTTTATTGATCAAACCTACACCTTCAGCAATAAATGAGATTTTTTTTTTTTTTTTTTTTTTTTTACAAAAAAGGCTGGAAGGAAAAGACAGAAAAAGCTGAAGAACAACATAAACGAAAATCCCTGCCAAATCTGAGAAACCAAAAGACTGTCCAAAATAAAAAGTAGTATCCAAGCTAAAATCCAATTAATATTTCAAATAATAAATCCTAAGAAGATTGTTTTTCAGGATTTATTATTTAAAATATAGATTGGATTTTACTTTTCTACTTGATTCTATGATTTAACTTGTACTTATGAACTAGAAAATTGTGCAATAGATTATTTTATAAAATACACATATATTGACCAAGGAGGTCAAAAACTGATTTTAAAAGCTGAATTTTAAATAATGATGCTATCAAAGCAAAACTGTAGGGAAGAGCAGTGACAGCTCGTGGGTTATTTAAATGTAGGTTCGCAAAATTAATTTTGAAAATTAAATATGCAGATATGACGCACCTTACAAGTTAAAATATATTTGCATTTCCAGCAGTTAAAGGAAAACAATGCACTCAACTGAAAGAAAACAAGTCATCTCTGATCTTACATTTCGTCGCTAAGAATGTTTTAGCAAAAATATTGTCTTGATTTTTTCTTTCAATTTTTTTTCAAAGGATGAATTGATAAATGTCATTGCTGTAGCTCTGAAACACTTATTTGACTCCCATCTTAATTATTGACACTACAGTAGAAGACCCAAAATCCGCAAGGCTCTAAAATCCGCACTGCCTGTTCAATGTAAACAATGAAATCTGCCCTGCCAGCTGCTAGTTCAGAAAACTACAGTACAACCACAAAGTAAAACTAAATAAGCTATTCCCACTTGAAAAACATTTTTTAACAGTCTGTGAGCTCTAATCTTAACATTGATAACTTTCAAATGACGGACAGTGGCATAATTGACACTAAATTATGATCATATGATACAGACTCTGACACAGTAACAAGTGAGGATGATCAAAAGTTGATAAATTAACATTTAATGAAGGTTAGGCTGTGAGAAAGAAATATCTCAGATTTGTAGAGAAGCAAAGCTGTGTTACAAACAGAAAATAATGAAAAAAATAAGAAATAAATAAATAAAAACTATAATTAGAACATCTCAGTCCTAAACTATTGAATATACACGTTTAAATAAGTTGTACTATAATCTCATAATTTTGTATATTGCATTAATCCTCTGTATTTTTATATCGTGATTCTAATTATAAGTAGCACGATTTGTTTCCCTTGATCTCTATTGTATTTTTTTTCTATTATTTTCTGAGGGGGGGGGGATGGAAATAGAATAAATTTCCTATTATGACCCAAAATCTGCACAAGGTCTGGAACCAAGCTGTGCGGATTGCGGGTCTTCTACTGTAGTTCGTAAAAAATACTGTAGTGAGAAATCATAGAAATTAAGAAAATGATTAATTATTAAGAATTCCCTATCATTAAGAATATGAAAAAAAATGGATTAACTAACTGAACACAACAAGCCAAGAGAGAATCCAGAGGAGATAAAGGCAAAAAAATCTGCTGTGAGCGCAATGAAATTGTGTGAAGGAAAGCGCCTCGCTTCTTCGCAACTCTCTCTCACTCTCTCGGCGTCTTTCCTCAGAGACCGGTTGAAAGGGCCACTTGGGTCGATCGCACGTGCGAGCGACGAAAAACTATGCTGTAGTAACCTACGATACAGTGCGTTAGCTATAACAAACGAGTTTAATAATAGTGGGGGAGAATAAAACTCACAACTCGTTTTAAATTCACAAAAATCTAGAAGTGTACTTAATATATTTTTTTTAATTTAATTTGTTAATGTGTTTATTCTTTAGTCCTCTGGGGGTTCACATGCTCATGTGCTCAAATGGAGGAGCCGCCACTGGGGAAGAGGGTAAAAAAGTCCACTGATAAAGATTTATCATTATCAAATTCAGCAGTGATGATTAAAATGCCATGTTTGGATCCCCGAACACATCAGTGATATTCAAACATAGAGTGGCATTGTAGTTTAGTGCTGATAAACATTTTTTTTTCCTATTAAATCTAAATTTATTTGATTAATTAACTGTAATTATTCCTTAAACAACCAATAAAACAATATCCGTGTATTAATTTAAAATGAATTATTTGTTAATAGTAAAAATAAAGTCATTTTGACCAGTGTGAGCAACGTCATATTTCCCCTCTACATTTGTCACCAATTTTTTATTTTTTTTTTTTTTTGGGGGGGGGGGGGGAGAGTTGTACGGGACTATTCGCTACGCCGATTTATGTCACTTTTTCGGCCATTCGGAAAGGCATTTTTCACGAGTGCGTTTGGGAATATTATAATCTGTTTGCACTACTGAAGTGTTTGCAAATGGGATTTGTGAGTGATTCTCGAAGTCTATTTAGGCATTTCAAAAGTTCCCTTTTGATATTTTTACCGATCTACTTGCTTCTTCGAAAAGAAATGAAAATCTAATTTTCTTCAGATTTTTTGTAAAAAAAATAGAAAATGAGCGCCTCCCACTGAGAATAAAAAGTGGAGGAACGTATGAGCTGAAATTAAAAAGTAGGGGGTCGGCGTCCCCTTCAACTGCACCACTGATTGTAACTGCAAAAGAATTCCCTTGCTCATTCATAAGTAGGAAGAATTTGAAATTAAAAACCAAAAATGATGTTTTTGGAGTGTTGCCATCTACGTTGTTGTTATATTAGTATAGAACAGTTATTCTTTGGTGCTGCCATCTGTGTTGTTGTTGAAGTACTATAGATTTCGGTTATTCTTTGGTGCTGCCATCTATGCTGTTGTTGAATTACTATTGAATCCCGTTATTCTTTTGTGCTGCCATCTAGGAAAAGTAAACAGTATGAGCTTGTTCTCCGTGCCAAATATTTCAATTTCAGCTCCCGACAAATATGAAGTTAGAAAAAAAACTTAATATATTTGAATCTGAAAATAATTTAAATGTTAAAACAGGGATTTTTAGTTCAACTAAAAACACTTTACTCATAGTTTTAAAAATCGAATCCTTAAAGAGTTGTCAGACCAAATAGGAGTTGCGTAGCTAGAAAATGTAATTTTTATGCATTGGTTGGTCTAAAATCTAAAGTGGGCTGAGCCAGTTGATCGAAGCGGCTATTCAGACCTAACAGTGTCGTAAGCCCATAAACTATTTGTCCTTTGTTGTGCTTTTAAATTAATAATGTACTAAGGATGCATTTAAAAAAAAAAAAAAATCGATTTTTTTTCCGAATATACATTATGTAAAGAAAGCATTATAATCATTAAAAAGTTCGACTTTGAGATGTTGATGTATTTACAGTATTCTTCTTACACATTACGGCCTATACACTCAAATTATTTGAAGTGCACTAGCGCCTGAACACTACATCCGAAAAGATCCGGTAACAGAAAAAAAAAAAAAAATGCTGATGTTAAAAGGTAAAATAAATAAAAACTTTGTGTATTGAGTTGAATCAAATATATTTAAACGCTCGGTAAACATCAAGTGTTCGGAAATTCGGATGGAGACACTCCACATTGGAAAAAAAAAAAAAAAAAAAAAAATCTGCATTAAAGCTATTTTATTTTAACTTTTAAATCATTTTAAAGTTTTATTTTGCCTTTGCCTTGTCGTTTCAGCTTTGTTTGATTGATGATTTAAAAATAAAAAATAAATGGTTTTTCAGAATCATTTTTTTTTTCCTTTTACACAAAACATTGCAAATAAAAAAGCAACCGTCAAGATTTGAATAAATGATGCCGTCTCAATCATTAGAGAAGAGAGTTTTTGTTTTTTTCCCTGGGTTGAAGTATGGAAGATTGGGGGAGGGGAAGCCCCCCAGCCTCTTTCCTTTTCCGCCATTGTCTTGGGGGAGGGGTGGAAAATATGTCCTTTCGAAGGTACTATTTTTGCATTTGTTCTGAATTTTCCATAATTGGGCATAGCATCGGTGGTTCAGTGGTAGAATGCTCGCCTGCCACGCGGGCGGCCCGGGTTCGATTCCCGGCCGATGCAAGGGTTCTTTTTTTTTTTTTTGGCAAGGCCTTGCAAACATTAGACAATACATATTTTCTTCATTTTACAAAGTCGTTTAAGTTTTCCCTCTAAACTAACAAGTTTTTTTAATACAAGACTGATCATTAGTACGTCGCTACACAATCATAAATAAATTGCTTATTCTTTTCGTAACTGGTAAAATTTGAATCTCAAAATAGTAATCTTTTCGTGACTGCTGAAATTTGTATCTCATAAAACAGATCATCTACATTTTATTTGATTGTTAAATGCACGTTTTCGTTCATAATATTAAATAAATACGTTCTTCAGATAAGAATGCCTGATCTTTGAAAATTCGATTTTCACGTTAGATTAATAGGTAGCTAACGTGGCCCGTTAGCTCAGTTGGTTAGAGCGTCGTGCTAATAACGCGAAGGTCGTGGGTTCGATCCCCCCACGGGCCAAGGACTGTTTTTTGCTACCTTTGGAGGAGAAAGGCATTTTTTTTTAAATTAAATAAATTATTTATCTAAGAATATATGCTTTTTCATTTTCCACTGACTTTAAGATCTCGCAAATTCTATAGTTTAAGGTACACATTCGCAGAATTTTTTTAATTTTTAACTTCAGAGATACGTTTTATTATGTATGATTTAAAATTCTGGAAAAGTATAAAATAAAAACTTCTTTGTATTGAAAGGTATAGCCAGAGACCTATGGGGAAAAAAACCCGATAGATTAACACTTCCGCAAAACATGATAGTTTAAAAGTAAATGTGTGTATCAATATTCCTTATATTAAATAATGATCACCATGGCATTTTCTAGGGAATGGACATTTTCATAAAAATAATCGGAATATCTGAGAGGCTACAGCTTTTAAAAACATGTGCATTTATAAATATTTCTGAAAATTCAAATTTGAAGTCTAACTATAAAATATTATAATAGATAAAATTTTTAATATATAATAATGAGTATAGCCTATTTCCTTTATTCCTCTTTATAAAACATGCATGTAAAATTTTAGTTTGAGAAGAAACAAATAAGAAGTTCTAAACATCTATAAATATAGCTATAATTTTTAACGTTTAAATAGCTGCAACTTCGGTTCTAAGTAAGATAGATGTAAAGTTTAAATATTTTTGAAAAACTAAAAGATGTAATATTACAGCAAAATTGGAAAAAATCGATATTTTCATTTAATATAAAGTTTCTAGCGTGTACGATTACCTTAAATACATTTTTAGAGTAAAGCGTATATTTAAAAGTGAGATCAGATGGTGTGGGGGATGTATCCTAAATTATTTTTATTTGGTTGCATTTGATTTTATGGTAGAGTCATCCATAAATTTAATTGCTCCTGCAATAATCGCACTTGTGGGCCTATAAGATTTTGATTAATATGCGAAAACATAAGAAATTTTAAATAATTTTATTTTTGATAAAATTATAAACCTTAAAACTTGCGAAATATCTTTAAAAATTGGAGAACGGTGAATTGCCGGATTTTTAAGTGTGATTCCTCCTCTCCTCCCCCTATATATACGCATTTGCAGTCCGATCTTGAATGGATGTATGATGGATTCCGGCTGCCCAACGGTGCGGATTTGCATATGACGTAACTCAATGATTCCCAAACTGTGCGCACCGGGGCTTCTTTACAGAGCACCGCGAAATTCTGTAAAGGTTCCAAAAAGCAAGTACAGAGCGAAAGCCAAGTGGAAAGAGTGGTAGCCGTATCCAGTATAATTCCACGATTTGATAAAATGTGTAGCGATTTGCAGGCTCGTCCATCGCATTAATTATGAATTTAATGTTAATAAAGTAAACGTTAAATAATGAAGATACACTAGTTTTATTATTATTTTTTTTTTAATCTCGTAGTAGTCATAATTTTACAAAGGGTAGGGCGCCTTGGGAAATTTTTAGTTAAAATAGGGCCCCGCGACTCGAAAACGTTTGAGAACCACCGACTTAACCCTTTCCGTGAAATCATCTCTTTCAACGCTTTCAATTGCTAGGCGCAAAAAATATGGTTAGATAGTCCCAAAGCTGGAAAAGTACACCCGTTGCCATATCTCTCGAGTTAACTACAAACAACATGGCGTCCGATCGAATCGCACATCGCGTGCTTGTTTTTTTTTTCTTTTGCTGCGAGCTTCCAAACCTTAGTTCGAGCCCTGTTGCTGAGTAGGGCTCACTCGCCGTTGCCCCTCTGGTTACAGCCCTGCTGCCCAGAATTGTACTTTGGACGTTTCTCAATGCACTTGCTCAATCGCTGGCCTCTGGCGCAGCGTTCGAAGTAACATCTATCAAAGAAGGGGAGCAGTAGTAGATAAATGGGAGTTCACCCCAGGGGATACCATGTTAATTGTGGGGTAACGTGGGACATCATGTTAACTGCTTTCCCTATGCTGAGCGGGGAAGGGGGCGTGGTCGGAACGGAAGTTGACCGGATGTTCAAAGGATTGATAAGAATTTTTTTCCCTTTTTTTCAAATAAGGGGACTTGTAATTTTTTCAGACTTTAACAATTTTTTCAAATAAGGGGACTTGTAATGTTTTCAGACATTAAGATATTTTACAAATAAGGGGACTTGTAATTTTTTCAGATTGTGACGCATTCTGTAATGAAAAATAAGGGACTTTAACATTTAGTATCAAAATAAGGGACATTGTTATATTTTAAATAAGCTATACTTTATGAATTAAACCTGAAATAAAAAATATATGCTTTTACCCATTATGTTACTCTGCTATTTATGGTGACGTGTGCAAATCTATGTTGATTTAATATCTGATATGTTTGTTGGCAGGATGTGCTATTTACATTGTGTGGCAACTCCCTCTAGACAAGTTAGATGATGCAATATCTACAAGGTTGAGAAAGTTTTAAGGTAGAGGGCGCTTGGGTGATCACGTGATTTTTTTTTTTTTTTTTAAGAACCAGTATAGAGACATTTTAGTTAGATAAAGTGGCCAGGTGTGTGTTGCGAGACTCTCTTTACACTGTGTGCGCCTATACTTCAGACGTATGTTTTAATTGATTTTTCGCCGAGTTTCAAAAATGTCTTTGCTTGAATCGATCGAAAATAACTTTAACATTGAATACACTCCCGAGTTTTATACTCAAAGTGACGCTGATGTGTTGCTGCAAGAAATAATACAATTGCATTTAGATGTAAAGCCTCTGCAAAGTATTGAAAAGAAAATTTCCCCCGAGTTTTATACTGAAAGTGATGTTGATGGGTTACAGCAAGAATTGTTTCAATTACCCCTGCAAAGTAGTGAAAAGAAAATTTCCTTGACCCGTAAAGTAATTACTTTTGCTGATGAAGGAATCAATTACAGTTTACCTGGAGCAGCAGTCTCTGTTTACTCTTGGACACCCATTTAGCAAAAAATACGTGAAGATCTACAGAAAGTGACAAATTATGAATTTAATATGGTACAAGTGAACTTAGGCTCTGAAGAACAACCTAAAATTGAAGACGGTAACTACGAAGATTTTAATCTGGACCTATCATCAGGTGTATGCATTGTAAGTTTTGGATCTAAACGAACTTTGGATTTTAAACCAGCGAACTGTGAAACCGCTACCATTAAATTAGAACATGGTTCAATGTGTAAGATATATCCCCTAACCAACAAACTTTTAACGCATGGTATTCCTTCTGAACCTTATGTGACAGACCTGCACATTAACCTAACATTTGCCAAAATGTACATTTATGAGCCTTCCCCGAAAAGGGTAAAGTTGGACGATTGGATGGACAATCTTTACCATAGCTTATATGCTTCTGTAAATGGTACATGGCACTTGGAAAGACTCATCTACGTTTCACTTCACGATGAAAGAGCTGACTTGAAGATTCATATTGGACAATTTATCCAAAACGCGCAATTAGACTATATACCATCTAGTGCAGGAATCGTGATGAACCCTTCCACATGGATCGAATTTATTGTAAAACTATTAGATTTTAATATAGGTCATAACAATAGCTCTTTTATTTGTAATAATCAATTATCTGTATTTAATGATGATGGAAAATGCATCTTACAACAAATTTATAAAACCGGAGATTCATTTACGTTAAATCCAATTTCCTTAACACTTTTAAATGACCAAGTATTAAAACTTTGTGAAATGAGAAATGAAATATTGGAATGCATTTTAAAAATGCTATATACGACGACCCTACCTCATTTAATTTTTAAAATAAAGTCGCAAAAATGTAACCTCAAACCCCATTGTAATTATGATGAGGCTAAACAACAATTAATGAATATAGTACATCGGGAAATTTTTAAAAACATAGGCCGGGTTCAGGCTCATTCTTCGCAAAGGATACATGCCTGTTCGAATAGAACACATGTTGATGAGAGAGAGGGTCTTATAAGTAGTAAAGCATGGTTTATGGTTGACATGCCATATATTGCAAGAGAAATATGCAAGAACAAATGAACTTGTCATTATGACGGAGAATTTTTTTCAAACATTTTCATTGAAGACTATATGAAGTATCTTCAAAATGAGCTATTTAATACATTTTTTCAACCGTTTTCAGATTTTGCTAATTCCAAGGATGACAAAACATGTGTAATTATGTGATGTTATTGGTGTATAACTAGTATTGCGATTGTAAAAAATATATTAAAACCATTGTGATTATGTAGAAAAGGTATACTTGCTTCTACAACGTAAGATTTTTTGTGTATTACACCTTGAAAAGTTGTTATTTTCTTAATTGTGTAAATAGTTTGTACAATTTAAAATATATTTTTGTAAATAAATCAGTTTATATATGCAAAAACTTTTCAGTGTTTTCTTCATGTGTATGTGTGTGTGTGTGTGTTGATTACTTGCAAAATAAATACTTCTGAAATAAAAAGTGGTAAAGTTAGCATACTTGGTCAAGATTTAAGGTTCTCGTTTTATACTTATCTTTTATACACTACAAGGTAAAAAGTTGTAAATTTATTGAAGCATGTACTATGGAAACATGAACCTGACTACATAGAAACAAAATGTTCTGATTAAAATCATAAACTTAAGTGTGATAGGTAAAACTGCGTTGCATGTGAATTCACAACATTACTATTTTTTTATAAAATGAACTTAACTAAAAAAGTTTGTCTGCATAATTTTATAACTTAATCGATTTTACATGTTTTTAAAAAAAGTTAAGTGAGATAAAGAAACTTAGTATCTTAAATAAAGATTTTTTTTAGATGTTCTTTAATGTAAAGATCTTATCACATTTAACTTGAAGTAACAGAATATTTTAAATCAAACACTATGCTCTTTTAAATAAATATGCTCTTACTTTTATACATGGTACTTGTTCAAACTAAGTGATTTGTATACGTTTAGGAGTTCTCATAAGTTATGAAATTATTTCTCAAAAGTCATAAACTGAAATTATTAATGAAAACTTGCTAATAAATTAAAATTTTTACTCTAAAAGATAGCTAATCATAACATACATCAGGAAATAAAAAATATATATAAAATTAGTCACAATACCTTTAACGTGGTGACTAACCCTGTTGTTGCGTGCAGATGAAACGCCTCTTTTCTTGGTTAAAGAATTTGTAGATATCCATACTGACTGATAGTTTTAAAACACTAGGATAATAAAAATTAAATAGCCAAATGGTGAAGCAAAAAATAGTCGTAGAATATAAACTAAAAATTTATTAATATTTTATAAAATTAAAATTAAAAATTTACAGTAAGACATTGTACATATTTCCTTTGATCATTGTTAAAAAATAATATATATTCAACAGTACAATGTACGTTCATGTTATTGTAAATCTGATAGTCTTTGATGGTTGTAACAGAAGTTATTCCACTAAATGTCTTTACATGTTCCAATGCAATTTTGCTGTTTAATAGTTTTTGATACAATATACCATTATGGTACATCTTGAACTGTAGTTGAAATCCAAATATTGTGCAACCTGCTTGATTATATATGCAACACAATTTATTTTTCAAATCCATTTTGCTTGTAATATGCGGAATTGGTGCACTACATAGAGGACATGTCGTGCCTTGCCCTCGAACACAAGACCATCTTTGAATGCATAGCAGATGAAATTTGTGATGACATCGCGCATAATAACAATTTAAATAATCTTCATTAAAATTTTCAAAACAGATTGAACAATCCATTGTACTTTAACGGAAACTGAAGTTAATACGAGCACAAAATTTTTAACACACACGTAGAACTGAAGTTGAAGCTTATATTATTTTTCTGCGGCAACACTAACAGCCAATTGCGGTATTCTTCATCATCACCAGCGAATAGCATCCTTGTGATAAGTCTTATATAACATGCTTTAAATGGGAAGAGTTTAATTACAGGATAACACACAAATCTTGTGTATTCCACTCCTTTATCACCATAGACAATTAAAGCATTATACAACATCCTTTAATAATTATCAAATACCTGTAGCTAGACGTTGTTCGTGTATAAATCCATATGTAATGCTTCTTTTTTTATTTTGAAGTTGAAGAAATATTCGAACATGCGCCTTATTATTTCTTATCATAAAGTTATTCACTCTGGTTGTATATTTCAAATTTTTTACACTGATGAATGAAGAAGAGTATAATTTAACTCTTTTAATATGCTTATTTTTTTTTCCATTATAAATAATGGTTATTTGCATGTCAAAGATGAACAATTTTCTTTTTAGCATCTTATCGCTAAAGGACGCTCGTTTATCCTTCACTTTTGGATTATATATCAAATCGCTCTTAATAATGCATCGTCGGGGCGGTCTGGAAATATGTGCGATTGATATGCCTAATTCACTCAACTGAAATATATAAAAAATAGAATTAGGTTATTGCAACATAATACTTTATTAAAAATTAATTAAACAACCTTGCATCGAATACTACTTAATTAAATAAACATGCTTTTAATTACGCTAACGAATACTACTTAATTAAATAAACATGCATATATTGTACATTCCACTAATAAATATATAAAAAATAGAATTAGGTTATTGCAACATAATACTTTATTAAAAATTAATTAAACAACCTTGCATCGAATACTACTTAATTACATAAACAAACTTTTCATTACGCTAATAAATACTACTTAATTAAATAAACATACATATATTGTACATTACACTTATAAAAAACTTTTCATTACGCTAATAAATACTACTTAATTATCTAAACAAACTTTACATTACGCTAATAAATACTACTTAATTAAATAAACAAACTTTTCATTACGCTAATAAATACTACTTAATTAAATAAACAAGCTTTTAATTACGCTAATAAATACTACTTAATTAAATAAATAAACTTTTAATTATGCTATTACCTAAACAAGTTTTTATTCAACGAATTGCCTAAACACAAGTTTACACGGAATAAAACTTATTAATAATAGCGTGCGTGAAATCTAAGCTTTAAACATATTAAATGTACTAGAAACATTCAACCTAACAACATAATCTCACTTTTAAAAATGAGTCTAAATAATACACCAAAATTTAAAATAAGCTCATTATATTGTTAAATAAAATAAAATAAAAAAAGAAATGTACTTACTTTCTCGTCTGAAAAATCCAAAGTGTTATTCACTGAAGAAGACATTGTCGAATACAACTTTGCTAAAAAGTTTTTAAAGAAAAAAAATAAAACACGTCTTGATAGTATGAGAGCTGAACAAAAATTCGTGCACACTTGTATGTTCACAGAATAGAAATGATCTCCTTATCTGCTATCCTTATAGTAGTAGAGGGAGATAAGGAACCCTCCCGATGACTCAATAAACATTGCTCATCTTAGAACTGCCCACCTTTTCTGATAAGCCAATAAAGGGTACATCTCAAACACATCCTTATTGTGCTATGTCACGTACTTCCCTTCTAAAGACCAACTCAATGTTTAAGATAAGCACTCTAATTTAAAATCTCTTTGCACTTTTAAATAGGGAAAAATTACAAATCGGGTTAAACTTATTTTAGGTAATACATACATCCTGTTTCACAGAACATTTAATTTGCTTAGCAAATTGAGTATCTATCTAATTAAGTGCTTTACAATGGGTGTAGATACAGTCTACCCCATTTCCGATGATGTGTGTGTATAAGTGGATTATCAGGTATGCATGCAAACTGCTACATAATCTTAAGCAATGTTGATTATCCGCTTGTGTGAAGTGCGTGAGATAGCTAAACTCTATTTAAGGTTCTTATATCAGTATTTACGATTTGCTTGTACAATCGTTGCTATCAGTTGTCGTTGTTGATTAGAATACTTAGTAATCATTAGCTCTTGCAAATTGTAACTTAATTTGAGATCCTGTAAAAGTTAAACATTGCACGTTTTATTAAAAATCATTTTGATTTATCAATATTAAATTAAAACTGTATAGCAGCGATATCAGACGATTTACAGAATTTAGGTTAAAATTTTCAGTGTAGGGATGCTCTAAGCAAATTTCATAACACCTTATACAGAGAGGGTTATAGTAAAAAAATGATTATTTGAGCAAGATGTAGAGACCAACATTTCAGGAATTATAATATTATTCAACGTTCGCTTCTTATTTTCATTCAATATTTTTTAAGAAACATGTTCCAGAATATATACTTTACTAATGTTTTTATCGTAACATTTACTGAGAGATTTTATTATGTAGAAGAGTGTAGTTAAAAAATTATAGAATTTATCTTTTTGCTTTAATTAACATAAAAAGGAGTCATTTTCTTAACTTATAGAAAATAAAAATAAATAAATTGTTAATAATAGGGGAACATGTTTTAGATCGTTAATAATAGGGGAACATGTTTGTCAGAAATCAATTGATTAAGACCAAACGAGAGCAAAGAAATGCTCTCTAATTGTCTAAAATTAATTTTAAATGTTTTTACTCCTCTTATATCTAATATAATTTACACCATAAAACCTATATCTAAAGTTTACCTCATAAATCTTATTAATTTTTATACTATTATGCTTACTCACGTAATAGTCACCCTATCATAATAGTCACACATCCGTTTCTTAAGAAAAAATAAAAATAAAATAAATACATAGCATTCTTTTTAAATATAATTTAAGAATAAGTTATTATTTTAAATAGTTAAAATATAAAAGTATTATTGATTTAAATTAAATTTCACTTTATATTTAGAACGTATGTAGTTTAAACTTCTGTACTATGTTGCTTAGTTTTTATCAGCTCCATATACCTATAAAATACATCTCATATTTATAAATATTAATTAACTAAAATTTAAGTTTTTCATTAATTGTGTATAGCATTCCAACTCAAATTTGAGTCTGGATTTTAACACACTTGCAATCATCTGATTAAGTTCAAACTTTGCACTCGTATATAATTTTGTTTAAACTTGGGATTAAAAAATAATTATAGGTGGGATATTTTAATTAAGAAAGGTTCTTCAAAACTTTATTTTAAAAGATAATATTTAATTTTATGTATGTATCTATCAAGTAGTATAATTTTTATCAATGCACATTAGGCTAGCTAAAACCTTCAAAAAGAAACTTTTTTAAAGGTCTTATCTATCAAGTACTATTTTTATCTATTTGTTTGTTGACACAGATTATCTGCTTGTATATAAAAATCCCCTGTGTAGATTTTCAACATCTAGTTTAGTGCCAGTAGTGTACTAGTGCGATTCTGTTCTAGTTTAGTGTCTGCAGTGCGATCTTGTTTCAACTGTTGAAATATTTTTACAAGCATGGCTACCTGCACCATTTGCTTAAATAATGCGAGTGTAGACCCCAATTTTAATTTTAGGGCAAGCTGTGGTCATATATACCACTTAAAATGCGCGCAAAAACTTTTATCATCCTCATGTCCTAACTGTCGTGGATATATTTCAAGTGCGCCCCGACGGTGTCTTGTGAAAAGTAAATTAATATATAACAGAAGATCAAAGGATAAACGAGCATCCTTTAGCAATAAAATGCTGAAAAGAAAACTGTTCATCTTCGACGTGAAAATAACCATTATTTATGCTGGGAAAAAAATTAAGCACATCAAAAGAGTTAAATTATACTCTTCATTCATCAGTGTAAAACATTTACAATACACAACCGCAGCCAATAACTTTATGATAAGAAATAATAAGGCGTATGTGCGAATATTTCTTCAACTACAAAATAAAAAAAGAAGCATTACATATGGATTTATACATGAACAACGTCTAGCTACAGGTCTTTGATAATTATTAAAGGATGTTGTATAATACTTTAATTATCTATGGTGATAAAGGAGCGGAATACACAAGATTTGTGTCTTATCCTGTAATTAAACTCTTCCCATTTAAAGCATGTTATCTAAGACTTATCACAAGGATGCTATTTGCTGTTGTTGTTATGCAAGAATACTATTCGCTGGTGATGATGTAAAATCCTGCAATTGGCTGTTGGTGTTGCCACAGAAAAATAATATAAGCTTCAACTTCAGTTTAACTTCAGTTCTACGTGTGTGTTAAAAATTTTGTGCTCTTCATACGCAAGTTTTTAGTTACAGTACAATGGATTGCTCAATATGTTTTGAAAATTTTAATGAAGATGACTTAAATTGTTATTTTACGAGATGTGATCACAAATTTCATCTACTATGTATGCAAAGATGGTCTTGTGTTCGAGGGCAAGGCACGACATGTCCTCTATGTCGTGCACCAATTCCGCGTGTGCCAACCAGAATAGATTTGAAAAATAAATTGTGTTGCGTATATAATAAAGCAGGTCGCACAATATTCGGATTTAAACTAGAGTTCAAGATGTACCATAATGGTATATTGCATCAAAAACTATTAAACACAAAAATTGCATTGGAACATGTAAAGACATTTAGTGGAATAACTTGTGTTACAACAATCAAAGACTATCAAATTGACAATAACATGAACATGCATTGTACTGTTGAATATATATTATTTTTTAATAACGATCGACGTAAATATACACAATGTCTTACTGTAAATTTTTAATTTTATAAATGTTAATAAATTTTTAGTTTATATTCTACGACTATTTTTTGCTTCACCGTTTGGCTATTTAATTTTTATTATCCTAGTGTTTTAAAACTATCACTCAGTACGGATATCTACAAATTCTTTAACCAAGAAAAGAGGCGTTTCATCGGCATGAACCTACAGGGTTGGTCGCCACGTTAAAGGTATTGTGACTAATTTTATATATATTTTTTTATTTCCTGATGTATGTTATGATTAGCTATCTTTTAGAGTAAAAATTTTAATTTATTAGCAAGTTTTCATTAATAATTTCAGTTTATAACATTTGAGAAATAATTTCATATTTTATGAGAACTCATAAACGTATACAAATCACTTAATTTGAACAAGTACCATGTATAAAAGTAAGAGCATGTTTATTTAAAATTTGTAAGTATAACCATCTTAATCAGTAAAATGTGTAACATGTGCACTTAGTTGATATTTCTTATAAAAATATTCAAGCCCATTAATTAATAAAAATATACCAAGTTAATATTCTAATGTTTTAAAAACATAGTGTCTGATTTAAAATATTCTGTTACTTCAAGTAAAATGTGGTAAGATCTTTACATTAAAGAATACCTCAAAAAATCTTTATTTAAAAATACTAAGTTTCTTTATCTTACTTAACTGTTTTTGAAAAACCTGTAAAATCGATTAAGTTATAAAATCATGCATACAAACTTTTTTAGCTAAATTCATTTTATAAAAAATTAGTACTTTGTGAATTCTCAGGTAACGCAGTTTTAGCTATCACACTTAAGTTTATGATTTTAATCAAAACATTTTATTTCTATGTAGTAGATTAATGTTTCCATAGTACATGCTTCAATAAATTTGTAACTTTTTACCTTGTAGTGTATAAAAGATAAGTATAACACGAGAACCTTAAATCTTGACCAAGTATGCTAACTTTACCACTTTTGCTGCAGTAAATTTCATAGATTTTTATTTTGCAAGTAATCAACACACACACAAAGAAAACACAGAAAAGTTTTTGCATATATAAACTGATTTATTTACAAAAATATATTTTAAATTGTACAAACTATTTACACAATTAAGAAAATAACAACTTTTCAAGGTGTAATACACAAAAAATCTTACTGTTGTAGAAGCAAGTATACCTTTTCTACATAATCACAATGGTTTTAATATATTTTTTACAATCGCAATACTAGTTATACACCAATAACATCACATAATTACACATGTTTTGTTATCCTTGGAATTAGCAAAATCTGAAAACGGTTGAAAAAATGTATTAAATAGCTCATTTTGAAGATACTTCATATAGTCTTCAATGAAAATGTTTGAAAAAGAATTCTCCGTCATAATGACAAGTACATTTGTCCTTGCATATTTCTCTTGCAATATATGGCATGTCAACCATAAACCATGCTTTACTACTTATAAGACCCTCTCTCTCATCAACATGTGTTCTATTCGAACAGGCATGTATCCTTTGCGAAGAATGATCCTGAACCCGGCCTATGTTTTTAAAAATTTCCTGATGTACTATATTCATTAATTGTTGTTTAGCCTCATCATAATTACAATGGGGTTCACGGTTACATTTTTGCTGCTTTAATTTTAAAATTAAATGAGGTAGGGCCGTCGTATATAGCGTTTTTAAAATGCATTCCAATATTTCATTTCTCATTTCACAAAGTTTTAATACTTGGTCATTTAAAAGTGTTAAGGAAATTGGATTTAACGTAAATGAATCTCCGGTTTTATAAATTTGTTGTAAGATGCATTTTCCATCATCATTAAATACAGATAATTGATTATTACAAATAAAAGAGCTATTGTTATGACCTATATTAAAATCTAATAGTTTTACAATAAATTCGATCCATGTGGAAGGGTTCATCACGACTCCTGCACTAGATGGTATATAGTCTAATTGCGCGTTTTGGATAAATTGTCTAATATGAATCTTCAAGTCAGTTCTTTCATCGTGAAGTGAAACGTAGATAAGTCTTTCCAAGTGCCATGTACCATTTACAGAAGCATATAAGCTATGGTAAAGATCGTCCGTCCAATCGTCCAACTTTGCCCTTTTCGGGGAAGGCTCATAAATGTACATTTTGGCAAATGTAAGGTTAATGTGCGGGTCTGTCACATAAGGTTCAGAAGGAATACCATGCGTTAAAAGTTTGTTGGTTGGGGGATATATCTTACACATTGAACCATGTTCTAATTTAATGGTAGTGGTTTCACAGTTCGCTGGTTTAAAATCCAAAGTTCGTTTAGATCCAAAACTTAGAATGCATACACCTGATGATAGGTCCAGATTAAAATCTTCGTAGTTACCGTCTTCAATTTTAGGTTGTTCTTCAGAGCCTAAGTTCACTTGTACCATATTAAATTCATAATTTGTCACTTTCTGTAGATCTTCACGTATTTTTTGCAAAATGGGTATTCAAGAGTAAACAGAGACTGCTGCTCCAGGTAAACTGTAATTGATTCCTTCATCAGCAAAAGTAATTACTTTACGGGTCGAGGAAATTTTCTTTTCACTACTTTGTAGGGGTAATTGAAACAATTCTTGCTGTAATAACTTCTGTATTCATCAACATCACTTTCAGTATATCAACATCATCAACATCACTTTCAGTATAAAACTCGGGGGAAATTTTCTTTTCAATACTTTGCAGAGGCTTTACATCTAAAGGCAATTGTATTATTTCTTGCAGCAACACATCAGCGTCACTTTGAGGAAAAAAAAACTCGGAAGTGTATTCAATGTTAAAGTTATTTTCGATCGATTCAAGCAAAGACGTTTTTGAAACTTGGCGAAAAATCAATTAAAACATACGTCTGAAGTATAGGCGCACACAGTGTAAAGGGAGTCTCGCAACACACACCTGGCCACTTTATCTAACTAAAATGTCTCTATACTGGTTCTTAAAAAAAAAATCACGTGATCACCCAAGCGCCCTCTACCTCAAAACTTTCTCAACCTTGTAGATATTGCATCATCTAACTTGTCTAGAGAGAGTTGCCACTCAATGTAAATAGCACATCCTGCTAACAAACATATCAGATATTAAATCAACATAGATTTGCAGAGTAACAGCGTCACATAAATAGCAGAGGAACATAATGGGTAAAAGCATATATTTTTTATTTCAGGTTTAATTCATAAAGTATAGCTTATTTAAAATATAACAATGTCCCTTATTTTGATACTAAATGTTAAAGTCCTTTATTTTTCATTACAGAATGCGTCACAATCTGAAAATTTTTTCCAAGTACCCTTATTTTAAAAATATCTTAAAGTCTGAGAAAAATTACAAGTCCACTTATTTGAAAAAATTGTTCAAAGTCTGAAAAAATTACAAGTCCCCTTATTTGAAAAAAAGGAAAAAAATTCTTATCAACCCTTTCCAACATCCGGTTAACTTCCTCTCTCAACATCCGTTCCGACCACGCCCCCCTCTCTCTCTCAGCCCAGGGAAAGCATCGAACAGCACCGGCGAATTAACATGGCACCGGCTGAGGTGAACCCCCATTTATCTACTACTGGGAGCCTTCTCCGTCGCTCCTCTTATGATGAAAGCGAACAGATTATACAGGGTATCCCCAAAAAAGTGATAAACGGCTTTAATTCTTTATCTATTAGAGATAAGTGAGCAGTGTAAATTGAAAAAAAAAAAAAAAATGTTAAAATGAGGTCGGAAGTAAGACTCCGTGAAAGAAAAATTCATCTGGTTCGGTTTCAAAAAGTTAGACTTTTTAAATTTGTATACTCCCCCGTACAAAAACATTTCCAATTAGTAAAATATGCCTCATACGCAAATTAGGTGATGTACCAAATTTGAGGCTTTCATCCTGAAACGTCGCAGAAAAAACTTTAAAGAAAGATGATCGAGAGTATACATAATTTTGAAGGTAAACGTTTATTGCTAGGGTGAAAAAAGATTTTCTTTCGTAATTTCTGTACGATCCCTGAAATGAGATCGTTGAACGTGATTTTTCCCCCATACAGAGCCTTAGAAAAGTGGTTTAAGTCAGCGTTATATTTATCTTCATATCTCTGGACACTTTTTAATGTGTAATTCTCAAATTTTGTACGTCACCTCTTGAGTGTATGGGGCCCATTTTACTAATTGGGATTTTTTTTTTTTTCGTATACAAACTTAAAGTGTCGCTTTTTGCAAATGAACGACAGGAAATTTTTCTTAACAGAGTCTTATTTCCGACCTTATTTTGAACATTTTTTCAATTTACACTGCTGACTTATCTCTAATAAATAAAGAATTACAGCCCGTTCCCATCTTTTTGATGCACCCTGTATACCTAAGGTGACCATACGTCCCGTTTTGAACGGGACAGTCCCGTTTTTAGGTGGCTTGTCCCGTTGTCCCCAAACACAGCTTTGGGACACCGTAATGTCCCGATTTTAGGAAATGTCCCCTGCAATCTCCCGTTTTGAGAAAGAGAGCAACCCAGGTAACGATTTCAATAAAGGCCGCTTAAAATCTAAAATCATCCAACGGCAGTGTCTGTAACAAAAAACAAACAAAAACCTAACCTCCCTCCCTCCCCTCTCGAGACACAAAGAAAACGATGGGGCGATGTATTGTTTTTGTGTTTGCTCTTTCAATGTTCTTTTTTCGTCAACTATTTCAATTTATTTCTTTTTTTTAAAGTCATGTTCCTCTTGAATTGCAACTGGCAACTTCCTTTTTTCTGTGTGTCCTTTTGTTTACCTTTCTCACTTTCCTACCTTCCTGCTTTGTGTCGGATGGTGTTTTTGAAGAAGGGCCTACCCCTTGTACCACCCGAAATGTACGTCTTGCACTATTTTTTATAGTATATGCGTGTTTTAGCAAAGATTTTTTTTTTAATTGACCATTTTATTTTGAAATTAACATTAACACAAGATTTTTTGCGCGTTTCTTAACAACTAAAAGATACCCAGACCTGTCAATTCAGTCTTCCTACACTATTACCTTAAAAACAGTCGATGTCCCGTTTTGAAGGAAAAAATAAATGGTCACGTTATGTATACCCCATTTACATTCAGCCATTCCCTCTTCTCCCGCTTTTTATTTTATTTTTATTTTTAAACTATGAAATACTTCTTCGGCAGCTCTAAAAGCAGTGAGGGTTTTACATTCTGCTGTATTTGCCTTCTCCTGCGTACTTTTCTGCTGTTACGTCTCTCCTCGCTGCCTTTAAAATCCCTTCAGGAGGGAGCGCCAGAGGCAGGAAGGTCAGCAAGGAAGGTTATGGCATGAACAGTACGAGTGGGGTGTTTTCAATTCTGTTACATCCATTTCTCTCTGCTCATTGTCGCGGAAGTGAGCCGAGTCTAAATGAGACAATACCGACGTCCAACAGTGAGTTCAATCACTGCCTCCTAGATACAGAAAGCCTGAGCTTTGAGGCTTTGACGCCTTCAAGTAATGACGTCAGCACACTTTCATTCTGATTAAGTATTTCAGTTTTCTGGTGAATGCTACAAATATTAAAAAGTATCTTCAGCTAAAGATAAAAATTAAAATACGTTTGTGATACAAAACAATTCATTGTTATCTACTCCCTTATTACATTATATAATTAGGTACAGTTAAAAATTGCCCTTTTTTGTAAAATTAAATTTTCTATCTCAATTCATTAAAATGTTGTTATGAGAGAATAAATGCACCAGAAATTTCGAATAGGTTTACTTTATGAAAATTAAACTGTGATGACGTCACCTTTGAAAGGCCTACTGATGACGTAAAGGCTTGGTGACGTAGCAGTTGTTCGGCTTTCTATATCTAGGAGGTAGTGGTTCAATGCGCTCTGGGGACATCGCCCCTTCCCCCCAACCTCACTGATCGTGATTGACTGGGATTTACGATGGATGGATGTAATTGTGATTTACAGTTGCTCTTGGCTTGCGGTTTATATATCCGTGGTTTTAAATGCCATTTTCATACTTTCCAGGTTAAAGTTCTTCAGTACGTGGGTCGACAGCGGACCTCCCAACGTATTCTGGCTGTCTGGATTTTTCTTTACTCAGTCCTTCCTTACAGGTAAGTTCGTGGACATTTCTAATCGCAGTGGCATCTACTGAAAACTGGAGAATACGACGGAAATGCATTGATTAGAAGAACAACGGGATAGACTGCCCAGTGCTGAAAAAAGGGCAGCGGTTGCCGTCATTCGATTTAACTACAGTGACCGCCGCTTAGTTGCATCACGATCGTGCCATCCATTTTTGATCCATTAAAGCGGCTGCTTTGATTGAGGCTTTAAAAAGAGTGATTCCGTTCCGTTTCCTGCGATTTGATTCGAGAAAGCGGCTGATCCAACTAACCAGTGATCTATATAAGCAGAGGTCACTGTACCAACAAGATGGCGGCCGATCGAATCGTTCATCTCGTGCCACAAATCTAGAGACCATTTTTGACACAGCTGGCTGTGCACGCACAGCCAGCTGTGTCAAAAAAAATGAACGATTTGATCGGGTGCCATCTTGCTGGTAGTTAAATCGAATGATTGCAATTGCTGCCTTTTATTTTTCAGCATTGGGCAGTGGTTGCGCTTCAAAGGGATAAAAGACATAGATAACGACTAACTACACAGATAGCAATTTTTTCTCTGGACTAGATATGTATCGTAAATAACTTAAGCCAGCACTTTTGGAAATATTTTGTATCTGTGCGCCGCAAAGAAATGACCATTGAGATACTCTGTAGGACGCCACTGCCAGGCCAGGAAGCAACGATGGTAGAACCAACTCTAGCAAATTTCCCATCCCGGACAAAAAAAAAGACTCCGCCCCTTCTGTACTAAAACAACAGTAGTAATTAAAAATTTAATTCAATGCGAAAAATACACCTAGACAATACGAAAAATATTAATTTTAGCAAAGAGAAAGGTCTATGTGGGTAAATTTTGATTAACTGGGTCTTGAACGTATCGATATTTTCCTCGCATTAAGAACAAACATGTTTCTACAAAATGTCCTTGGTTTTCTGCCCATTGAACGGGCCCTGGCGACCTGCATAGAAAGCGGATATTTAATTACGGATTTTTTTCTTTTACAAAGGACGTTAACGGGTTAATTGTCCGTGAATTTACGTTACATCTGGAGAGAACCGCCGCAAACTCCGGTTACTTAGACACGAGGTAGGCCAGAAACCTGAACCTTCACACTTCAGCCATCTACCAATGTTCACTGTCTTGGCAACTTGTCGACGTGAACAGGTTAAACGTGGGTGCAAGATTAACAGTGAAAAGATGGGTGGGGGATGGTTAAAATGTTTAATAATTAATAAGTTCCGTGTGATTTATCTTATTATGCTTATAGGAACATGCTTAAGGTTTTTGCGGCCCAGGACAAAAAGTAATTCCAGGTCTTCCAAATTTGTTTACTTACTAAATACAGTAAAACCTCGCTATAACAATATCAGATACAACGATAAATCTCTCTGTAACGATAAAATTTTTCCGTCCCCCAGATTTCCTGTACAATATAAATCTCTTCTCGATCAAACGATACATCCCTCTTGAACGATAACTTTTTGGGGTGCCTTAAGTATCGTTGTATCGGGGTTTTACTGTAGTGGATCTTAACCTTGCCCGCCCCTCCTGTTACTGACTAAATGAATTTGATTTATTAATATTTTAATGCAATACGTTATACTTTTCTATAATGTAAAAGCTGCATTCTAGTTACTTACCATGCTGTAAATTTAAAAAACAAGCTATATACACGAAATTACCAAATCTGTATTTTTTCTTGGCTATTCTTAGTGATATGCAGTTTCTAATTCTAGGTCAGGAAGTTCATTTGACTCCCTGAAATCCACGAATTCAATAGTTTTTTAGCGGCCCTGGGCCGTTGCTCAGTTTGCCTCCCCCCTAAGCACGTCTCTAATCTCGACTAAAAAAATGTTTTTTCATGAAAAAATGGTAGTGCTTCTCATCAGATAATCTTGTAATCCCCGTAGGTGCGTCTCAGAACTACGCTCGCAAGTACCACATTCCCATCGACCACCTCGGGTACCAGTTCGAAGTTCAGGAATTCGAATCGGAGTCCGACGTCAAACCGGAAGATGGAGTTTACGTCAAGGTCGGGTGCAAAATAAGTATTTTATCTGTCGTAAAGTATCTCTCATTATAGTGAATGCTAATAACCATCCCCCCCCCCCGACCGATTCCAGTTTTATTATTCGTTTAAAAACTGGAATCGTCAATAAAACTGGTTTATAATGACGCCAATAGAGATCTGCATCCTAGCCTAAAGCTCTTCCATACCATGCAGAATACCAACATACGTTAGCAGGTTGCGAATTGCTTCACTTTGATGTCACACTTCCGAACGTTCGCTTAACCCATTTGTTCCTGGATATTTTTGCGACTTTCTTCGATTTTTACTGATAACAGAAATAATAGATAAATTTCTGATGTCAACTTCTTGAACAAGGGATGATTTCTTTTAAAATCACTATGCATAAAAATCGAAATATCAACATCCTACTGGGTCATGTTAAAATATTTTGTAGAGTTGAGGCTCAATACTCATGAATAAAGGCTAGGAAAAATAAATAACGTTTTCGACTAATAGCGAAAATTCCGTCCCAAAAAAGGGACACTAGGCATAAATGGGTTAAACGGAGCTCGGAGTGGCAGAATAAAGTCCTACGTTTACCCTTTTCTCCCTTTGTACACTTTTTAGAAATTTTGCTAATGTGCATTTTTCGTAACATTGTTTCTTCTAATATTGATAGTCTTACAAAATATATATACAAATTGGATGTATAATACAAAAACAGTAAACTGTCTCGTGAGTGTGTTGTCTAATTGCACCTTTTTTGTTTGTAGGGTTTGTTCTTGGAAGGCGCTCGCTGGGACAGAGAACTCATGGTTGTCAACGAATCCTTTCCTAAGGTCTTGTACGACACGCTGCCTGTTGTATCCTTTAAAACCTTGTCATACATATAGAGCGTTTTGCTCTCTAAAATGTACGCTAGCCACCATCGAATCGTTTTGCTTGGAAGTTGGACAAAAAAAAATTTGGCATGCCACCTTGTGACGATATCAACCTATTTAGAAGTCGAATTCGCCTTCCTTCCCAGGTACTTTTGACTGACTGACTAATGATAGGTTCTTGTAGGAGTGCCCTGGGCACTAGGCCTTTAACTCCAGTATGTAAGATCTTTTCAGTCGGGTATTTTCAGTCTTGTAATGAGTCCCCAAACAGGACGGGTTGAGATGAATATCAGTCAAGTACAGTAAGAAGTGATCAGCATGAACAGCCCGGCCAAAAGGATGTTAGTAGGGAAAGGGTTTTTTATTTAATTTAATTTTAAAAGCCGCAGTATGAAGTACGTTATTGTGGAGGATCAAATATGTCAAGATATGGAGAGCATTTGGCGAGAACCGCCTTCGGTCTTTTGCTGTTAGATGGATCACGAAAGTCGCAATCAGGAAATTCGGCAAGAATGTTGTTATTGATACTGGATATATTATCGTAAAAGTTGACGGCAAGTCTGTGGATTGTGTGCTTAATCGGCTCAATAGCCAGGTCATTTTGAATCGTAGTGTTTCTTAGGACAGGTACTTTTTAGAAAGCGGGAGAAGTATTAGAGTACCGTAAAATACAGCAAAAGCGCCGCCCCCTCCCTCTAATAAATGCCTCCCCCCCCTTGCTTTTTTCGTGCATTTCGTTTGCTCTTCGTGCTCTGCCCCTCCGTTCTTTTCCATTTTAAAACTTTGGCTTCCTGCGCGCGAGCTTGCGGACCTGTAGTAAATGCACCAATGAAATCACGCCATATGCTAGCGAAGTGAGACGCCAGAATAATGCCCTCTGCTTTGCTTCGCTAAGTGACGTCATCGCGACGTCTTAGCGGTACGGAACGAACAGTATGAATCCAGCTTCATTTCAAGATAGAGGGGGTGCTTGAACGGTATATTTTTACCGTTTGTCCGCTTTCATAGATAGTGATTTTTGTTGAAGATTGGGGGAGGGGAGCTTTTACGGTATTTTAGCAGTGAAGATTCCCTACAAGATCTTACTAAAGAGCTGGGTTTCGAGGAAGCATTCAACGACGCAAGTAGGTAGCAATACTGGTCACAGAAAGGGAATCTTCATTCATGCGAGCAAAACATATTGAACAAGAATCCAGTGATGGGTTAAGTTCCCTAACACATGCTTTTACCATTTTACTCTACTACCTAAAGTTGTCATTTGAGGAAAGCTTCATATTTTTGCTTTTCCCCTAATTTTTTAGGAGTTAATTATACTCATGCGCTGTCAAAAAAGTACTCGAATGAAAGAAAATTCCCCATTTCTGTTTTATAAATAAAGTGTGATTCTTCTTAAAAAGTTCATCATTCGATGTGCATAATTATAACTTCTTTCAGTTTTCTTTCAAATTATAGAAAATTTTAAAAAGTAATTTTTTATTCACTTAATTATGACAAGAAATTTAGCTTACCCTCTCTTACTTTTTTCAAGGTGTGTAACAACAAATTCATTCTCTATTTTGCTTATCTGTTTAACATTTTGGCATTATCATTTGTAG
The DNA here is from genome assembly GCA_038373885.1 of Cheiracanthium punctorium. NCBI lineage: Eukaryota > Metazoa > Arthropoda > Arachnida > Araneae > Cheiracanthiidae > Cheiracanthium > Cheiracanthium punctorium. The sequence continues at coordinate 57,324 of JAWZYV010013617.1, forward strand.
AATAGGTGGGATTTTCTAAAAAACGGGTATTTAGGATGACTAAGGGCGAGACTCAAGTGAAACACAATTCGAACGTTTTCCGCGTCGAACAGGGGAACGAAATATATCAATGTTTCTTATACAACTGAAACAAAACAATCGTATTTTGATCACGTGACAGCGCGATAGGTTTGTTCATTGGAAGCATTCTGGGGACTGAAAAACGTTCGATTCGAACTCGATCGCGCGCGTTTCACTTGAATCTCGCCCAAAGTCCCAAGTTGGATTCGCAGCTGTTTGGTTCATGATCTATATTTGTTTCTCCTTTCCTTGACCGAGTGCCTTAGATCTGGATCAAGCCTTGCCGTCGCGACAACTTGGTCTCTGGCCCGACCTACGCCTGCCCTATCTACAAAACCGGAGCTCGACGTGGCACGCTCAGCACCACGGGACACTCGACCAACTTCGTCATGATGATCGAGTTGCCTTCCCACAAGCCATTGCGCCACTGGATCAACCGGGGGGTGGCTGCGCTGTGCCAACTCAGCGACTGAAACAAGAGCACTCCTAGTATCATCTATCCAGACAGCACACATATCCATTTCATTTCCATCTTTCGCCGTATAACGTAAACATGTTTACAAAATAGACAGCCAGAGGACATTCATCCAAAGACTTTCTAAGTCAATCAGATGTCCATGAAACCATGAACTCCATACGTAAATATCCAAGATCAAGTGTTGTGTGGATGATGCAGACTACTTTCATGAGTGGGACATGCAATGGATATTTATATGTACTGCGTACGTCCAGAAATGATCTATTTAGATATCGATATCGACAGTGTTGTTCGTAAGATGTTTATGTAGAAATCCAAGGTGCAACCTAAAATGCCAATTAGTGACTTTTGCATATGTAACCGTCATAAGTTGTTGTGTCTTGAAGACAATAATGAGACAAGGAATGTCAGTTTCGCGGAAACATCAACTTCTCCATTTTACTTTTTGTGGGCATTTTTGCAATATTTTTTGTCATATGATTATTGTATCGTCTTTTGGTGGAATAAATTTTTAACTGCAGTCATTTATATTCATTTGAACAACAAATTAAAAGCCTTCTGTAAAGGATCGTGTTCAGCACTCTCAAAAACTTCTTTCCTTTCCTGCATCCGCAGTCAGTAAAACATTTGAGAGAACTGACTTGCCATACACACACACAAGGGATCAAAACCAATGAGATAGAAAAACTGGATAGACTACTCCAATCCCCCCCCCCAACGCTGAAAAACTGCAGCCGCCGTTGCCATCGCTCGCTTCAACTATCAGCAGCATGGCGGTCGAACGAATGACCAGTCGCGTGCCACAAACTACTTTTTTGTCAATGCTGGTTGTGTGGCTAGCAATTCGATCGATCGTTAAGTCGAGCGATGGCAACGCTGTACTTTTTAGTACTTTTCACAGAGCAGTCTATCCAGCAGCAGTATTTTTTATATTAGCAGGGTGTCTACCGCTCCGGAAAGTCTGGAAAAAGCCGGAAATTGGAAAATGGGTCCGGAAAGTATGGAAAAAACCGGGAAATTGGGTAATGGGTCCGGAAAATTCACCAAAATAATCAATTCTTTTGCTTTTGTGTGCTTTTTTTTTACCCTTTCTTTCTTAGTCAGACTGGAACCGAAAGCAACTGCAACGCATTTTTGGGACCGCGAAAGCTTCAAGCGATGTTTTGTATAAGGAGGGAAAACTGGGGCTCATCCATCGTGACGGAGGGTAAAAGACAAATTAGCTTACTTAGTAACTTATGGCTTAGACCCGTATTTCGAGAACAGTTAGTTAATTCTATGAGAAAGTGCGACTACTTCTGTTTCTCAATGGATGAAAGCTTAATCCTGTATACTCAAAATGATTTCAAGAAGTTGTACAAAATATGCAAATATAAAGACAAGGGAGGGGTATTGTGCAATTTTCCAAAGTAAAATGCATGGGTCAGGAATTTTTTTCCCGGGACCTCCGAAAAGTCAGGAAATTGACTTTCAGAAATTTGGTAGACACCCTGATTAGGAAGCATTTTGCCTCCACCTCTCAATATTGCACCCCAATTTATGCCAATAATTTTAGTTATCTTGCATTTTATTTTCTTCGATGTGCTGTAATATTTTCAGCCCCCTACCTAGTACAGCCAGCGACGTCTAGTATCTGAAAAATCGCAACCATTTGTCTTGTAAATGATAGCTATCGATTCGTATTCTTAAATATTAATCCATGATCATGATGGTCAGTCTGGAAATAAACGCTATTAAAATTTATTTGAGTTAGTATTAAAAGAATGTTAAATATTTATCTTTTAAAAAGATTCCTTTTATAATTATTCTAACCTCAAGTTAATTTGCACGACTTTATACTTCTCCTTCCTTCCTTTTTTTTTTTTTTTTTTTTTTCTTGCATGGGATCGTCTGCCACCCGTTAAAATCACTGATGCTCAGTGATTAAAATTTATTGATTGTAATACGAGGACATATTAACTGTGGGAGCCGGTGTATGAGAGGTTAAGGGACTGTCCTCCTTTCCGCTAAACGCACGGACTTGGGCTCGATTCCGCTCATTCTCTGCACTTTATTCGACAAGGATTCATTAGTGGATTTTTAAGTGGGGGACCCCCCGGGGCCTTCGCAATTAGTAACGGGCCTGCGTGTGTATTTTGATGAGCCATCCAAGCAAAATGTTCGATTTTAGGATAAATTTGCGTGAAAGAAATGGCGCAGATTCACAAAACGATTATCTACATCTAAGTTGTTTAGTACGACAAAGCATAAAATTGTTTAAAATAATATACATTTATATACTAGAAATAAAATAGAATCTGTGACTGGGAAACAAGGCTCATGTAACTCATTTTTAGCGATGGCAACTCTAGCAGGCCGTTGCTAGCAATGCCCCGACCCCCCCCCCCTTGCCTGTTTGTGTTCATACAAATATTGTACTGTTGTAATAAAAATGAACTTGTAGTTAGGAGCCAAGGAGCCACAGATCTCGATAAACTCTGTGGCTCTGTTCGTAAACAACAAACCAGTTACACTCGTGCAACGAAAGTTCGTGTAAGCCGTTCAGAAACGAAACTGAGTTTAATTAGTTACAAACTGAGTGCAGTTAGTTTCAAAGTTGGTAAACTGAGCCCGGTGCTGGATTATTTAGTTTATCATCAAGATGGCGTGCGCAATCCACGTGTTTTTCACATTTGCTGAGGCAGTCAAAGTTATTATCCGGAGGAGAAGGTATATGAGGTGTAAATAACAGCTCCGGAGGCACAGAACGTCCCCAAGATAATACTTTTTTTATACTTTTTATTTTAATAAATTCGAAAATGCATATTTTTACTTTTGACGGCGCCTTGTTTGTTTACAACATCAACCAAACTAAATAAACTGAAATCGTTGGGTAAGTCTTTGGAAACTGATTGTACTAAATGAACTTTTTCTAGTTTCTGTTTATAAACTGAAACGAGTGTTTGTTTACTAATGGAGCCTTTCTCAAGTCAAGTCAAGTCAATACCAATGTGTGGCACAGTGGTTAAAGCCACTGAAATTGGGAGATGGCTCAAGTGGAGGAACAGGGTTCTGTCCTTTTGCGGGGCAGTCGGTCTAGCGGTCTGGAGTTTTGGGCAGTTTTCTCCAGATGCAACGTGAATACGCGCTAGATACCCGGAAAAGTCCTACCCCAATGCATTTGCCCACTCCCCCCCCCTTTGTGTTTGTCCTTTCTCTGACGTGGATTTATAAGCGGTTCCTCTGGAACAAGCACACAAATCCGAATATACGTTCCAACACAACAAAAATCTGGAGTGACTCCACTCGACTTTCCGAACACTTACGATTAAGATCATTACCAAGCACTTAAATAAATTTTAATCGATGAATAATTCAAACATATACCAAATTGAAACTGAATCGAATGCACCGTTTAAACGCTTGCGCACTTCAAGAATTTCTCCCATATGCCATAATTGCCATAACATAAAAGAAAGTTTTGTCGTAGCCCTGTAGGAGAACTATAAGTCCTATACACACCAAAATCAATACCGGTCTTAGGATGGTGGTTTATAACCTGTATACCGAATTTGAGCTCAATCGAATGTATCGTTTAAACGCTAGCGCACTTTCAAGAAATTCCCCCTATAGGCCATAATGTAAAAGAAATCTTTGTTGTAGCCCTGTAGAAAAACTATAAGTCCTATACACACCAAAATCAATACCGGTCTTGCAACGGTGGTTTATAACATATATACCCAATTTGAGCTCAATCGAATCTACCGTTTAAACGCTAGCGCACTTTCAAGAAATTCTCCCCATAGGCCATAATGTAAAAGAAATCTTTGTCGTAGCCCTGTAGAAAAACTATACGTCCTATACACACCAAAAGCAATACCGGTCTTGCAACGGTGGTTTATAACATATATACCCAATTTGAGCTCAATCGAATGCTCCGTTCAGGAGCTATCGTGTTCACTCACATACACACACACACATGCATACATACATCTCGTAAAAATAGCATAAATGGATTCAGAAGCCCTCAAAACGTGTCAAAACACCAAAATCTCGAAGTCGAATTTTTTCATGATTACAATACTTTCCTTACATGGTACATGTGCGGAAAGTAACAAGTCGAGTCAATCGTGAATATTTCTTTCTCATCGTATTGTTTACCAAAACTGTTCTAATGAACTCAAGTAAGTACTTTTAACGTGTAAATAGTAATTACACAATCAATGCTTCAGATTAGATTGCGTGTTTAATGAATTGTGCTTCTTTACACTAAATGCTGTTACGATTTCTTTTAACAGTTTTGCACGATATGCAACTCTCACAATTAACTTCTATTACTAAGTATCGTTGCAAGATTAAACGAATATTTTGCGAGGTGTTCTCCAAGGTTGAAAATTTATTATGCGTGCTTGGAATATGGAGATTTCTCCTTCCTATTTCATAAGCATTTCAACGATAAGTGGATTGGTAATACAGTACGATCTTGATAATCCGGCATACATGGGATCAGACAACCACCGGATTATCGAAAAATTCTGGATTATCAAAATCTCTTGTTTTTGACACAAACTTAAGGTCACGTGCTTTCGTTAGATCGGCACTGTGTATTGTTGTTACATATGGCTAAAAAAGAACTCTATCCAAAAACATCTGGCCTCTCGCATAAGCATCAAAAATACAAATACATTTAAAGTACAGCTAACTAAAAAAATCATCAATAAAATCGGACACTATTCAACCACCAGGACATCTATAAAATTGCTAGTAAAAATCTTAAAAAACAATTTAGAAGTCTGGAGGAGGAGCATTTAACTGTTCAGGACATGAGATCCCTGACGAACCAATGGAATAGGCAAGCATCAACTTTAAGCTATAATGTCGATTCAAGACCCGAGCAGAAGAGCAAGTGTTCTTTATTCGCAGTGTCTGTTTTAGACATAGGACATTGGCTATTGGTCAATATGCCTATTCTCTTTAGGTGTTCGGCTAGGCAGTCATGTCCAGTTCTCAATCTAAAATTGGCCATAGCATCTTTACGTGGTCTGTGACAGAATCCTTTCCAGACATTTTTAATATTCTTCCCATCGTTTATTTCTGGATTTATTAGATAGATCCTTGTTAAAATTCATCTTGATTTTCCCTCGTATATATCTTTTAAGGGAATTCAATGGAATAGCAATCTCTTCAAAATCTGACTCTGTACCTTACCTTGTTTAGCCAATTGGTCGACATTGGGTTTGCCAATTTTTTTGGCTTAAAAATATCGCGATCTTTTTCAAGATGATTCCTACCACCTGAAGTTCGGCTGCCCCTCTATGTATGTTTGAGGGTAAGGCAAGGCTACATGTGGGTTACCTGCTTAAGAAGGGGGGGTGCCTTGGACGGAGAACTGTTCAGGGAAGTTCCAACGCGTATCCACGTTATATCTGGAGAAAATAGCCTTTCCCAGAAACTCTGACGAAACCTGTATTTGCCCTTTAAAGGATGCAAAAGTTATACATTCATTCTACTGAATCGTAAAGTTACGACACTTAAGCTCTCTAAAGTAAGACACTTCAGCCTGCCGCTTAAAAAATTCAAGTGGATGAGGATAATTTGTCGGTTTTTGGTGCAACGAGATAGTAAATCATTAGGGTTTTTACTTCTTTGTACGAAGTAAAAAGAAGTTTAATCGCAGAAGAGTTCTGTATTCAGATTTTGAAGAAAAAAATCTATTTTGAAAATCTCTAAAATTACTCTGAAGAGTGTTTGCGTGCTGTCTCAGCGTATGCATGTATGTATGCTCGTTTAGAGTGATTCAAAATGTACGTTAAAGCGATTATCTTTACCCTTAAGTAATCGAAACATACTTTCAATTAGAAAAGTTTGCCAAAGAAAGAGTAGCCTTCAGATATGGCAATTTTTTAACAAGGGGCTGTATACATATTACAAGACAAAGTTTAATTTTTTATACGGTCCCTCGTTTCTTATCACTTATAATTATAAAAATTCTGTTCTGTGTCTTATAAAATTAATTAAAAACATTTCATATCTCAGTATGAAATAGTTAAGCGATATATTTAATATTAAAAATGACCACTTACACCTCTTTACCTGCTGTGCTGGCGTCCGTTTTCAGAGGAAAAAATCTTTACTTTAGAGGACCAACCATGAGTTGATAAAGTTAACCCTACAAGGCACGTGGTACCCTATGTGGAACAACCACTTTATTTATTCCTCTGCGTCTATAAAATACCAGTATAGACATCTGACGGTTTTTAAGAGTATTTATACATAAATAGCAACGACATAATTCAAGCTGTTGTGTGTAGATGTACGTATATATACTGTTCATATTATTGCCAAAACTGATTGAAATTTAAACAGTCATCTTTCAAATGTGGGTTCGTTTATTTTTGAAAATTAACAAAAAATAGTTAGCAAAGATTTTTTATCCGGAAAAAAATGACTGTGTTGGAGTTCGTCCTATCAAGCAATGATTTGAATTCTAAAATTTCAAAATAAATACCAAAAAAGCATAGCTAAGGGCCAGTGTACCGCATACAAATCTGAAATAAAAAAAGTGATTTTCTAATAAAATATTAGGTTATTATTTTTTAAAACTATTTTTCCCTAAATAATAATCACTCACATTATCACGTATATTTATTTCAGACACACACAAAAAAATTGAGCCTTGTAGGTTTAAATAACTATCCCATTGTTAGAAATTGGCAATTGAATGCATTCAAACTCGTGAACTGAACGGGTTTAGTTTTTCCTGAAGTAATCGGTATTGCGTTATGAAATTATGGACGAAGGTTACTTGCATCCGCCAAAACCTATAAATTAAATTGAGAGGTGCGGTGCGAGGTGCACCGGAATCCTTATCTTGCTCCTCCCCCCCCCCCAACTCGAAAATATGCTACCGCTGGCCATTTGCGAGACCGCAGGGTTCCCCTATGACTGTCCCCTCCCCCTTCATTTCGCGGCTGCAACTCGCCCGTGGATTAAGGCTGTTCTTCTAAAAAAAGGAACTCTGTTTTTACTCTTGGTTCACAAATTGAAATAAACTAATAGCACCATGGTCTCCAAAAAATTCCAGATGGTTCTTCATAAGCTGTTTTACACACTGCGATAAGCGAAAAAGCTGTAGCTTTTGTGAAATTTTCATAAAAAATTCTTATACGTGGATATGAGCTGCAAGATTTTTCGAAGAGTGACACGCTTTGCGAAAATTTCCGATTTTTAAGAATTTTTTTCTAAAAGTTTTGAAACTGATACAGATTGACCTGTCTTCGCAGTATGTAATACAGCTTGTAAAGAGACAGTTTCAAAATTTTGAAGTGCCTGGCATAATTAGTTTATTTGTACTTATGTACCAAAATCACATGATTTTTTCGAATAACACCGTTAAACTCATCAGCGGTGCAACTGGCCCTTTTCTCTCTTTCAGATGGATTCTCCGCTCGTCGTTAATTTTTCGCAGTCGTTAACTTTTCCCCGCCTTGAGGTGGAGTTTTAAGGAGGAGCGTCAAGGGGTTCATGTGATTGGCTAAAAGACCTCCCGTTTCCCTCCGGAGTTGTTATCGCAGTCGGTAACCAAACAACTGGTTCTGCCCAGTTGGTAGCTAACAACCGACGATTTCGTGAACCACCGGCGGAGAATTCCACCCTTTGGCCGGCGTAACTAGCCCATTCCCGAAATTATTTGTAATTCAGTCTTTCAGAGGTCATGCATTAACTACATCAGGCTTCCAGATCGCTTCAGTTGAAAAAAATAATTTTAGTTTTCTCACTTTCCAGGCATCTCCTTAGTATCTGAGTACAAATGCCGAAATTTTCAAATCGCAGAATCCCGATGTGCTCTGTCCCAGCAATAAAGTAAGGCTTTGTGGTTTATCTGCTATCTTTTTATTTACAAGTCAGCTTACATTTTGGGCTCGGGCTTTGACTCAAGTAAAACCAGTCGGGCTCCAAAAAGAGTCCGCTCTTGGTACTCTGCTATATAGGAGTCCAGTCTTCGGAGTCCACGTAGAACACACGTTTGCTGCCGCGGTTTTTCAGACAGTCCTTGATGACTCGAAGGACGATTTCCAGCCGCCTGTCCAGAGCTCGGAGGTGCTTGTCCAAGAGGATCGGGGAGAGGGGATCTCTGGACAGGGAGCACCTCATCAGGGAAGAGAGGCGCACCCTGTTGTGCTGGAGTCGCGCCAGGCGCTCGAACGTGCCGAAGCTGACGAAGCAGCACTGGTACAGGGGTGCCAGGATGGAGGTCTCGTCGTGGCCCGGTCTGCCGAACCTGGAAAAAAAAAAAACGTCAAGAGATATTGCTTGGTATTTTTTTTTTTTTTCAGGGAGTGAAAACGCTCCTTGATTTGTTGTGGAGGAGTGAATTCAATATTAGAGGAGTAGAATTAGAAGTTTAAAGGATGAAAAACAGCCTCACAATGGCACAGTGGTTATGTCACTGGAAAAGGTAAGACGGGCGAAGTGTGAAGTCTCGGGTTCGGGTCCCATCTCCAGAGCCTGATTAACACACGGGCATTCGGGGCAATAGCCCGGGGCCCCTGAAAAGTAAGGGCCCCCTAATCTCCCGATTTATTGTTATGATTTATTACATATTCATATATACTGTAATAAATTTTTTGCAACTTAATTTCCTTTCTAATATGTATAGCATAATTTTTAACAATAAATGGACTTACAGATTTATTTTCTGTTCTTCTAATTCAATGGTCTTTAAGACTCATGGATCCATAAACAAGAAGTTAGTAGTTTGTGAAAACGTATGGTATGGCCATACATATGGCCATTATCAAAAAATACAGATTAGTTAACATTTTTTATTTCATGATGAAGGAATGAAACTTTCGCCAACAAAAATAAGTTAAAATGCTTGGGATAGTATAGGGGCCCCAAAATAACCTCTTGCCCCGGGGCCACGACCATCTATGATCAGGCTCTGCCCATCTCGCGTCCTTCGACCTAACCATTCGGAGCTTTCCGTGGTTTTCTCCGAAACTTAGCGTAAATACGGGTTAGGAGACCTTAGAAAGACCCCCCCATGGAGGACACCTCCCCCTTTATGTTGTCCTTGTGATGTGGATTTATAAGGACCAATATTTCTCGAGATTTCTAGAACCGCCATAGAAAAACAAATGGAAACCGAAACCTCCGTATCTCCGGTTGTAGTTGACCGATTTTGATGCAACAAAAAGCGAAATTTATCTATTTGAAGCATAGAATACGAATTTTGATCTATTTTAAGCCCCAGAACAGCGGATTACCCCGAAAATTCGTAACAATACGCATTACAAACTCTCTTTGGAGTATAAAAAATATTGCCAAGGCTAAGTGGATGTGGATGCATTGAAATATGCTTCATTTATATAAAGTATCTTTTTTAAATGTTGGGGGAAAAAAAACACTCTCCTATGAAAGGTTATTCCAGAACCTTTCACCAATCATGAATTGCTTCCATACATAGAGCAGTTATGTACCATTTTTCTTAAAAATAGAACGATGGAAACGGTAACTAGCGCGCTTGACAGAAATGCTCCATAGCAAACTAAGGAGAGCTGGACGCTCAAAAATTATGCGCATGAGATCTTGCCACAAGTCAGCTGCTGGGACAAGTGTGTCTCAAGTTAGGGTTACCAAAATGCTCTCTATATCTGCTTTATGGTTAAATAAAGACTCATTGCGGGTCTCAGCAAAAAATACTGAGCGTAAATAGAAATTGGACAGTGGCTGTATACGTTATACGTTCGTTTATACGTTACCCTCTTCCGTGGTCCAGATGGATGATGAAACTTTCATTTCCGAATATTTTGAATGTCTCGTAATGATGTCTGTCCATGTTTCCTTCAAAAGAAAAAAATAAACCAAAGTGTTAATCAGTTCTAGGTATTTGGCAACTATCACAGGATCACCTTAAAAAATAATTAAAGTCGTAAAAATTATATTGAATAATCAAAAAGGTAAAACATATGCAAGGAAAAAAGTTGTAACACTTTACAGGATGTAAATTTGATGCGTTTAGTTGTAAGCCAATTCGAATATCAGCATACAAAGGGTTTGCTGCAAAAAGGACGTAGCTCCATCCTACGAGAGTTTAGAGTTAAGGCACTTTCTTGCAGTAAATAAATCTGGAGTAGTTCCACTCGACTTTCAAAACACTTCATCGTTACCAAGTGTTTAAATAAATGTAATTCAACTCAATCGAATGCATTGTACCACTAACACACTTTAATTGATTTACGTTCATAAGCCGTAGTGTATAAGAATTCCTTTTTGAGCCCTGCGAGCAAACTATCAGCTGTACACATACCAAAATCTATGCGGGTCATGTAACCGTAACCTACTCCGTTTGTGCTCAATCGAATGCACCGTTTAGAATATAGCCGTTTAGCACCGTTTAGTCTATAATATATGTGGGATCAGGTTAGTCACTGACTCCAATAAACTCACTGGTTTCAGGTTAGTCACTGACTCTAATATCTTTGTAGGAAGCTGAAGGCTGATTACAGTCAAATAAATAAACAAACTAATAAAAAAAATACTTTTTAATCACCAAACAAGCCCTTTTGGCTAAACAGCACTTATGCTATACACACACTCAAAATCTATAGAACAACCCAATCTTTATATTTTCACGTAGTTAATAAATTTTGCGAGTGCAACTTTTTGCTATGCATTTTAAGATCATGAAATGTCTTGTTTTAAATAAAACCAGTGAGTTAATTGGAGTCAGTGACTAACCTGATCCCACATATATATACTAAATTTGAGCTCAATCGAATACACCGTTTACGCAACCCTCTTGTTTCGGATCTCCGCATATCTTTTGAAGCCCCGTAAACAAACTATAAGTCCTATACACACAAAAATCAATATCGGTCGTAAGAGGGTGGTCTATAATATATACACCAAATTTGAGCTCAATCGAATGCACCGTTTACGCAACCCTCTTGTTTCGGATCTCCGCATATCTAGCGCACACCTTGCACAAATTTTAGAACTAAGCCCTGACGTTAAATAATGTTAAAGTAATGAAGTACAGTCGTTTGCAAAAATTTGCAAGCATAGAAAAATCAGATTTAATAGGAAAAGTCCACAAATATAGTCGATAATCGGAATCTGCTGTACTTTTTGGCGACTCAACTGTCTTCCTTTTGCAGAAACAATGAAAAAAAAACCATTTTTTTTATCAAGATATCGTTTTAAAACAGCGTTAGTACCACCATTCATTACTTCGATCATTGTGGTACTCACCAATAAGAAAATCCAGTATCGAAGTATCCACTAAATCGGCCAGTCTTTTCGTGTTCCGGTACGAGGAACGTTGTTCCCTCACCAAATCACAGTATCTGGGATTTTTTTCGAAGTCCGCTTTCCTCCTTTTGTGGTAAGACCGTCTCCAGGGGTTCTTCCACGATTTCCTGCCGCTGAGGCTATCTGGCGGCAGAAAGGCCGCCAAGCTGCCTTCTACTGTGTCCGGCTTCCCACAGATGGCGTGACCTGTATCGCAGTAGTAGGAACATGTTCCGTGGAAGCAGATGTTTTGAGCTGCGGTAGAAATTGAAAAAATGTTTGCATCGATTATTGGGGAAAGAGTAACTACGAGGGTGAAGCAAATAGAGTCGAAACTTAATTTACACAGATGATTTTTTGGTTTGCAATGAGGTTTATCGGTGTGACGTCATTTTCCCACCAACACGTGATCTTTCGGCTGTGTTGATGAGTAGCCCTGTAATCTGATTGGCTGAAGTGTATATTTTCCAGCGACACGTGGCTGAAATAGCCTCGTCTCAGTATAAGTTTTAATATGTTAACACTTTTTAATGGGAATCTTTGGAGAGATATCTTTTTGCAGTCATGCACAGGTTCCAGAGAGTTATTGAAACATTCGTAGGCAGCACAATACAGAGGTACAATTATTATCTTTTTGATTTTGGGCTTATTACCAGGAGTCCAGCACATAAACCTATGTACAAATGGTTGTTTGTTTTCCACCGCCACGTGACTTTTATAGCCTCGAACCCAAGGAGGCGATATCCTCCATTTGACATCCAAAATGCAAGGGTTGAATGCACAGTAGTGGCAATGCATCAATAGATCTGAAGTAGATGAATTGTCAATACAGATAAATACTTAAATTTCCGCAGTACAATACCTTCCCCTATTAATCATCTTTTGCAATTGCCGTATAACTAGAAATCGTCGTATATTCATTACTTTCATCCAAAAGACATGGCTGTGCCCAACATTGTTCTTTTATTTCTCCCACTGTGGCCCAGCCTGGCACAAGAGCAACGCTGGGCCCCAGCAGGGTGTTCAAAGATATTTACCAGGAAACAACGCTGGACATAGAAAGAAAATCTCTGCCGCCATTCCTTTTTTGATGAAGGGGACCGAAAAGCTTAAATAAAATACTTTTTTTTCGATTGCTTCTCATAGAGATTTAGGAAATACTGGGGGGAGGGGGAACGCATCCCGGCATTCCCCCGGTGATAACGTCCTTTTGTGTATGAAAGCACATTCATGGACTAGCGGCAAACGGACGAAATAGCGTCAGCCTCTCGTAGAAAAATATTCAAGCCCCTTTAAATCATTAGCTACATAAACACTCTGCAGCAACGTATAGCGGCGTATCATGATGCAATCTACAACTAACGCACGCATGCGCACAATCTAATGATTACGATTCAGAGCGCTATCTTACAGGCAAATTTCATTTAGCTCATTCAGAATACGTCGATAATCGTCTTATAACCTCTTCGTTCCAGAGGTTCACATAAATGGACCTTTTTGTTTCCACTGTTAAAATGATACTTAAAGATTGTAAGTTCTGAATTGAAGCACCGTGCTTTCATTTTGAAAAATTATTCTAACACATGTGAATGTGTAAATCCTACACACTGACACACTCATTTTGCTTTTGTTTGCCGTTATTTTATCTTTGTTTGCCGTTATACAAAAGAATATTTAAATGTTATTAAAATTTCCTAAGATGAATTGGTGAATATTTTTAGTTTTTTTCGAAATTTATACAGCTGAACAGAACTTGTACACATACTAAACATACATAATAATGGACATAATTTACTTTTAAAAGTGTCTTGACAGTCTTGTTTATGGATGATAGTAACTTTTTTACTACTGTAAGATAGATTTATTCGAAAAATTATTTGAAAATAGGCTCGCTAATTGTCGTTTTTAAGTTTAATGGGTTTTTTAAAAAACAATTATGAGATTGCTCTTTAATTTGAGATGGGATAGTTTTGCCGGGTCTGAAGAGGATATGCTGCCAAGTCCAAGCATGGAAGTTATTTACTCGAGAAGGAATTTTGTTTAACTAGTATTGTTTTGATTCACAGGGATGTAAATTCATATGCTGTATGTTACACCTCACCTGGCGATACGAAGAAGGTTTTGATCAGGTCATCTTCCGCTACGGCGTATATCTCTGACGTGATGTTCAGTCTCCTGCCGACCACCGGAGGACATCTACGGAAACCAAGGATCCTACGAGGATAATAGACACTATCATTATTTAGAAACGAGTTGAGTCTGAAAACTTCTATGATCGTCTAGAATAGAAGTGTCCAACCTCAGTGGGATTCGCGTAAGTTAGGTCGCGTTGTAGCGCGGGTCCACTGTATACAGGAGGTAAAGTCCCCGTAGCAGCTTGCCGAGATAGCTGGTTTCCAACTGCCCTTCAAAATTTGTAAATATTGAAAACTGAATGACTGCAGCGCCTCCTAGCAGTTAACGATTATGGCATTTGTCGAGCTGATTGTCTATGTTAAGTACAACGATAATAGAGTTCATTTGACTTTCGATCAGGCCTGACGAGAGGGGAGGGGGAAGAGGGGTATTCCCCCCCGGTGCGGGTTTTCTTGGGAACCGTGATTATAAATTTTCGAAAACATTTTTTGAACATGAAATCCAGCACCGACTCGAATAAGGAAAGCTTATGCCCTAAATGAAACTGCATTGCTAACGTCACATACCGTGGTCATACTTATCCGTTTCACACGCAAAGAGTTTCGAGAGGTCTGAGACTTGTTTGGTAGGTTTGGACCCGGACTGAGACATTCGGAGGCCCTAGCCTAGCACTTTTCGGGGACCCTGTACGGTCATTCCTTGTTGCAGTGGCGGATTAATGCAAGCTTGTCGGTGGGGGGGGAGCGGTTTGTTTGTAAGTGGGGGCGGTTTATTAGAAGATTGACATATACATCCATTTTATGGAAGTAAAATAGGATCTTTAACATTAATTTCTTTTTTCTCGGGGGGGGGCGGTCGCCCCCTCCGCCCCCCTTTAATCCGCCCTTGGCAAAGTTTCGCTCCTTCGCCGATTTGGCGCAGCTACCTGACCCTATGACTGTTGCCAACTCTGCCGGAGAAAAAGTGCCTCAAATCAAAGTTAAAAGTATCCAGAAATGGCTAAAAATGTTTTCAAGATAAGAAAAAAAAAAAAAAAATTCTTTGGCGGTTACGTGCTTGTGCTGCTGAAATATGCTTGTCTTCTGATGCTCATTGTGTCGTTTGGCCTTTCATTTTCGATTTACAAAATATTTCGGTATTGCCAGTTTGCAAAGATCTTTTTCTCCGGCAGAGTTGGCAACAGTAATAGGGTCAGGTAGTAGCGCCAAATCGACGAAGGAGCGAAACTATGCTCGTACCAAAATCCCAAAGGAGAAACTGGTTTTCGGACAGCCTGTACTTATTTCAGGGAGCCATGGATCATTGAAGTACAACTGGATGGACTGCCCAATGCTGAAAAAAGGGCAGCCGTTGCCCTTTTTAACCCTTTAACGCACAATGTGAAAACCAAACTCTGACGTTTTGACTGTTGCCAGTCACGAAGTATATATTTGATCTCTATAAAAATAGTTGCGGTTGACATAGTTCCACGTGAATCCTTTTCTTTTTAGCACGTCATTTCCCGTAAAAAAATGGTCACTATTATTTTTAACAGCACTGACATCTGCTGAAAAATGGAAGAATACGAGAACAGCCGGACAGATTGCCCAATGCTGAAAAAAGGGCAGCCGTTGCCATCGCTCGACTTAACTACCAGCAAGATGGCGGACGATCGACGATCTAGAGACCCTTTTTTGACGACAGCTGGCTGTGCGCCATCTTGCTGGTAGTTAAGTCGAGCGATGGCAACGGTTGCCCTTTTTTCAGCATTGGGAAAGGGTTGCGCCTCAGAGGGTTAGAAAGGTTAGAAACCCACCGGAGGGGCCGACCCAAAGGGTTTACGGCAAGAAATCCCTCTGGGGAAGCAATTCAACCCGCCCGGCACAGCTACACACTCCAGCTACAAAACCCGATCGGGCCACAGCCCGACGGGCGCGGCCCCCAGACCATCACGAGCCCCGAAGCTACATTTATTAAATTAAAAAAAAAAAATTAACTACAAACTATACCGCTGGCGAAACACGCCTCAGAGGGTTAAAGTTTAAAAGCCAGTGAATTCTGGAGAGACTCCTTCAACTCACCTGTCCAGGTGGAAGGCGGCGATTTCGCTGGTGTGCCTCTCGTAGTCCACGAAGTAGAAGTGGTTGGGCTCCGTTTCCTTGTCTCGATCGAACCTAGCTGGCGAGTAGAAACAAAAAGGAAAATTCATTATTTTAGATTAGTACCAAGAGGTCCCATCCGCATACACGTACGTCACTGAGCTACGTAATAGAACTGGAGTGACCACTTAGTCGTTCTTTGTCTTGCTCTGCTTTCGACCGCAACCCATCCTCCCTAGAAAATCTTCCTATGCGCAGTTTTTGAAGTGCGCACTACAATCAATTCTTTTTTAAGTCAAAAAGCAATAATATTCAACTTAGATGCAAAATCGATAAATTCAGAATCGATTAATTTAGAAGGGAAAAGTTTAAAAATCAGTTCGGTCAAAACTAAAGTTTATTTGCAATGCATTGAAATGTGTAAAATAAATTGTTTGCGAATTAGAATTTTTTTTTCTTCTTTGACCTCCGAATGGGGTTTTGTTGAATGCAAAGAAACTGATCAGCATCTTCGTAAGACCTTCCATAATTGTAAAGTATTTCAATAAATAATATCGCAAACAGTAGACTCGCGCTACAACGCGATCTAGAATGCGGAATGGGATATTACCCGACTTTTCAACCAGTAACCAGGGCCGTCCCAGGGGGGGTGCAAATGTAGGCGATCACCTAAGGCCCCGCGCTTAAATAGGCCCCGCTCTTGGGCCATTTTTTTTGCTATCACATTGATGGAGCTTGGTAGATGGTTGCGATATATCCCGAAAAAAGACGAGAAGTAAAGCTAATATGTACCCAGCAGCGCTAGTAGTAATTTATAGTATAAGACATTATAGAAAAGAGGCCCCGCACGCCCCTCGGGCCGGCCCTGCAGTAACGTATCTCAGAGCTAACTCTTCGCCCGCCACACGTAATTTTTCGCCAAGAATAAGCCAACAAAATGATCTGCCATACTTAAGACCAACACAGTTACTTCATTTCGTTCAATGCTGAAGATAGCTAATGCCATCTCCTTGTATTTATTTCTCTGTCGATAGACTGTCGCTATTTTATTATCATTTACGTCGGCAGAATAGACCAACGGGGCACTTGCCTTCCCCTTGAACTCCCCTTTTGTTTATTGCCATTTCTTTTCCTGCTTTTTTATTCTTTCTAACATGACAACTAGGGCCGTGGTAGCCCAGTGGTTAAGACGTTGGACTCATAACCGGAAGGTTGCGGGTTCGATACCGGCGTACCACTAAAGACCACCGTGTACATGCGGTGTACACGTGCACGTTAAATTCGTGGTTCCGAAAGTCCTCTCGGCGGTCGCTAGCAGTTTCCGAGGGGTGCCAATATTCAGAAGTCCCCCACCTTCTGATGAGGTTCCAAATTGGGGCGGAAAATTCCGGGAAGGACGTATATGTAGCTCTAAGCGACACATTCAGTGACGCGAGCTGTCCTTTCCTGGTAAATAAATAAATAACATGGCAACTAAATGTTGAAGTACTCTTTGCCCCCCTCCCCCGCCTGCAAAATATTCTGACGACGCCCATGTTTATAGTAAAAAGTAACTAAACCCGTTTTGTTTGCACTCTATACACACTAAAATTAGAGTGGGATATCCCACTCTAATTTTGGACTTTGATCTTTGTAGCATCCGTACAAAATTTGGACTTTGATCTTTGTAGCATCCGTAACAAGGTTAAGCGATTAAACTTTGAGGAAGATTTAATTTTGATTACAGTAAATTATATTTCTTACTCATTAACTTACAGAGTTTGCAAAATTAGTATGATATTTAAATTAATAAAAATTTTTTGAAAATTGCATGAAATTAAATATTTTTACCGAAAATACTATTTTGAGGCACGGAATATGCTGTCAAAATCAGCGTTTTTACATTGACTAAGGGGGTGTCCAGATCCCCTAAACTCCCCCTTTATATATATGTCCGTGACTAGAAGAGTTTCTTCAAACTAATTGCACGCTATACTATAAAATATGTCTCAATAAAAAAAATCTGATATGGACAACACATGACGTCCTTGCACGTCTATTAAATCAAAAATATTTTCGATGCACTTCATCTAAACTTATTTCGTTTGAAAGAGATGAAATATCAGTAATAGTAAGGTTTAGCGATTTCTAGCCAAATATTTTGATATCGCCAAGCTGAGACCAATTTGAAAGGTTTCCTTCTGACACTTTATTTGGCGATATTTCTCCAAAAGCCGACAAGCTTGAGATAGTTTACGAGATTTTGGGGACAGCCAAAATAGTCATTGAGCACAGACTTTCGATGAATTGAATGCATCCATACACATTAATGTATTTAAAGTCATTTGGCTGAGCCTGTAAATAAATTACCCAGTCGATTGCAGTCAAAAATGATATTGAAAACAGATATTACAATAGTTCTAAATACAGATGCATCGAAAAAATTCTTAAAAGTAAATTTAGAGGTAGTGAAAATCGTTTTTTTCGTCGAAATTTGGACTCCGAAATATTTCGGGATCACATTACTTCCTTATACTCCGTACAAGGAAGTAATAATGCTAAGAGTATAAGCTAATTTCAAACTAAATCACAGAGAAGAAAAAAACAAACAAATATCTTTACAGGAGAATGGATAAATTGAAATTATATATACATTTACACATGCGTATTTATACATTTAAACGGTATTTTCGAAATTCTCACCTCATTGGTTTAAATAGCGCCTGAGAGCCGTCTTGAAACGTAATGATCAATTTTAGTTGTGTTCCTCCTTGTTTCTCTTCTGAAATGTAAAAAAAAGAACGATAAGTAACGTCAAACGCATTGATTAAGTAAACACTTTTCGACGCAGTTCTGTTTGTGGACCCACTTACAGAAAAAAGCATTCCGATGTAAGCCGAAAATGCAGTTTTGTTTTTTAATCATTGATTAAAACTGACTGATATACTACTAATAATAATGATAATAATAATAACTCAAAAGAAACATGGGAAGTTGTCATTATATACTGGATAATTTCCTTTTTAACCCTTTAACCTTTAGAAGCGCAAACATTTTCGCATCAATATAAAACACCAACTGGGCAGACTGCCCAACGCTGAAAAAGTGCACCTTTCACCATCGATCCATTTAACTACCTCAGCTGGCTGTGCCGTACAGCCAGCTGTGTCAGAAAACTTATTCAGCTCCGTGTCGCCAGATGAGCTTTTCGATGGACCCCCATGTTGTTGGTAGTTAAATGAATTGATGGTAACGACTGCACTTTTTCGACTTTGGGCAGTCTGTATAGTTGGTGTTCTAGATTTATGTCAAAATACTTGCGCTTAACACCTCCGACGTGCAGTGTCTTTGCCGTGAGGACACCGATCTCTGACATGCTGATCGTGTTCGTGTACTCAGCAACTTGTTGCCGCTAGTTTTCGTGAAAAATATATATATATATATATATATATATATATATATATATATATATATATGTAATGTATAAAAAGGTAATTTGGGTTTTACTAGTTTGGGTATTGTTCAAGCGGGTACTTTCACTGTAAGTTTTGCTTTCCTGTCATACTTGCCACGCGCGCTCTGGAGCTACGTTTTATTTATTTTGTTATTTGTCAGACATCAAGCCGTCGATTCTGAGTTCTTTAGATGCACACGTGTCCCCACGCCCTTGTAGCCCCGGATGCGGGTCATGTTGGTAAATGTGTGTGGTTCGATCAAAGATAAGAGAGAGGCGGAGTTATGTCTTCACAAACCACGTGGTGTGGTAAGCGTAAATACTCCCGCACATCGAAAATCGAGAGACTTCTGCCACTGGAACTGCTTAATGAGTCCACGCTGATTCTTGTACCCGTCTCCCCTCCCCTCTTCTCATTCTAAATTGTAACTTAATTGTAATGTTCAATAAACCATATTACCTGCCTTAACTCTGAAACTTTACTTGAAATATCTGACGTCACATATTTATATATATCTATGTAACATTAGGCGTTACGGGAGTTGTGTCGTGGAACCGGTGGTAAGGTGAGGGATGTTGAGGTCTCCTGGATGGCTCGGGACTCTGAGCCACTATTGCGGGAGTGCTGTGTAGTCGTGAACCAGAGGGAGAGGCATTCGTGGCGCATTCTCGGCGTGGAGTACTAGGCGAGGCGTTGACGGGCAGAACAGGCGATGCGGCGCGACTGGGTAAAGACTCTGGTTTAGAGCCGACCCCGGCCGCCCGCTGTTTGTAGTCGTAGTCGGGCCAAGCATGGAAGAAATAATACGGACTCCAAGTGCTATTACATAATTTTATTTGACGACTGGGTACATCTTATCTTAGCAGTTGCGTCACGGGGAAAATCTGCTCCTGATCCGTCGCAGGTCCTTATAAAAGCTCTGGACGTCATGACACATGACTCCAAACGCGTTGCAACCATTGGGCAAAAGCTAAAACTGGGCAGCTGTTTTCCCAGGGTTTGTTATGACTTTCAAGACGCCTATGTGGCTGGCTGCGGGGACCGTCTACAAAGTTACAAAGGAATTGCAGGGGACCGTGTATTAATTGCAGTTTTTGAACGCGGATTTCTTTGTTCCAGCTAGATTAAACTGCGTAGTTCCAGAAATATGGGATTTTCATAGGCGTTTGACTTGTAATGTTACATATATATATATATAACGTTGCGTCACGTGCGATGACGGAAACGAATATCAAGGTTCAAAATTAAATTAAGAAAAAAAAATTGCAAGTAGAAAAACAGTGATTGAAAAATTTTGCGCGTACTACTGGCTTGAAGCAATTTCAATAACAGTATAATCAAGAAAGAGTGAGTTCTGAATGATGTGTCAAACAAAGTTAAGAAAATAATTTATGATCCTTGATGTAAGTGTTGAAGACTCTTATCCTACTCCAGAAATATCTATTTTTTTTTAAAGGGAGAATCGGAGATTGGGGGGGGGGGGGCAAAGCTCCTACACCACAGCATCTGGGAAAACCTGGTCGAATTATTCCAAAATTTTTTATGTGTTTTAACCCTTTAACGCGCAGTGTTCCCGCTCTGGGAACACCCAAACTCTGACGTTTCGACTGTTACCAGTCACGAAGAATAGATTGGATTTCTATAAAAATAGTTGGGGGTGACATAGCTCCGCGAGAATCCTTTAATTTTCAGCACGTCATTTCCCGAAAAAAAAATGGTCGCGATTATTTTTAACAGCACTGACATCTGCTGAAAAATGGAAGAATGCGAAAACAGCTGGATAGATTGCCCAATGCTGAAAAAAGGGCAGCCGTTGCCATCGCTTGACTAAACTACCAGTAAGATGGCGGACGATCGAAACGTTTATCGCGAGTCACAGATCTAGAGACCCTTTTTTGACGCAGCTGGCTGTGCGGCACAGCCATCTGTCGCCAAAAAAAGGTCTCTAGATCTGTGGCACGCGTTGAACGTTTTCGATCGTCCGCCATCTTGCTGATAGTTAAGTCGAGCGATGGCAACGGTTTCCCTATTTTCAGCATTGGGAAAGGGTTGCGCCTCAAAGGGTTAATAAGTCCAACCATCCATCTCAATGGTATTAACATTTTTGGATATTGAACGTATACTCACCCACGTGGACGATGGGTTGAGTTGCCATACTGCTGAGTAATGCTTCTACATTAGGGTCGTCCTCGGCATACAAGTCCAAATCGCTGATGCCTATGTGGAACATGTCCAGACGAGAAAGGTTCTGGCTGCAAAATAGTAACGTCGCTGTCAACGATTTTAATATAATGTTCATCGCTCTCTAACGCTAAAAGTCGCTCTTGTTCACTGTGTGACTAGTGATCACTTCCGAGTCGTTATAGTCACTCAATACAGGTTGTCCCAACAAGACACCATAAACTCAGCACAACCAGATTCTAGGTCGCTCTTGTTCACTGTGGGACTAGTGATCACTTCCGAGTCGTTATATAGTCACTCAATACAGGTTGTCCCAACAAGACACCATAGACTCAGCACAACCAGATTCTAGGGAATGCAATCCCGATCGCGCGGGAACGGGATCCCGCACAAATGTTTGCGGGACTAGTCCCGCGGGACTGACACTGAGAAATAAATTAATTTTTATTACAGTTTCACGCTGTTTTCCCAATCTATAGACCGAAAAATTTTGCATATTTTTGTCTCTGATTAACAATAAAGAAATCAATAATTACAAATTTTAATTTAAAGTTTTACTTTTACTTTCCGAACATGTACCATGTAAGGAAAGTATTGTAATCATGAAAAAATTCGACTTCGAGATTTTGGTGTTTTTACACGTTTTGAGGGCTTCTGAATCCATTTATGCTATTTTTACGAGATGTATGTATGTATGTGTGTGTGTGTGTGTTTGTGTGTATGTGAGTGAACACGATAGCTCCTGAACGGAGCATTCGATTGAGCTCAAATTGGATATATATGTCATAAACCACCGTCGCAAGACCGGTATTGATTTTGGTGTGTATAGGACTTATAGTTTTTCTACAGGGCTACGACAAAGATTTCTTTTACATTATGGCCTAGGGGGGGAATTTCTTGAAAGTGCGCTAGCGTTTAAACGGTAGACTCGATTGAGCTCAAATTGGGTATATATGTTATAAACCACCGTTGCAAGACCGGTATTGATTTTGGTGTGTATAGGACTTATAGTTTTTCTACAGGGCTACGACAAAGATTTCTTTTACATTATGGCCTATGGGGGGAATTTCTTGAAAGTGCGCTAGCGTTTAAACGATACATTCGATTGAGCTCAAATTCGGTATACATGTTATAAACCACCATCCTAAGACCGGTATTGATTTTGGTGTGTATAGGACTTATAGTTCTCCTACAGGGCTACGACAAAACTTTCTTTTATGTTATGGCATAATGGCATATGGGGAGAAATTCTTGAAAGTGCGCAAGCGTTTAAACGGTGCATTCGATTGAGTTTCAGTTTGGTATACGTTTGAATTATTCATCGATTAAAATTTATTATAGTGCTTGGTAATGATCTTAATCGTAAGTGTTCGGAAAGTCGAGTGGAGTCACTCCAGATTTTTTTAAATTATCTTCCAACGGGAGTCTGGATCGAACATCTAAATCTAAACATTGTAGAATAAATTTTTCGCAAAGTTCTCAATCTCCAAATGAACTGAAATATTTCTTACTATTTATCTCTTATCCAAAAGTCACGAATTAATTATAAAGTTTTCATTTTAGTTGCTACCAATTTCAACGGGCAGATCAATCGGGAATCGTTTCGCCTCATACCGATCTGAGAATACTAATACCAGCAGATTTCGAGTCTTCTACTGTGTAGTGTTTAGATTTTTCCATTCGAATTTCAGACTATTTCACTGTTCTGTAAAATTTATGAAAATATGTCCAATTCTATTGCATGGGAAAATCTTTGAATTATCATTATTTTTAGTAGAATGTACCACCGACTCTCGATTGCAGGGGTTTACAGTACGCCACAGTATATATAAATATGAGTTCTAGAGAATATTAGGGTTCACGTGCTTTTTTTGTTAGAAATTAAGCCCTGCAACATTGTGGCACCGAAATTTTGGCAATAGCTACCCACGCCGGAAGACCTTTTGATATGTGTTTTCTACCACCAGTACATCATCGTGCAGGCTAAAGAGCATTTCAGTTTCAGAAGACTTGACAATATCCTTGATTTACAGGGTGATTATAATTAAAGCTCCACTTTAAAACGATCAGAAAAGGAAAACTACTAGATCAAATGTTATGAAACTTGGTAATTGTGTAAAGGTGGCCAATGGATTTATTATCGGCGAAAAAAAAAGTTCAAAAATTCAACACCAGGGGCAAAGACGTATTTAAAGGGGGGGGGGCAGGGGTCCGGACCAGACTTCGTGTGATTACACCATCATCTGTAATCGATTACAAGAAATGATATGGATTACGATTACGATTACAAACAATTTCCAAAAAGATTATGACTAATGAATGTTAATTTAGTAAAATAACAGTAATCTTGATGTTAAAGAAATCAAATATGAAAAGAATTCTATAATAATGCAATTCATCATAGCATTTTTTAAAATAATTTTTTAGTCATCGATTACAGTCGATTGTAATCAGCACGAAGTCTGGTCCGGACCTCCTCCCCACGAAATTTTGATTTTTGTTACTAAAATGATAATGATAGAGTGTCTTTTTGAGAAAAATACTGCCTTTTTTACCGTTTGGACCCCTTCAGAAATTTTTGAGCCCCCTCTAAAATGTTCTTTCAGGGGGTGGGGGGGGCGGACCCCTGAACCCCCCCCCCTTAAATACGTCCTTGCTCCTGGTGTTGAATTTTTGAGCTTTTTTTCCGCGGATAATAAATCCTCTGACCATATTTACACAATGACCAAGTTCGATAGCATTTGGTCCAGCAGTTTTTTTCTTTTCTGATCGTTTTAAAATGGAACTTTAATTACAAGGGGTGGTACGAAACGACACGGTGGGTACAAATGTAGACTTTATTCAAAATACACACCATAGGCTTGAGCACAACTATCCCACTGATGAACAAGACGCAGGATTTCTTGTTCCCAGAATTCCTGTGGCCGTCACGAGACCCAGTCCGTCACACGCGTTATCATGGAGCAGACGCTACACACGTCTCCAGAGTCACGCACATGGAAGTGGCCAAGTTCAAGTGGGAGACGTTGGACCATCCGCCCTACAGTCAGGACATGTCGCCCTGCGATTTCCATGTGTTGGGTCCACTGATGAAACAACTGAAAGGGAGGCGCTTCAACTCGGACGACGTCACTCAAGGACGAAGTGACGAGCTGGGTCTCGTCACGGCCACAGGAATTCTGGGAACAAGGAATCCTGCGGCTTGTTCATCAGTGGGATCGTTGTGCTCAGGAGTATGGTGTATATTTTGAATAAAGTCTACATTTGTACCCACCGTGTCGTTTCGTACCTTTTCATTTGATCACTCCCTTGTATAAGCACCCTGTATTTTGATATATGTATAAAAAAAAAGTGTGTGCGTGTAATCTTTACGCGCGATTGAAGTAAAACTTCTCTGGCGTTTTTACGACACATATCACTGAAATGATTAAACTTTAACTTAAAATAAATATCATATTATAATTTAATTATATTTATTATTCATGTACTTTACAAAGATTATATAAATGTTATATTCATATTATTCATTGGAATCGAAGTATTATTCTGTTTAAAAATTTACATTTGGCTCATTATTATAAATAACTCATAAACAGATTAGCAATATTAAAAGCAAGATTACATACTATTTAAGTACAGACAAACAATATTTATGTATCATGGCAACCAATCATGTCAAGTTTTAACTCATAATTCCATTAAATATAGTAATAATGCCATTGAAAACATGTGAGTAAAGCAACGGAGCTTGGACCACGGAATGCACCATTGTGCCACTTTCTGTATTCGGTGCGTAGGCCTTGTTTATCGGAGGTGACGGGTTGGGTCGCCGCGTAACAACAGTGAGAGACAGTCAGCAGGATCGCCGCCTGTTCAGCGAAAGGCTTCCCACAGTGGGTCTGACAAGAGCCGCTGAACAGTTCACTGAACAGAGTCATCAGACAAAATCTTGCTTCGAAACAGGTAGGGAGTAATGTCGACACGCAGGGAGCACAGTCGATGTTCGCAGGAACGAACGCCGGAGAGCTTTTCCGCAAATGAAGGTAGTAAGGGGGGAAAAGATACGTCAATTCCTTTACTGAGCGTTACTTCGGTCAGAAAAAAAAAAAAAAAATCTGAATTACTCCCTAGTTGCGCCTAAAGAAGTTTTACTTAAAAAAACCAGGATAAAATGAGTATAATATTTTCAAAAATGTATAGGGGGGGGCACATTTCGGTCCCGTTTCGTGAGGGTGACCTAGACGTAAAAGGACCACAGCGTGGGTGTATTGTATACTTACGCGTTTTCTATGCCGTGCACTTCTTGCAGGGTGATGCGTTTCTTCAGGTTCACGTCTAGGGGATTCGGCTCGGCGAGGAACTGCAGGAGGTCGGGGAACACCTCCCGCTTTTCGCCGGTGTCACGCCGCATCACGTCGGCGGAGCACTCCGGAGTCAGTCCCGTAAAAAGAGGTGCCGACTGTCCGTTCGCAGGTCTCAGATCTAGAACCCTGGTGAGAGAAAAAAAACAAAAAAATCAAATTTGAAACGCTTTCAGATGTGAAATACTCACTAAAGTGGTATACCGGTCGATTCAAAATAGATGCTAACGCTTTAACGCGCAGTGTTCCCGCTCTGGGAACACCAAACTCTGATGTTTTGACTGTTGCCAGTCACGGAGAATAGATTTGATTTTTATAAAAAATAGTTGCGGGTGACACGGCTCCACACGAGAATCCTTTACTTTTTAGCACGTCATTTCCCGTCAAAAAATGGTCACGATTATTTTTTAACAGCACTGGCATCTGCTGAAAAATGGAAGAATGCGAGAACGGCTGGATAGATTGCCCAATGCTGGAAAAGGGGCAGCCGTTGCCATCGCTCTCGACTTAACGACCAGCAAGATGGCGGACGATCGAAACGTTCATCGCGTGCCACACATCAAGACACACTTTTTTTGAAGCAGCTGGCTGTGCCGCACAGCCAGCTGTCGTCAATAGTGAATTGATAATACTTGGCGCATTCATTGTCTATCTAAAAAGTGTCACCCTGCATCGGACGATCGATGGCGGACGATCGAAACGTTCATCGCGTGCCACAGATCTAGAGACCCTTTTTTTTGACGCAGCTGGCTGTGCTGGCACTCGATGAACGTTTCGATCGTCCGCCATCTTGCTGGTAGTTGAGTCGAGCGATGGCAACGGCTGCCCTTTTTTTCAGCATTGGGCAATCCATCCAGCTGTTCTCGCGTTCTTCCATTTCTCAGCAGATGTTAGTGCTGTTAAAAAGAATTGTGAAAATTTTTTTACGGGAAATGAAGTGCTCAAAAGTAAAGGATTCTCGTGGAGCTATGTCACCCGCAACTATTTTTATAGAAATCAAATCTATTCTTCGTGACTGGCAACAGTCAAAACGTCAGAGTTGGGTGTTCCCAGAGCGGGAACACTACACGTTAAAGGGTTAACTCCATGCAAATTTCTTCTTCTTTTTATGGGGTTACATGATTTGCAAGATTTAAGCCGAAGTATCACAACCGCATTCGCTACCATAAATCGCGACATGTTAGAGCGAGTGGAGGAGAGAATTTGACATTTGACTAGATATCTGCCGCATCACGAAAGGTCCACATTTTGAAGATTTGTGAAATAAAACTTGTAACGTTTCTTTCTCCCTTAAATTCAATTGATAATATATTTTGTATTGATAATATATTTTTTAATAAACCTTCCAAACCCGGAAGGGAATTGTGACACACCCTGTATTAGAGACCACCCTCACCCGACCGGTATTGATTTTGGTGTGTATAGGACTTACGTTTATTAACATGTCTTCAAAATAGAATTACTTACATTGTGACCTTGAAAGGGCCATAGCGTTTAAATGGCGCATTTCATTGAGTGCAAATTGTATATGTGTAATTGTATTGTATTGGTCAAGGTCACATCATCCGTAAGATTTTGGTGTGTGTAGAGCTGATAGTTAGTTCAGAGGGCTGTAAAAAATAATTTTTATACATCATGGTTTGTAGGCGCAAATCCTTTAAAGTGTGCTAGTGTCTAAACAGTGCATTCAACTAAGTTCAAATTAGGTATGTGTATTATAGGTCACCGTTACACAACCTGTAAAGATTTTGGTGTGTGTATAACTTAGCATTACGGCTTGTAGACACTAATTCTTGAATGTGCGCTAGCGTCTATTGGTTGCTACTGAGCTCCAATTAGGTATGCATGTTATACTTCACTGTCTTACATACTGTATAGATTTTGGTGTGTGTAGCGTTTACAGTTTCATACAGGGCTACAAAAGAGTATTCTTATACATTCTGGCCTACACAGTCAAATTATTTTAAGTGCACTAACACTGAACCTTATATACGATTGAGTTGAATCAAATTTATTTAAAGGCTTGGTGAAGATCAAGGGTTCGGAAATTCGAGTGGAGTCATTCCAGATTTTTTCTTTCTATAAAGGTCAGGTCGACGAAGTATAAAGGGCAAGGCGCATTGGCACTAATAAAAAAGGCGGGTAAGGCGTGACAACCTTTTTTAAAACACTAACTGTGAACACTGAATGAGTTCTTTCAAACTGAAAAAAAAATGTAATTTTACATCCAAACAAGCATAATTTTACTTACTGTATGAAGGCGTCTCTCCTTTTGAGCAAGTCTTCATACTCTGTGTCGTTCAGTTCTATCTCCACAGCTCTGTTGCTGTCGTACATGCTGGAATTGGGTGTGGCTATAGTAGGTTCCTTCTTCAGTTTCCTTCTCTGGTGACGAAGGAGGTCTGTTCGAGCCAGTCTGAGCCTCATGACTGTCGCTCTGTCCGCATCTGCAGAGTGGAGCGGAGAAAACGTGACGAAGCTCTGATCCTCTTGAACGAATTGGTACAGCAAGAAAGTCAAGGATAGCAGGAACACAGTGACTAAAGCAGCCAGCAAAACTACCCTCTGTTTTAACTTCATGGCTGCTCGCTGGGTGGAAGTGAATCGGCGAAGATTATCTGCTGTTGGTGTCAGACAGATAGTCTTCTACGGATGATTGCTGCTAGCGAATTGGTGAGTGAAAAAACTCATGGATGAACACTGCCGAAGTTACAAAACCACCGTAAGTTTCTACTTCATGCAGCTCGCTTAATGAAAGTGAATCGGTGAAGATGATCTGCTGTTGGTGTCAGATAGATAGTCTTCTACGGATGATTGCTGCTAGCGAATTGGTGAGTGAAAAAATTCATGGATGAACACTGCCGAAGTTACAAAACCACCGTAAGTTTCTACTTCATGCAGCTCGCTTAATGAAAGTGAATCGGCGAAGATGATCTGCTGCTGGTGTCAGACTGATAGTCTTCTACGGATGATTGCTGCTAGCGAATTGGTGAGTGAAAAAACTCATGGATGAAGACTGCCGAAGTTACAAAACCACCGTAAGTTTCTACTTCATGCAGCTCGCTTAATGAAAGTGAATCGGCGAAGATGATCTGCTGCTGGTGTCAGACAGATAGTCTTCTACGGATGATTGCTGCTAGCGAATTGGTGAGTGAAAAAACTCATGGATGAACACTGCCGAAATTACAAAACCACCGTAAGTTTCTACTTCATGCAGCTCGCTTAATGAAAGTGAATCGGTGAAGATGATCTGCTGTTGGTGTCAGATAGATAGTCTTCTACGGATGATTGCTGCTAGCGAATTGGTGAGTGAAAAAATTCATGGATGAACACTGCCAAAGTTACAAAACCACCGTAAGTTTCTACTTCATGCAGCTCCCTTAATGAAAGTGAATCGGCGAAGATGATCTGCTGCTGGTGTCAGACTGATAGTCTTCTACGGATGATTGCTGCTAGCGAATTGGTGAGTGAAAAAACTCATGGAGGAACAATGCCGAAGTTGCAAAACCACCGTAAGTTTCTACTTCATGCAGCTCGCTTAATGAAAGTGAATCGGCGAAGATGATCTGCTGCTGGTGTCAGACTGATAGTCTTCTACGGATGATTGCTGCAAGCGAATTGGTGAGTGAAAAAACTCATGGATGAACACTGACGAAGTTACGGAACCACCGTAAGTTTCTACTTCATGCAGCTAATATGATGCGAATGAATTGACGAATATGTTTTGCTATGATTTCAGTCTGATGGAACATTGTAAATCATTGCTGTTATAGGTTTGAGCGAACTGGTAGATCAGAAAAACCACTGTTAACAATAACAAAGGAACCACGTAGCAACTTACAAAAATGTCTAAATTTTTTCCCCAGAATCCGGATGAAAATAAATTCTGGATTTATTTATTTTTTTTATGTTCTATCAGCTTGAAAATACTTCAGAAATGATAGTTGTGATGTCCTTGAACGAATAAGAACAGCGTTAGAAAAACGTTATATGTTTCTACTTCATGTATCGCACTTGATGAAAGCGATTTGACGAATATGTTTCACTATTATGTCATCCTGATAGTCGTTTACAGATTATTGTTATAATTTGAGCAAACTCAAATAATAATAATAAATATGTTATTGCTAGGTACAAAGAAGCAACATCACAAAAGCAGCCTGTAATTGTTTAGGTTAATTGAACAAAACAGTTTTAATTGCATCACTCTCATGTAATGAAAATGAATTTACGGTTTTGTTTTGTTGCGATGTCGCCCATATAATTCTTTAAGAGTGATTACTATAGTTTTCTTCAGCGAACTCGCATGCTGAAAAATTGCTGGTAATAAGCAAAAGCTGTGAACGAAGCTTTAGTTTCAATCCTTCATGTCGCTCACTTGATGAAAATGAAGTGGCAAATGTTGTTTGCTACGAATTGTCAGTCTGAAAGTTTTCCATGGCTGACCGTTGCGATTCTCAGGAATAACCTTGATGAAGCAGTCGACAAAACTACACTCTTATAAACTTCATGCCAACTTACATGAAACTGAAATGACAAGAGTGCTTTGAGTTCATATTTGATCTTAGTTTTCTTTTATAGATTAGTGCAGTACTCCAATTCCTGGAAATGAAAAAAGGAGCGCTTGATCCATCTTTTTTAAGTTTTAACTTGAAAATCGTGTTGTCTTCAGAAATTCATAACTCGGGAAGTCAGAAGGGGTCAGCCGTCTCTTTTCTTATTTAACTAGAAAAATAAAAATCCACAATAAATCCAGCATACCTGATAGCAAAATCACACTTTCATAACTACAAGTACAATACACAAAGTTCTACAAGTACAATACTACAAGTTAATATATCTCCGTTGGATAGGAATTTAAAGAACTGAATATTTAAACGCATAGAAATCTAAATTTTTTATGAGTTTCAAAAGTAAGGCGAACATAAAGCTGTGCAGATTAACAACCAAACGTCTTTTTTTTACGCGAGAAAGCGTGTAAAGAAACGACATAATGTTGCAAAAATTAATTTTTCAATGGATTTTCATACACTCTCCCTTGCCCCCCCCCTCCCCCCCCCAAAAAAAGAATAGGTTTAGTTTGGAAAAAGGGTTTACGATTATAAAAAATTCCACCTTATAACTGTAAATAAATCTTCCTAAATCTTCCTTTAAAATATATTTTCTGATTACATTTTAAGAATAGAAGTTAAATTAAACTAGGACAAATTTTAAACTACACTAGTTTATCAAAGGGAATACATTTTTTTTTTTTTTTCAGGCAGAGTACTAATATTTTTATAATCCCTTTTCTTTTCTAACGTTGAAAAGATCTCATGACAATAAACAGAATATAACATGCAATACTTTTGCCTGTTATCAAGACGCAGCTGGCTGTGAGCACAGCCAGCTGCGTCAAAAAAAAGGGTCTCTAAGATCTGTGGCACGCGATGAACGTTTCGATCGTCCGCCATCTTGCTGGTAGTTAAGTCGAGCGATGGCAACGGCTGCCCTTTTTTCAGCATTGGGAAAGGGTTGCGCCTCAAAGGGTTAAAGTAGACAGTCATTGCGTTATGCATCGTGTATTTTTCTTGTTTATTCACTGGACAAGCACGTGACTGGGTTTGTGAAAAGAATGCGCTGATCAAAGTCCGGACCGAGGCGAAGATATTTGTGATAAACAGCAGACAGCGTTTCTTTGGTCATTTCATTTTTTTATCATACAACTTTGTTTATGAATATGTTAAAAACAGTGATTTTTATGAGATAGTCTAATGAACAGATTTGTTATGGTGTGTTTCCGCCGGTTTTAAGAAAGGAATCAATGCGATCACTGGAGTTTGTACTCAGGAAAGAGACGATTTCAAAAGTTAACATATTCACATCAGTATTAGAGGACCGACTGTATTGACTGCCCAGAATTGAAAAAGCGCATCCATTGCCATCGATCCATTTAACTACCAACAATATGACGGTCGATCGAATAGCCCATCTGGCGCCAGAATCACTAGGCACTTGTAATAGAGTTTTTTTTTTTTTTTTACGTCAATAAAATCCTCCCTCCCAGAAAACAAATTTGTTCATAGGTAATATTTTTTTTCACCATTTTGCAGTACAAACAGCATCTTCAAATCTGGCTTGCATTGTGATAAAAGAGTTGAATAACACATTTAAGGGGTCTTACGAGGATTAAGAATTCAAAAAAATCGATTTTTCAATTTTAATTTCATTTGAAACCTTAGTTACTTATAAGCATTTCGACTCCCATTTTTATTCAATAAATCCAATTAGAACCGGAGATACACATAAAAACGTTTTATGAAAGCTTTATATTTGAACGCAATAAGATAACTTTAAACTGCGTTTTTCCAAACGCATTTTTATGAACTATCGAACTTTTATGAACAAACTTACGAACTTACGAACTTTTATGAACAAAATTTCTATGATTCGTATCATCACGAAATTTTGTATAGTTATAACTGGTATCAGTATCTATAGAATGAATTAATATTAAAAGTAAGAGAGAAAAACTTTTGAAATTTTTAACAGCAATATAAAGGGAAAATTTGAGATGTTTTAGAATCAGATCCAGTTTGTAAAGTTCAAATTACATTTACAGAAAAAATGGGGATTTTGCACCAGACGCAAAATTTCTAGATTTTAGTTCATAAGACTTAATCATACAGTTTTTAAATATAGTTATCAAATATTTAATCATACAGTTTTTAAATTTAGTTTCTAAGATTAAATCATACAGTTTTTTAAATATATTTCGTAAGATTTAATCCTGCAGTATTCTGTATGATTTCATTTGTTTATATAATTTCAAAAAACTGTACGATTAAATCTTAGAAACTATATTTAAAAACTGTATGATTAAGTCTGACAAACTAAAATCTAGAAATTTTGCTTCTGGGGCAAAATCCCCATTTTTTTCTGTAAATGTAATTTGAAATCTACAAACTGGATCTAGATTCTAAAACGTCCCAAAAAGTGCATTTTTGATTAAGGCAGCGGTTCTCGCCCTTTTAAATTCTCGCCCCCCCAACAAAGGCTAACTTATGGTGGCCCCCCTCTCACATTTTTCAGCATACATTCAGTTTTTTAATCTTTAACAATGAACATTGAGTCGAATTTTCTACAAAATAATGTTATCAGTAAAGTTTGAATGAACATTTTAAGCGAAAATGGTTATATTTTTGAGTAAAAATGAGAATAAATAAGATGATTTTTTTAAAAACATGCATCACTACTTGCTCTTTGGTTTTTCTCGCGCCACCACCTTGCAAACGCTCTGCGCCCCCCTTGAGGGTCGCGCCCCACAAGTTGAGAAACGCTGATCTAGTGTATTCAGAATAAAACTGATCCCTTTTTTTTTTACGTTTTACCTATTATTATATATATATATATAGATGTATATAAATTCATTATGAAATAATTTTTTCAAATTCATAAAAGCTCATTATATTTTTAATTATATTATTTTTACTTACTGGAGAATTTTTATGTTTAGAGGAAAATTGAAGTCATATTTTTTTGTATTTTTAAATCCGGGTGATTGACAACAGCTTAGTTTTAGACTGTACCATACTGAGACAGACTGTACCATACTAGACAGACTGTACCATCCTGAGCGAAAAGGGTTTAATGCTATAATAATAAAACTAGAAATTGTATAAAAATCTCAAAAATTTTAGAATTATTTTTTGTATTTCTGTTAAGTGTAAAAATTTTCTACTGTATAAAAATAGCTATTCATCGATAATCAATAAGATTTTTGACAGTACGTCGTAAAAAAGCAAAATAAACATTTAGTAACATTGCTTAGAATTACCACTGCGGGTGTGGACTTTTTCAATTGTTCATCTGGTATGTAATGGTAATATAATTTTTTCTATTAAAATGACGAAACTGCAGTAAAATATCTATTTAACAAATCATTTGTCTCCCAACTGTGCACTAGTCTCAGAGATTAGCAATTTCTTAAGCAACACTAAATTAGAAAAAAATTCTTACCATTACATAGTGTCCAGGAATGGCTCTTTTGGGGGCCCTCGGCTAAAGATGGAATTGGGGCCCCGTACTGAGGAATTTAGAGGGAATAGAATATTAGAATATGAAATACCGTATATACTCGTGTATAAGCCCACTTTTTTTGGACAAAAATTTGGATTGAAAGTGGGGGGGTGGGCTTATACACGGGTCAAAAAAAATTTCAAAATTTGATCATCGGAAATTCAATCTTCAGGGAGCAGTAAACATCTACACACATACGCGCAAATATGTATACTATGCACATGGGAAAACCACGGTCCCGGAAATTGGCATATCAATCCCCCCCCCCTTCCGGTGCCCATGCATTTGGGGCAACCAATTTAACTTTATGGAAAGAAAAGTAAGATCTAGCACATTAAGTTTTTGTATTTTTTAGATTGCCTGTCTTTGTAGTCTGTACATTATCGGAAGCCATCCATTCGTTCCAGAAGTTTCGAAGCCGGTCTTTGAGTGCTATATGCTATAAGGCGCCAATTATGTTGACCCTGCGTCGCAAAACAATCACGTGATCACCGAAAGCCAGTCGAATTCTGGTAGGGGGAGTATTTTACGAACGCGTCCATTTTTAAAGTTGGGAGGGTGGGCTTATACACGGGTCAGTCATTTATGAAAGATTTTTGGGAGAAAACTGGGGGGTGGGCTTATACACGAGTATATACGGTATTTGAAAATTAGGCTTACGTGCTTAAGAACCACATTTAACCATTTTAGAGCTTTTGGGGCCCTGATTCTTCAGGGGCCCCTTCGAGCAATGGGGTTTTTTTGGGTTCTCCGCTAGACCACTGCGTAAAGATGTAAGATTACTGGGAAATAAATAATCAAATTTTATTGCAAATATATATATATATATATATAGATAGATAGATAGATAGATAGATATACAGGGTGAATCTAAACTCTTGGGCAAAACTTTAAGGGATGACAGGGCACACAATAAGGAATCAGAATCACATAGCAATGTGGGGTCGGAAACGTCGTCTTCGGGTAGCTGTTAATAATCACTTCAGAAAAAAGTGCCGAAACTACAGTACGCTTTCCGACCATTGTTTCGTCAGAAACTAATATATTTTTCTCCGAAAACAGAAGACTAAAATGGATAGTTTAAAAATTCTATTTTATTTCATGGATGAAATTTTTGGACACGAGCCTATTGTTTATGAAACTTGGTTAAGAAATTAGACGGACGCTTCAATACTTTTCCAAAAGTGATTACTACCGGGTAAGTTAAAACTACGATTTTGACACCAGATTGCTATGTGATTCTGATTCTTTATTGTGTGCCCTATCACCCCTTAAAGTTTTGCCCAAGAGTTTAGATTCATTCTGTATAATAGTAAAATGGCTAAACTTACAAATCAAGGAATCATTCAACAGCAGTTATGGTATTCTAATATATTCAATGATCATACAATTGCATCCAAAGAAGGCATAAGATGATATATCTGATATATCCAATAAATACAAAATCCGAAGAGGTAAAATTGAAGAATGAATTGGAATTGTAAAGAATAAAACAGTGAGTAGTAAGCATCGGCTATACTCTTCAGGCCCCACAAACCGAATACTTACTACCAAAATAAGAACAAAATAACAGGATTTCAATGTAGTTAGCACAAAAAAAAAAGCTAAATATGTAAGTACGGGGGGAACTATCCTGTTAAAAAGCAATCACGAAGACAAAAATGGAGACGAAGTGTCCATATGCATTAAGCATGAAAACATGGCTCAACCTTGGGGCTGTTGCCAATTGAAGAAGAAAAAATACGCGTTGCCAGAATTTTACGATAAAAGCTGAACAATAAGTAAAAATTAAATTTTAAATAAATAAATTTAGAGTAAATTAAAATATTCTAGAAATATTAATAATATTAAAAAGAAATAATAGCATGAAATAAGACTACTTATATACAGGGTGTCCCAAATAGGGATGGACGCGAGACGAAAAATTGGCGTCTCGCGTCTCGCAAAACAGCCGAAAAGCTTGTCTCGTCTCGCAAAAATCCCTATATCATAATGTTAAAAATGTCTGTCTCGTCTCGCAAAAAAGCTGTAAATCTCTGTCTCGTCTCGCAAAAAGTCGTCTCGCGTCCATCCCTAGTCCCAAAAATAGCGCCTAAACTCTGCACAGCCAGATTCCTCGCTGGTAGTACATAAGTGCCCAAAGAACCATGAGCGCCAGCAGCATAGGGCAAGGGGGGGAAATCCCCCCCTGGATTTTTGTATGCAGTGTTTTCCCTTGCTTTTTTGCTCTTTCCAACATGGTAACCATACGTTGAAGTAGTCTTTGCCCCCCGTTGAGTAGTCTTTGCCCCCTCCTGGAGTAGTCTTTGTCCCCCCCCCTGGGAAATATTCTGCCGGCGCCCATGCAAAGAACCATAACTGTACGGCCCGTAGTTTTCAAGAAAAGTGCGGGGGGAAAAAAGCAGAATCGTCATTTCCGGTGCACGAAAAGAGCCTTTGTTGGAATCACGAACATAGTTTTTAACATATGCTTTCATAAAATGAGGCTCAAAATGTCCACCGTGCATATCGAGGCTTGAATGCATGCACAGTGTAATGGCCAACTGCTTACGTTCCATCTGGTACCCACATAAATACACCAGCACGAAGGCGAGGGACTGAATCACTATTTGTTGTAATTAGGACTTCGTAAATGAATTCTTTCAATCGTTTTCATTGAAAGCAATCCATAGGTGCCAGATTGTAGCGGCCATAACACCGAGTCCCCCATATGTAATCCAGTATCCAATTTAATGTTTCTATACACTAAAAAAAAATTCAGTGGGTTACAAAGAAATATCTTGGAAACAAATATGCCATACATTTTCTTAGTATTACTGCTAAATAAAGCCATGTAAATCAATTGACATACATGGCTTTATTTAGTAGTTATACTAAGAAAAGTTATGACATCATACTAAAAAAAAGTGATGGAATCCTTGTTTCCTAGAGATTTCTTAGTAATCAACTGATTCAAAAAAAATTTTTTTTAGATTGTAGTTGTTTTTCCTCGCACCGGATGTGACGTCATATGTTGTTTTTCCTATTTTTCTCGAAAACTATGGATCGTACAGGTACAGTTCTTTCGGCATTTTTTATGTACTGCCAGCGAGGAATCTGGCTCTGCAGAGTTTGGGCGGTACTTATGGGAGACCCTGTATATATGAGATTATTCTAATTATAAAGTAGTATGTCCACTTTTCCTAGAGAAGCGGCGATTGAAGCGGGCCCCCTTGAATCGGGGGCCCGCTTCAATCGCCGACCATCCGACCTGGTTAGTCGGGGCCTGATTACCTATCAAACTAACAACAAACAAATGGCCATATATACTCCCACACAAAAGAGTATTCGAGTAATGGCGAAATTTATCTTTTTTAGTTATGCGAATAGCTAATCAATTTTTGAAAAAACCCTAAGTTATAAAGAAGTATGAGAAGATATTTTCATACATAATACAGTGCGCACCGGTTATAACGAACCTGAGATATAACATACTATCGGTTAGAACGTACCTAGAAGCTAGGATCCGAACGAAGTGCTATATTTATAGTGTTATTTAACTTCGGTTATAACGTACTTAACAAAAGTACGTACTTCGGCTATAAAGTCACGGCTGTCGATCTAACGGTCTGGAGTTTTGGTAGGTTTTCTCCAGATGTAACGTAAATACGCGTTAGAACCCCTTAGAAAGTCCTCCTACCAAGGCACCCCCCCTTGGCAGATCGCCCTAGTGTAGCGTTGCCATAATCACACACAAACAAACAAACAAACAATCGGCTATAAAGTATTTTTTTATGTTAAAGCCAAAAATAAAATTTTGCTTTTCTTAAGCATTTCATTTCCTTGTTCTCGGAAATTTCAGTACCTTCAAAAACACTCGTTGCCAGTTTTCAGGTTCTCTAGCGAGATGAATTGTGTATGAATGAAGGGAGCGATCTTTTTCGCCTGCTAGGTAGGGCTAAGAACAAAACCATGTTTTTTATTTGTCATTCATCCATGTAAATGCCTCCTGAAAAGCCCTATCTATAATGATTCTGATGATAGTCAAGAAGAAACAGAGGAGCCTATACCAAGCATACCCGACTCATTCAATGCTGCAAAAACAGTATCACGGTTTTTTGAATGCCGCAGTGATGATGCAGAGACTCTTCAAAAGTCTATTATGGGTATCCAAAACGGTATTTTTAAAGTAATATCTGCTCATTTAAAACAAAAGGAAATTGGAGATTATTTATCTCAATAAAAATTGTAAGTAATAAAGAATTTTCTGTTTTTAAATTTTCATTTTAAAAAATTAGGCCGTTTAAAATGCACTTTTCAGTGAAATTATGAGCCCACTTACTTTTTTTTTGTGTGTAATATTGAATCTTATCGGCGGTATTGCTTATAGCGTACTTCGGCTGTAGCGTACTCCTTTTTTAGGTCCCGTGATAGTACGTTATAACCGGTGTCTACTGTATTATTCACTTT
Organism: Cheiracanthium punctorium; assembly: GCA_038373885.1. NCBI lineage: Eukaryota > Metazoa > Arthropoda > Arachnida > Araneae > Cheiracanthiidae > Cheiracanthium > Cheiracanthium punctorium. The sequence goes on from JAWZYV010013617.1 coordinate 95,833, forward strand.
TATGGAGAACAAAATTTTTAGTATGAAATCGACATAAGAAATCTGTTGTTTTTAGTCTAAATAATTTTAGTTATAAAATTATAATTCTTAATTTACAATAAAAGTAAAAATATTTAAAAGTACCAATGTTTTGATTGAAACAAAACTCTCTTCACTGGCTCACAATCGTGGAAGCAGTATCGTACCCAGAATTTTGATTCAGGGGGGTATGGGGTTACAAATACTGCTGAACTCTGTTATAGTGACCCCGATTATAGTTATAACTCTCTTATAACGTCAAAATATTCGTCGTCACTTGCGCATAAAACATAAGTCCAGTATCAAGGTAACTAACTCGTTACAGAGTCATAAATAAATGATCCAATCTTTTCATTGACGCTGTACCCAAGTTAACACTATTTTATACACTAACTGCAAATAGTTATTTAAAAACTAACATCTTCCCAGTTAAAATTAATCCCTCCACAAAAAATTAGGAATCATTTGAAGACAATTTTTTAAATTAAAATATTCTAATTCATTAGTTAGAATTATCAATTTTTAAAGCTTATCGCCTCTAACTCTCTAGGTATAGGGGGGGTTAGCCCCATAGCCCCCACCGTGGGTGCGCCTATGTGTGGAAGCAAACACACTCAGGAGACGCTGTTTTTATCAGGGTCCTAAATTTCCCCACTTTCATCACAAGGCACGAAGACAGTAAGTACCTATCGAAGCTCTTAACTATTACCAACTGAATCGCAGACTTTAGGCCAGTATACTGTGACGAATCAAAAAGCTCGTAGTGAAAACTAGCCCAAGAACCCGTTTTCAAAAAAGACGGGGTTTTCATGAAAGACTATTATTTTCTTGATTTCGGGGAGTATTTTTAAACAGACAGACAAACAAACGTATAGTTTTTACTGAAGCATTTCATAAAATTTATGTGAATAGCTTTCTAACCCTCCAGAGTCTGGAACAGGGGCCTTGCTAACAGCCCCCCCCCCGATTATGAAAGCCCGGGGCCTGGGGCAGAAATCTGAATTGGGAACCCCCTACATTTTGTTTCTGTACCGTCTCTGATAACAGCTTTTATGTATTTCGCCCTATGTTCTCATACACTGTGTACAAATCTATGTCGTTATGAAATACACTAGATGAATGAGAATGTTTGAGAACATTTTAAACATAAAGGGAAAAGCTTCATTAAATAAGCTTTAAATGAGAACATTAAATAAGCTTTATTGAAAGCTGAGAACATTAAATGTTGAGAACTGAGCTGAGAACATTTGATAAGCTGAGATCATGATCATGATAAGCTCATTGATAAGCTGAGAACATTAAATAAGCTTTATTGAAAATGAAGACTTAAAAAGTTCAACTAAAACCCCGACTCTTTCATTATATAAAGTAACCATAAATTCCAATTTATCGGAGCCCCATTATCACTCGGTAGCCACTCAAAAATCCTTAAGGAATGGTTCGGTTTTAGGTTAAAAAACTTCATTTAGTGCAGTCAGTCAAAATCTAGCAACAATTCTAGTTACCACTTCTTTTTGTAGACATCATCAATCTGATGTGGTGTTTTTTCCATGGAGCGATAGAATTGAAAAAAAAAAGAGATTTTTGTAATTTGTAACTTGTAAATTCATAACTGAAAAAGAAATAAGCATTTTCTATACTGAAACGAAAACTTAATCCAAATTCTGTAAAAAATTAGGAACCCCTTCAAAATCGGGAGCCTGGGGGCATATATCTCTCTTACCCTTGTGATAATCAGGGCCTGTTTGATAAGAGGGAGGATGGGGGAGTCTCCCCCACCCCCAGCACTCGCGAATTCTGTTGAATTTGGCAAAATTAGATACCTAGTTGGCAAACTTGGTTTTAAAAAAATTAAAAAAAAAAAAAACTTAACGAAAATTATAATTTACTCTCTATTTCTGGTACACTTGGCAAAATTACTGAAACTCAGTTGGCAAAAGTAAGTTGGTTATATAGTTGATAAAAAAAAAATAAATAAATTTCTAAAAACCGGTATTTGACTTAGCAGTTTATCGATATCTCCCATGCATTTTAGGATTAAAAATCTATTTTTGATCTACATTTGATAAATGACCTGATCAATGTAAGTTACAATGTTGTCCAATAAAATTAACAAAAAGGTTTTAAATTCCTTAACCCTTTAACGCGCAGTGATCCCACTCTGGGAACACCCAACTCTGACGCTTTGACTGTTGCCAGTCACGAAGAATAGATTTGATTTCTATAAAAAGAGTTGCGGGTGGCATAGCTACACGAGAATTCTTTACTTTTTATCACGTCATTTCCCGTCAAAAAATTGTCACTATTGTTTTTAACAGCACAGACATCTGCTGAAAAATGGAAGAACGCGAGAACAGCTGGATCGATTGCCCAATGCTGAAAAAAAGGGCAGCCGTTGCCATCGCTCCACTTAACTACCAGGAAGATGGTGGACGATCGAAACATTCATCTCGGGCCACAGATCTAGAGACCCTTTTTTGGCGGCAGCTGGCTGTGCGATGAACGTTTCGATCGTCCGCCATCTTGCTGGTAGTTAAGTCGAGCGATGGCAACGGCTGCCCTTTTTTCAGCATTGGGAAAGGGTTGCGCCTCAAAGGGTTAACGGTCACATTATTTTCAAGGAATTTCCAGAAAGTGGTATAAAAACAAGTGCATGTACAATATATGTATTCATTTTAAGGTTTTGGGCATTTTTTAGCTTGAAATAAAAAACAAAATTCTAGGAAAAGCCAAGAAGGGCTGTTGTGCCTGAATGTGTGTTTTTAGTAAGCAGGGAATCATTAAAAATAGATGTTTTAAACAGTGAAGAAGAATTTTACTAAACTTACTTCTCAAAATAAATAACTGTAGATTTTCAAAGTTTTCCTTGAACATAAGCAAAAAAAGTGAGCTAAGACTGCACAGCAAACGCATATCACAAATACACGTACTTAACCCATTTATGCCTAGTGTCCCTTTTTTGGGACGGCATTTTCGCTATTAGTCGAAAACGTTATTTATTTTTCCTAGCCTTTATTCATGAGTATTGACCCTCAACTCTACAAAATATTTTAACATGACCAAGTAGAATGTTGATATTTCGATTTTTATGCATAATGATTTTAAAAGATATCATCCCTTGTTGAAGAAGTTGACATCAGAAATATATCTGTTATTTCTATTATCAGTAAAAATCGAAGAAAGTCGCAAAAATATCCAGGCACAAATGGGTTAAGTACTTCTGCAATCTATTCAAAAATAATATATCTCCAAATTGAAATAAAAATAGTCTGTTATTGTCACAGGTTGAGTAAAACGGGATTTAAGAAAATCCGAGCATAAGAATTGAAATGCTGTTTGTGGAGAATAACACATTTGAACACTATTGCCCGGAAATATCTCTGGCGCGAAAAATAGGAGAAAGCTTAGCACAGGGTTGGGCAAACATTTTCGGTCGCGGTCCAAACATCGAAAAAAAAAAGTTTGGCGGGCCAAGATAAATTTTTCTAAAACTGTAAAAACAATATACAAGTATTATTAGGTTGTAACGAAAGTTTCCCGCCACCGCAAACATCGTCAGAACACAGTTCGCATTGGCGTATTTGCTCATATTTTGTCGAACTATTTTTGACATTTGAAAGAAAGAAGCTTACTTTATAACACTGTGTTGTGAAATCTCTGAAAAATATAGTTATCATTAAGTACAAGGTGTCTCCAAATGGAACTATAGCTCTAGAGGATTAGAACCATCATTAACTTCCAGTTGTGTTGCAAAAAGTCAGCTCTAGAATATCAACAAATTATGAGTACAGTTTTAAGTACTATTGTTGTATAATGTGACACTGCAGGTTTGGTACCGAAAGTTCAAAATCAGTTATCTAAGAAGTTAGTTTTTCAGGCAGATATGGCGGAAAACTTTCGTTACAACCTGATACAATTTAAATATGTTAATGAGAGGATGACTGAAATTGCGATTTCATTTTTTAAAGTTCCTTGTATTGAGATTCGAAGCGAGATGCACTGATTCTAAGGAACGAGGCCTAAATGCTCATCTGTCTGTCTACTTCTGAAAGAATTCTTTCTAAGGTTCATAGTTGAAAACACTTGTTCACATATATAAAACGAAGCAAACATAGCACTGCAATTTCTGGGGGTGAGATATCAAATTTGGGAAACTTACTTTCGATAATGATTTGTAAAACTCTGGCCTATTTAGAAACAATTGCTTGAGATGATTGTTAGATTGCAACTGAATTAGTTCAAGCTGCAAATCTGACCTCACTGCTTCACAATTTGCGTTGAAAGGCATGGTAAAAAATATCCAATTCTGTTTGAATGGCACTGAAATCTTGAAATCTGCGTTCGAACTCAAAATGCACTTTTTTTTCAAGCCATCTTCATAATTCTTAATATGAATATATAATAAAAAATCTGGAGTGACTCCACTCGACTTTCCGAACACTTACAATTAAGATCATTACCAAGCATTTTAATAAATTTTAATCGATGAATCATTCAAACATATATACCAAACTGAAGCTCAATTGAATGCGCCGTTTAAACGCTAGCGCACTTTCAATAATTCCCCCCATAGGCCATAATGTAAAAGAAATCTTTGTCGTAGCCCTGTAGAAAAACTATAAGTCCTATACACACCAAAATCAATACCGGTCTTGCGATAGTGGTTTATAACATGTATACCCAATTTGAGCTCAATCGGATCTACCGTTTAAGCGCTAGCGCACTTTCAAGAATTTCCTCCCATAGGCCATAATGTAAAAGAAATCTTTGTCGTAGCCCTGTAGAAAAACTATAAGTCCTATACACACCAAAATCAATACCGGTCTTGCCATAGTGGTTTATAACATGTATACCCAATTTGAGCTCAATCGGATCTACCGTTTAAATGCTAGCGCACTTTCAAGAATTTCTTCCCATAGGCCATATTGTAAAAGAAATCTTTGTCGTAGCCCTGTAGAAAAACTATAAGTCCTATACACACCAAAATCAATACCGGTCTTGCGACACGGTGGTTTATAACATATATACCCAATTTGAGCTCAATCGAATGCCTCGTTTAGGAGCTATCGTGTTCACTCACATACACACAAACACACATACACACACACACACATACACACACACACACATACACACATACATACATACATCTCGTAAAAATAGCATAAATGGATTCAGAAGCCCTCAAAACGTGTAAAAACACCAAAATCTCGAATTCGAATTTTTTCATGATTACAATACTTTCCTTACATGGTACATGTTCGGAAAGTCATAAATATATATTTTCTTTTAATTTCCGTCGGACCGGCAAATTAAAATTCTACCCGCGGGCAGTAGTTTGCCCATCCCTGGCTTAGCCCGTGAATTTGACGGGAGCGGTTTAAAAGAGTGTTAAAAAGAAAGAAAAAAACAAATTTTGCTCTTACTTTTTTAAGACACACAGTTGCAATTCTCCTACTTGTTGTGTAAATCTGTAAATCTGTTGTTACGCAGAAAACTGATTGACTGTAATGTCTCTTCGATTGCTATTTTGTTACACTGGAAAAGAATACGCCTTATCTGCGCGATCGCATCTTTCTTTTTTCTTTTTTTTTTTCAGCTAAATCATACTTTTTCCCCCTTTTTTAAATATGGTTATGTAAAAATGTTGTCATGACCTTCTGACGGATTCCACCTTTCCTGTTGGAGAAAAGCAGGAAGGAAGCTTAAAAAGCTGAATAAAGTTCTGCTTTCACAAAATCCTGACTTGCGTGCAATGTTTGAACAATGATTTCTCCCTTGGGATTTTTGTTATTTATTTATTTTGGTTGTATCGTCTGGGAGTAAGCTCAGTCAGTTACATATTGTGATTTTTTTGGGTAGGCATTTATTGAATGCGAGTGGATTAACAGACATAAATTTGCGAATGGGGTATTATTATTATTTTTTTTTAAATAAAGGGCGGGCATTCGGCACTAAAACGGCCAGAAGTATTTTCCATTCTATTAGGGTGGGGTGCGCCAGTGGCCGAGCGTATAGCGCTCTCGACTGGTAGACGAAAGGTGCCTAGTTCAAACCCAGGTCACATTCGTCGACCTAGCCGTTTGGAGTTTTCAGTCGTTTTCTCCGAAACGTAGCGTAAATACAGGTTAGGACCCCTTAGAAAGACCCCACGGAAAGCACCCCCCCCCTTCCGTCAGCCTACATCCCTAGTGTAGATAATCCGCCATAATCCTACAAACAAATAAAATCTATTAAGCAGGCACCCAATGGGCGGCCAGCTTTACCTCTTATAAACGGACGAACGAATTAACACACAAGCCCACGCCGGGAATCGAACCCCCACCCAACGCATAATACATTTGTTGTTGTGGGATTGCGGCCAATTATCTGCACGTGGGATCCAGGCCAATGACTGGGGTGCCCTCCTTGGGGGTCTTTATAACCCTTTGAGGCGCAACCCTTTCCCAATGCTGAAAAAAGGGCAGCCGTTGCCATCGCTCGACTTAACTACCAGCAAGATGGCGGAAGATTGAAACGTTCATCGCGTCCATCGCATTGCTGGTAGTTAAGTCGAGCGATGGCAACGGCTGCCCTTTTTTCAGCATTGGGCAATCTATCGAGCTGTTCTCGCATTCTTCCATTTTTCGGCAGATGTCAGTACTATTAAAAATAATCGTGACAATTTTTTGACGGAAATGACGTGTCAAAAAGTAAAGGATTCACTTGGAGCTATGTCACCCGCAACTATTTTGATAGAAATCAAATCTATTCTTCGTGACTGGCAACAGTCAAACCGTCAGAGTTTGGCGTTGCCAGAGCGGCAACACTGCGCGTTAAAAGGTTAAGGGGTCCTAACCCGTATGTACGCAAAGTTTCGGAGGAAACCATGGAAAACTCCGAACGGTTAGGTCGGCGGACGCGACCTGGTTTTGAACCAAGCACCTTCCGTCTCCCAGTTCAGAGCGCTATGCACTCGGCCACTGGTCGTGCGTAAAATAGATTTGATTTGATTTGTAGGAATACAGTCAATTATCTGCACGAGGGATCTAGATCGAGGGGAAGCTCTTTCTAAGGGGTTCTAATCCATATATATGTGATGCATGGATGTGTATGTGAAGTTCTGGAGAAAACCACGGAAAACTCCGAACAGCTAAGGCCGATGGAGACAACCTGCGTTTGAACGAGGCACTTTCCATCTCCCAGTAAAGAATAGAGCCTAATAGAATGGTTCTTTAACCACTATACCGCCTGGCTGGTCTACCGAATGGGAACGATATAGCTTTAAAAATTAATACAACTGTTAATGGTAGACACGGATTAACCCTTTAACGCGCAGTGATCCCGCTCTGGGATCACCAAACTCTGACGTTTTGACTGTTGCCAGTCACGAAGAATAGATTGGATTTATATAACAATAGTTGCGGGTGACCTAGCTCCACGAGAATTCTTTACATTTTAGCACGTCATTTCCCGTAAAAAAATCGTCACGATTATTTTTAACAGCACTGACATCTGCTGAAAAAATGGAAGAATGCGAGAACAGCTAGATAGATTGCCCAATGCTGAAAAAAGGGCAGCCGTTGCCATCGCTCGACTTAACTACCAGCAAGATGGCGGACGATCGAAACGTTCATCGCGTGCCACAGATCTAGAGACCCTTTTTTTGACGACAGCTGGCTGTGCGCATGAACGTTTTGATCGCCCGCCATCTTGCTGTTTGTTAAGTCGAGCGATGGCAACGGCTGCCCTTTTTTCAGCATTGGGAAAGGATTGCGCCTCAAAGGGTTAAGATAATTTGTGTTCGCTTCAAAATAAGAAAGGTTTTAGGTATCAAAGGAAAATTTTAGTGTGTAAGTGCTTTAGTTACTTTAAAGGTAGAAAATGCACCACTTGCTGTTTGGTCTCTTGTTAGAATTGCTTCAACGCATCTTGATAAATATGGTATAGTTAAGACGACCCTATTTCTAAACCGTAGTTTGGGGACAAATCAAGCATTGTCCGAGAATCCAAGGAAAACTTGGGGACACTAGAAAATATTGGGGGACTTATTCGAGGACACAATATATTACCATGTATACACACCAGTATACCAATACTTTAAGTCTGGACTGACTTTGATACTTAACACATTTATGCCTAGCGTCCCTTTTTTTGGGGCGGCATTTTCGCTATTAGTCGAAAACGTTATTTATTTTCCCTAGACTTTATTCGTGAGTATTGAGCCTCAACTCTACAAAATATTTTAACATGACCCAGTAGGATGTTAATATTTCGATTTTTATGCATAATGATTTTAAAAGAAATCATCCCTTGTTCAAGAAGTTGACATCAGAAATTTATCTATTATTTCTGTTATCAGTAAAAATGGAAGAAAGTCGCAAAAATATCCAGGCACAAATGGGTTAAAAGTGAACTCTAATAGCTCTTTATATCAAATGTGTATTCTTATATCTAATAAATTAATGGAAGTATTTCATTCTTTTATAAATATTTATTTAAACCAGAAATATGAAAGGAACATCCTGTTGAAATATTGCAATTTATTCAAAATTTAACTCTTGGCATAGTATTTGTATTTTTCAGAAGGCATTGCTTTTTACATTCACTCATTTTGTGATAATTTTTCATGAAAATTTTTACACCCTCTAAAGAAATATATTCGAGTGCAAGAAAAATTTCGTACGTCAATTTCATATTTGAAGCATGATTCTTCATGAAAAGTGATTAATCATTAACAAAACTGAAATGGGAAATTTGGCTCATAGTCGAATACTTTATTGAATGTTTGTACACGCTACACATCACTATGACAACAAACGTTTTCAGAGATCGAATTTCATTATTTCCGAGTAGAAGGCACTTTTAGTTGTTTTACTTTTCTTCAGTTTTCTCTCTATTCTAAAAAAAAGTAAAGGCTGCTGGCGCTGTCAAAGCTCGTCAGCTTATCTCCTCCTAAACCGAGGGGATTTGAGTTTCGACTAAGGCGCCCACAGATTCGAAAAATTCCGTGGAACCTGCTAAGCTGATTCAAATTTCGAAAATCGAATTATTTTAGAAGATATTAATAAAAAACTGAAAAAATAAACCGAATGGTTGCCAGATTTGGCATAAAATCATTCATTCCTTTGCAACAAAGCGTTTCCAAGTATCTAGAATCGCGTGAAATTTACAAACATGAGTTAGAATTGCGCCCATTTTACGCCAAAATAAAAACTATATGAAATAAGTAACTCAAAATGTGTTACACAAAGTTGACAATTTTCAAATAGTAAGTTCGCTTAGAGATCAGGAGTTTAGAATTAGCGATTATTCATTTTTCCAAAACAGAATAACTAATATCTTGAAAATGAAAAATAATTAAAATGCAGATTATTTTAAAGCCGGTTCTCGTCCAGCTGGATTATTTGCTACCAGTAGAAATATTGGGCGGCGTTAACTATGCCATTATAGCAGTTATAGTACACTTTGGATATTTGCTAGCGCGACGAGATGGTATAATTCGTGGTGTTAAGTACGCCAATCTGCAAACGATTATGTAAATGAAAATATGGATAACGGTTTTCCGGTAACCTTTAATGTGGCGATTTACACATGCTCACAGTAAATATAGGTTGTGAGCATGTGTAAATCGCCAAATAATGAAAAGTCGCCATGGGTGGCAGGGTATTCTGTCTGTTCCGTAGCTTTTATTAACTTTAGATGTACGCAAGTCTCCAAATAATGAAAAATCGCCATGGGTGGCAAATTCGCAAGGTGTCCAATAGGTTTTACATTATTAAAAATACAGCTGAAACATATGTTCTGATTTTATTACGCTTTAGCTCCTAATTAATATAACTTTTGAATGCCAACATTAAATATCATTGTGTTTCTGAGGAGTGCAAATAATTTTTGCAGCGATTATAAGCGGAGTCCGAAATGCAGGTGGACTATAGCTCAGGACCCGTACAACACGGATTCCCATTACAAAATATCTTTGATGCAAGAACCAAGCAATGTGTAGCTCAGGAACATTCTATCTGATCCAATCTTCGAGTTTTGTTTGTTGAAATTATGTCTTTTTTACGAATAAGCCTGATTAGGGGCCGAATGTCTCATACGAAAAGCGAGCGTAGCGAGTCTGGGGGCCTTGGCCCCTAGTTTCTGAAAAAAATAAACTGAACGAGTACAAATCTTTAAATTTGGGGACTTCTCGCGTCCCCAAAAAGTCAAGGTATATTTGGGGACAAAGTGAAAAAATATCTATATTTGGGGACTGTCCTCGAATTTCGAGGACGTATAGTCACCGTAGGTATAGTGAGAGAGTAGTTAAAACTGTTAAGGGTGTTTTTAAAAGACCAATTGTAAAACTATTAAATTCCTTCTTTTCAAAAATTACGATGGGTGAGAATATATTAGATAAATTATTGTAATGAGATATATTATTATGTATAATTTTATAGTTTAGAGATAGCAGCACAGCATATAAAAGATTTGCTTTTTATTTAGCTAACACAGTTTCTCGTATATTCTAGAGTTGGACTTCATTGCGCAATATTATATCTTTCACGTTTGTGAGTAAGAATGCTTTTGTAAAAGCACCCGCTTGCAATGATCTTCCATTTAAGTTGGCGGCTACTATGTGATTAATTATTACTAACTTGTTAAAAATATTGTAAATAATTATTGTTATTGTTTAAAAAATAAATAAAAAAAGACAGCCGTGTTGTCATGAATCAAATCGAGCAACTAACTATGTTATGGACAGAGAAATATAATTAATTAATCTGCGATCATACCACTTTATTTTTCTACAGAAAAAGCAATTAAAACGTTTTTCAAATGACAGCATTTAAGCAAAATCTCTATAACTCGAAAACTATTTATCTTGAATTTTTATCTTTTTCCCGGGATATTCAAGGTAGACACGTTCGACTGTATTTCAAAGCGTTTAACCCTTCGAGGCGCAACCCTTTCCCAATGCTGAAAAAAGGGCAGCCGTTGCCATCGCTCGACTTAACTACCGACTAACTAACTTTTTTGACGACAGCTGTCGGTCTCTAGATCTGTGGCACGCGTTGAACGTTTCGTTCGTCCGCCATCTTGCTCGTAGTTAAGTCGAGCGATGGCAACGGCTGCCCTTTTTTCAGCATTGGGCAATCGATCCAGCTGTTTTCGCATTCTTCCGTTTTCCAGTGCTGTTAAAAATAATCGTGACAGTTTTTTTACGGGAAATGACGTGCTAAAAAGTAAATCATTCTCGTGGAGCTATGTCACCCGCAACTATTTTTATAGAAATCCAATCTATTCTTCGTGACTGGCAACAGTCAAAACGTCAGAGTTTGGTGATCCCAGAGCGGAAACACTGCGCGTTAAAGGGTTAATATCAGGTTGTAACGAAAGTTCTCCGCCAAATCTTCTTGAGTCAGCTCATGCGGCATCCAGCGATTGAACTTGTACATGAAGTTTATGTGATGCATAGCATGTCTAATGGGCATGGCGTTAATGTCTAACTCTTTAGCTAGCTCTCAAGTGGTTAAATACTGATCTTCTTCCACAAGTTCTCGCAGGTGGCCGTCATCAACATCAGTAGGCCGGCCAGAGAGCTCTGCTCCTTGAATGACATCCCTACTAGCAATTCTGCTCGGTCCGTCATCGGCTGGCTGCGTGGCCGGTGGTAGCCCGAGCAAAATTGCTAGTAGGGATAGACCCTGTTTTTTAATTTTCAGTACCAAACCTTCACAGTGCCATATGATACAACAGTAGAATTTAAATTACGCACATAATTCTGTGACATTCTGTGGCACTTTTTGCAACAGAACTGGAAGTAAATGATGGTTCTAATCCAGTAACGTGCTAGTTCCATTTCAGACACCTTGTACTCAATGATAACGATATTTTTTAACAACACAGTGTTCTATACGCTAGTATCTTTCTTTCAAATGATAAATATTGTTTGACAAAATATGAGCAAGCACACCAACGTGAGCTGTTTGCAGACGATATTTGTGGTGGCGGGAAACTTTCGTTACAACCTAATAAAATACCATGAATATGTGAAACAAATCCTTACCTTTTGTTGAGTGGTTTATTCTTGAGGCAGCTGTACTCAAAATAATCATCTCTCGGTGGAAAATCTATGAGTGGAAGTTCTCCGATCCAGGAAGGAAACAACTCACATTTGAACTCCCAAGCCAAGTAAGTAAACTGTCAAAGTTCGAAGTGCTATCGAGATCCGTCGAGATCTAGACACAGAGTTGTTATCGCGCAAGTGTTCGATTTCGGATCTTTATCTCGGCTTATCGAATATTCTGTAGAGCCGTGTAGAACTTCGGGGTTTTTTTGTTCTTTTCCTGTTTCACGGAGTTACCTCCATGCTATGACATTTTGAACGGAACATGCGAATGGAAATACCTGTTTTGTTGAATTTCATAAAGTTTTGTCTCTCTTACAATGTTTGTTTATGGCAAGCCTACACTAGGGGCATCTGTCTAAGGAGGGGGTGCCTTGGTCGGGGAACTTTTTAAGGGGTTCTCCAAAACTCTAGACCGTTAGATAGACAACCGTGTGGAACAAAATAATAATAATAATAGTATTAATCAAAGAAAGACTAAGTTTTGGGATTACCGTTCTGATTTCAATTTTTTGTATAGCTTCCTAGGTGGTGTAGTGGCTTAAGACAATTCTATCACGCCTTGGGTCTTGGTTCGAATTCCGGCTGTGGCATGGATGCTAACTTGTCCGTCCCTTCGTAGGAGGTAACCACTGAGTGCCCACTGAGCCCACTGAGTGCCCCCATAATGAAAAGGCCACAAATACATTCGAACAGTTGTAGTGGACAATGCCTAATCGGCAAGTGCGTTTCCGTTGAAAAATAATCTATATGAATAAAACGAAGTGTAAGATGTTAGTTGGTTAGTTAGTTACTTAGCTTGTCTGTGTCTCGCTTAGCTCCTAGACGGGTGATCGTAGACCTACCGAATTTTGTATGGAAATTCTCCAGGACGGGTATCGACATACCTCGAAGCGATTTTTTCGAAATTCGAATTATTTTAGGAGATATCGATAAAAACCTATCGCATTAGGCTAATTTTGCTCTCGCCATTTCGTAATTGTAACCCCGCAGTGGAAAGGGGAAGAATTTAGCATATCTAGGTTGCCATATTTGGCAATTTATTAAATGATTCAGACTCTTGAAGTAAAAATAAAAGAATAACGATTTTATTTTTAGATTAAATTATTTGTAAGGTTATTTTTTAATTAAAATATCGTGTGCATGTGAAATCAGAGCAGGAATGAAATGTTTTATACTCAAAAGAAAAATAGGATTTGGAAATTTTCAGAGACTAAAATGTGCAACTTTTTAATTTGGCGAAAAATAAAATGGTTGGTTGCGATTTTGAGAAGATGTGATTCTAGCGCTTGGCGCAATATATCGTCTGCTACTTGGATTATGAATACACCTGAATAAGTTTTTGAAATTTTCATTCGATTCGAATTGTGCATTTTTCTGTGCAACTTTTCCCCATCTATTTCTAAAGTATTACATCCAGAAAAAGGATCTTAGAAATATCAATTTTAATTTTGTTTAATCACACTCATGAATAATGATATACTTTCCAACTTAATGGAATAAGGAAAGGGATTAGGGAAGACCCATAGATTATAATTCGCTTTTAATATATAGGAAATTAGGGAAGACCCATAGATTATAATACGCTTTTAATATATAGCACTTTAGAGCGTATTTAAAATCTGAAAGTGTTTCATATTTTCTTACTTTTTTTTTTTCCTTTCCGTTTTTTGGTAAAGGCCAATATATCCAGAAGCTCTTCAGAATTAATATAGGACGCAAATAATTTGTACCTTTTTGTAGGTTTTTATCACTGAACCATCTTATATTTGTAACCAGGGGCGGCCGGACACGGTAAGCATCTCATCAGGGCGCCGGCTTCAAAGGGGCGTCATTTCGAACTCAAAAACTAAGAGCCTGAAAGGGGGCGTCTTTTTTACATAAGCAGGGGCACCACTTGCCCTAGGGCCGCTCCTGTTTGTAACCATCTTGATTTTAAATTCCATTCAGAATCTGAGGGATTTCAGTGCCAAGGAAGCCGGTGAGGAACAGGATTCTCTCCGAAGAAGATTTATTAAGATGGCGAACCAACTGGTCGCCGGAAGCGGCTAGTATATATATAATCGAAATTTCGAATAGTATTCGAAAAGGAAAATCGCGATTACTATTCAAAACGGTGTTTGAAGCCTCAAATACTATTCGAATAGTGAAAATCACGTATATTCACTGTTTGATTAATCGATTATTGATTCTATTCGAATAACAGTAATCAATTAGGGAAATCATTCGAATGCCACTAGAGGTCTGCGCCGCACGGAAATTCGCAGCGGCGGCAGGCCGCGGCGTGGGAAAATTTTTGAAAAAGAGCATAATGAAAATGGGTGTATGCCGGGGCTGTGCCGGGCACAGACAGCTGCCGTCAAAAAAAAAAAAAGAGTCTCTAGATCTGTGGCACGCGATGAACGTTTCGATCGTCCGCCATCTTGCTGGTAGTTAAGTCGAGCGATGGCAACGGCTGCCCTGTTTTCATCATTGGGAAAGGGTTGCGCCTCAAAGGGTTAAGGGGTCCTAACCCGTATCTACGCTAAGTTTCGGAGGTAACCACGGAAAACTACGAACGGTTAGGTCTGCGGGCGCGACCTGATTCTGAACCAGGCACCTTCCGTCTCCCACTTGAGAGCACTGTGCTGGCGGCCACTGGTTTGGCTCCAGAGTATGAGCTTGCGTTGTGGTACACTTTTGATATATTTCTACTGCGAAACTGAAACAATAGATTTTTTAAAAATCGCATAGGTTTATGTTCTTCATATAGCACATTAACGGTACATTTAATTATTAATATGGGATTGCTACATTATTTGCTTTTAAGCTTTTTTTTTTTTTTTTTGCTTAAACTTCTCATGAACCATTCAAAACCTATAATGTTCTTTTGAGGCATAATGCAATGTTTAAACAGTTTTTAAAGCAATCAAATAAGCATTGACTCAAAAAATTTGAATTGTATCTTTACAAGTTACTAGCGTTAAGAAGCATCCAGAAAAAAATAAGCAGTTGAAAATTTAGGTGCAATTTTTTAAAAAGTCCATTGTACGCCCTGGTGTAAAATCAGCGTTCTTCGCCGACGCGCAGGCCTAGACCTCGGCGGCGGCGTGGCGCGGCGGCGCAGACCTCTAAACGGCACATCCCAGTCTCGACGTTTCGTAAACTAAATACACATGCATGTCCTGATCTGTTTTGCGACTTCAAAGCTCGAAAATAGTATTGGTAGCTTCGTACTATAAGTTAACTTTTTTTAATTGCACAGTTTCCTTTTACTTACGCTTCTCATAAAAGTTGAAGAGTTTATGATTCCGGCATGTCTGTACTCTTAACTGCTGTGGATATAAGTCAAAAATATTATACTGATACTACCACGGAGTTTGCGAGGTACCGTGAACTACACTGAAACATTGTGACCACCTACTTCAATAACGCGTTGCGCCTCCTTTGGACTTCAAAACTGCTGCAACTCGCCTGGGGATGGATGACATGACTTCTTGGTAGATAACTGGAGACAGGTTGTACCAAATATTTAAGAAGCGGTCACACAAAGTCGAGGTATTGTAGCATGGCGGTGTTTGAGCCCTGAGCTGCCCCTCCATGTAATCCCAAAGATGCTCCTTGGGGTTGAGATCCGGCGAGTTAGGTGGCCAGGAGATTAATTGGAATTCATCACTGTGCTCCTCGAACCACTCCAACACGTTCGTTGGGAACATGTGGCTGGGAAACAAACAATGCGGGTTAAGTCGGCTCTGTTTTTAACAGCCTTACTTTGAGCAAGTTGTTACGATTTGATAAACTTTTGTATCCAATCAAAATCTCTTAATCCTGTAAAAATGTAAAGCACACCGCAGCGGCATCTGCATAAATGGTCCTACCGAGGGACACTGCTAGCTACAAACTCATAAAATATTTAGGGCCTTAGTAACTGAAGACTTTCTGAAAGTTGGGGGAAAAAACTTAGTTGGCCCCAGTCAGTGTAAGAAATAAACCGTATGCTAAGCTTTCATAAAGGAAAAGATGTTGGACTATTCAGAAAACCTAGGACTAGAGGAGATATTTAAAATATTTCGCGGTATATTGCCTATGATCAGTGGCGTAGCCAGAAAAAAAAACTTTAGGGGGTTTTAGGCAAAGGCGCAAAGAAAAATCTTGAGGTCCGGAAAGAGTAAGCTTCGAAAAAGCCCTTTTAAAGTATATTGAGGCCCCTTATCCAGGGCCATAATTACCACTGGGCCCCGAACTTAGGAGATGGCATTCGATTAACAGTGGTTGAGCTTGGAAAAGTAGTGGAGATGACGTCCCATTAACACTCGTGGCCACAGAGTCCCTTAATCTATTTTTAAGAATCTGCCTTTATCATCGGATATTTCCACTGCACAAAAACAACTTCTATTCTATTTCATATTTAAAAGAGTAAAAGGAAGTGTCTCATGAAATATCTTACAATTTCTAACTATATATTAGAAGATGAAAGACACAGAGCCCTTCCTATTTTGGGGACCCGGTTATCACTACCAAGAATAAGGCCCTTTTGAAAAATGTAGGGGGGTTCTGACCCACCAAACCGCCACCTGGTTACGCCACTGCCTATAATACACCGTTAATAGAAGCAGTTGAACGTTTCACCATACAATGGAGCTAAATTAGCTGCATCCTTTTTATGGAGAAATGTTTCTGATTTAGCTCCATTGATCAGTTTAAGCACCAAATCAAGATTCAACATTTCTCCATAGAAAGGTTTCGCTGATTCAGCGCGATTTAATGGTGAAATGTTAACTATTTTTATTAACAGTGTACATGAATAATCCTTATACTTATGTATCTTTAATTAACCCTTTGAAGCGCAGCCATTTCCCAATGCTGTAAAAAGGGCAGCCGTTGCCATCGCTCGATTTAACTACCAGCACGATGGCGGTCGACCGAATCGTTCATCACGTACCACAGATCTAGAGACCATTTTTTGTCACAGCTGGCTGTGCGCGCAGAATCAGACCGTGTTAAAAAGGGTCTCTAGATCTGTGGCATGCGATGAACGATTCGATCGACCGCCATCGCGCTGATAGTTAAATAGGGCGATGGCAACGGCTGCTTTTTTTACAGCATTGGACTGTCTGTCCAGTTGTTCTTCTGTATCAGTATATTTCCATCGTTTTCTTTTAGTTTTTAGCGGATGCCGCTGCTGTTAAATATAATCCTGACAATTTTTTAAGGAAATGATGTGCTTAAAAGTAAAGGATTCTCGTGTAACTCTGTCAAAGTATTTTTATTGAAATCAAATTTATTCTTCGTGTCTCACAACAGTCAAAACGTCAGTGTTTTATGTCCTCACTGCGAGGACACAGCGCTGTAAGGGGTTAAGCAATACAGGCTCTTATTTTATTTACTTATTTATTAGCTTGTAACAAATACAATATATCAGACACATTATTTTCTGTCTACAATATAAACTGTTCAAGAGTTCAAAATCAATAAATCAAAGGATTTCACCTTTTTTTTAACAGAAAAACCTTTGATTATTAGCTCATTGCCTTCAGTGGGATTTTCAGTCAGGAACACTTGCCACTTGACACTCAGAACAATCTCCAGTGCGTTTGTGACAAAGAAATCTGTCGCCTGCTTGACGAGGTCGGCTTCACTGTGCCGCAGAGCTAAAGTGATGACGTCGCAGAAACAGTCAACATCGAGGTGACTCTTGATGAACGCCAATCTCTGCAATTTAACCCTTTGAGGCGCAACCCTTTCCCAATGCTGAAAAAAGGGCAGCCGTTGCCATCGCTCGACTTAACTACCAGCAAGATGGCGGACGATCGAAACGTTCATCGCGGGCTGGCTGTGGCACAGCCAGCTGCGTCAAAAAAGGGTCCCTAGATCTGTGGCACGTTCTATTCTGCGGCCAATCTATTCTGCGTGACTGGCAACAGTCAAAACGTCAGAGTTAGGTGTTCCCAGAGCGGGGACACTGCGCGTTAAAGGGTTAAGCAATACAGGCTCTTATTTTATTTACTTATTTATTAGCTTGTAACAAATACAATATATCAGACATATTATTTTGTGTCTACAATATAAACTGTTCAAAAGTTCAAAATCAATAAATCAAAGGATTTCAACTTTTCTTAACAGAAAAACCTTTGATTATTAGCTCATTGCCTTCAGTGGGATTTTCAGTCAGGAACACTTGCCACTTGACAGTCAGAACAATCTCCAGTGCGTTTGCGACAAAGAAATCTGTCGCCTGCTTGACGAGGTCGGCTTCACTGTGCCGCAGAGCTAAAGTGATGACGTCGCAGAAACAGTCAACATCGAGGTGACTCTTGATGAACGCCAAACTCTGCAATTTAACCCTTTGAGGCGCAACCCTTTCCCAATGCTGAAAAAAGGGCAGCCGTTGCCATCGCTCGACTTAACTACCAGCAAGATGGCGGATGATCGAAACGTTCATCGCGGGCCACAACGTTCATCGCGGGCTGGCTGTGGCACAGCCAGCTGCGTCAAAAAAGGGTCTCTAGATCTGTGGCACGTTCTATTCTGCGGCC
>JAWZYV010013619.1:600000-841054 GCA_038373885.1 Cheiracanthium punctorium
TACAATTCCTTTGTAACTTTGTAAACGGTCCCGGCAGCCAGCCACACAGGCGTCTTGAAAGTCATAACAAATCCTGGGAAAACAGCTGCCCAGTTTTAGCTTTTGGCCAATGGTTGCAACGCGTTTGGGGTCATGTGTCATGACGTCCAGAGCTTTTATAAGGACCTGCGACGGATCAGGAGCAGATTTCCCCGTGACGCAACTGCTAAGATAAGATGTACCCAGTCGTCAAATAAAATCATGTAATCGTACTTGGAGTCCGTCTTATTTCTTCCATGTTTGGCCCGACTACGACTACAAACAGCGGGCGGCCGGGGTCGGCTCTAAGCCAGGGTCTTTACCCAGTCGCGCCGCATCGCCTGTTCTGCCCGTCAACGCCTCGCCTAGTACTCCACGCCGAGAATGCGCCACGAATGCCTCTCCCTCTGGTTCACGACTACACAGCACTCCCGCAATAGCGGCTCAGAGCATAGATATAGGAATAACTAGATCACGCATCCGTATACTAGTAAGAAGTTTTTCTTGTTGCCAAATATCTTCGGTGGCATCGCCCATGATAGTGGCAGAAAGCAGTGTCTTGATCATGGTATCATGGTTTATGGTTATTTTCGCCACTAGTCCAGCATCTTATTTATTTATTTATTTATTTTTAATTAACTTTAAGCATTATCATGCCCAAGTCGTGCTGTGCGTATAATTACACTAACAGGTTTAGGAAAGGATCTGGAATATCTTTTCACAGGTAATAAATGCTTAAAATTGGTGGTATTGAAAATCAAATACCAATTGATGTTCAATAACAGTAGTATTTTTAAATTTCCTATTTACCTATGCTTTTCGTTCACTTTGTAAAGTAATTGAAGGAGATATTGCACATCCTTCTTGAATTAAAGTAGACATTGCTTAATTTATGTTTCTATATAAATATAATCCTAAAACATTTGACCGTACGATATATATATATATATATATATATATATATATATATATATATATATATATATATATATATATATATATATATATATATATACTTATATATATATATATATACTTATTTTTAAATTGTATACTTGGCACTTAAACTATAAAAAATGAGATAAATAAAGCATCGTAATTTACTTTTTACGAATAATTATTAATCATATTTTACAGGAAATGATTACTTTTTCTATCATTTTTCAAAAATAACTCTTGAATTGGGGATATTGAATTTATCTTATTTATTCTAACTAGATTTTCCACATTTGAGCACTTTTTAACGACTTTCAAAATTACTAGTTTTAATATTAAATTCATTTTTTTTAGTTCAACGTGATTGTTTGTTTAAGTCTTTATTTATGTTTCTTTATACTTTTGTTTAAGTAAGCTTTATTAAGTTAGTGTCTTATGGTAAGTATTTTAACTTTTTTTAAAAAATAAGCATATCAGCTCTGTAGTGTTGTATCAAATCCACAGTTTAATAATAATAAAAAAAAAACCTGGCTGGTGACGCAATTTTTAATATTAACTAAAATTCTATTAAACCAGTGCTTTAATTGAATGTACGTTTAAGTTTACACATCCCTACAAACAATAGTACACTATAAAATGTATTTTTAAAAAGCCATAAAACAGTTAAGTTATGCCAAGCAAAGTTATCATGGGAGGATTATTTCTGATACTTTTTGTGCAATATTGTGCACAAAAAGTGCACATGCTTTGTGCAATACTTCGATGCTGCAAACTGTCATTTTACTTAATTTTTCTAGATGACTTTCGGATTTTAATAAAGAATTGACAAATAAATGGATTTCTGCTGTGCCATTCTGCGCTTCTGGATTTCTCATTCTTTCATTCAGAGTTTTGACATTGGAATTTGTTAATGTTGCTTTCCTATTTTAGTTTTTAGCTTTGATTTTTTTTAAAGTACCAGGAAGAATACCTAAAAATATGCTATACATAGTAAGCCTTCTTCGAACATGTACTGTTATTAAATTGAGAGTTAACAAGATTTTTAGAAATATTTTAGTACGGCTTCAAATTGGTGGAGAATTATCTCGCTTGAATTCCAGCATAAAATAATGCTTTATTCCTGATATTTATCCCTGCTTTATTTCTTAGATACTGCAAATTTGATATTGAAATTACAATAAAATATTGTTCCAATGAACTTTACAAATATTTCAGATAAACAAAAATTTGGTATGCGATCATCATTTACCTACTATTACAATTTTAAGCTATGTTTGTCAGAAAAGGATGTAAAAATAATGAACTTTTGTGTATTTGGGATTCTGAGAAATAAACGTGTGTATTTCTCTGTAGGAAACAGGGAGACGCATGAAATAAATACGTATTAAATGCATGCAAAATCCACTTACCTTCTCCCATCATGCTTTTTGAAAAAATATTTCTTCAAATTTAGCCGAAAGTATGGTAAAATTAAAGAATGGAGAATGTTTTTATTCAAAACAATGAGCCTTGGTATATTTTAAACAAAGAATAATAATCTATTGAAAATATATTAACTGTATTAAAATAATCTATATTTACTGTGTTAGTTATGAGAAATGTGTGAAAAACATGCACCCCAGAAAAAAAAAATGGGGGAGGGGTATTTAAAATATCCTAAATATTAATATTAGCTAAACATGTTTTTACCTGTACAAAGTTGTGGATGTACATAAGCGAAAATGCACTGTTCTAGAAAGGCAATTTTTAGAAAACTGATGCTTACATTTAGAGTTCCCAGTTTATTACATTGTAATATTTTTAGAGTGTAACATTATAACTTTTTGGAAATCGGTTTCTTTTTAAGATATAAAGGACGTGTAAAAAACACGTTTTGGACTCCCACTTCAAAAGGGATAAAATTTCCTAAGTATAGCCTTTTTGCTTAAAAAAAAAAAAAAAAAAAAAAAAAAAGTAGTAGAAGGCGTATTTGAATCTCAAGAACGTTAGAAATACATTTACGAGGGAAAGAAAGATCCAAACTCAATCACCAAACTATGCCACAATATTATGATTTTCTTAAAATGTAACAAGAAGCACAATCCCCCCCCCCCTTGATATGAACGTAGTTTTCTCTTACGAGATCTATGACACCTCGGTCTTTTACCCTATTACTTCCAATACACAATTGATACTTAATTTCAGTTCACATCTTTGTTCAGAAAAAGTTTTTGTTTTCCTTGTGTGAAATAAACATTTAATCGATTATTTTAATGTGTTACATTTTTAGACCATCTAACAGCAAAAGTAAACTAAAAATAGCTAGCAAAATATCATAACAAAATGTTTTTTCTTTGAATTTGGTTCTGAACGAATCATCAATTCTGTATTTAAATGTAAATTAATGCTGTTGCATAGCAGTCGTAAGCAGCGACGTTTTCGTCTTTCTGCCACTATCGTGTCGTCTGCTCCGGAAGTGCACTGGCAACAAGTTTCCTCCCCTTGTGCGCAATCTAGTTCACTATTCCTATATCTATGGCTCAGAGTCCCGAGCCATCCAGGAGACTTCAACATCCATGCCTCACCCTCACCTTACCACCGGTTCCACGACACACAACTCCCGTAACCCCGAATGTTACATATATGTATGTCCCCCTCAAGTCCTGCAGGTCGCCTCAAAGTGTGCTTTTTAGCCGGCGAGGGGGTGTACCTGGGCGGAACGGGCGAAGTACGTCGGGAGAGTAATCTCCTGGTAGGGCCACCCAAGGCGTGAAGGCCGTTCCATTATGCTCAGCTAAGGCCTGCAGGCACAGGAGCAAAGACAGACTTCAACCCTTGGACTTGTCCAGGGTTCTCCAGGACTGACCAGCGGTCCAACTGAAGCTGCTCATTCCCTCCTCCATATGACTTTGTTGACCAATGAAATTCATTCTGCATCGTCCGTCGCGCAGAATAATCAGGGACGCGTTCGTGGTTTAGGCAGAGGGCCCCGTTCGAAAAGTGGATTACAGTCTCCATTTAAACTAAAAACTCTGAAAATCCTTCAGTGCAACATAAATGGTCTCTCTACCAGAGCTACCAGAGTTAAACTTGACCAAATTCTTGATATGGCAGAAGCCCATGATGTCCAAATTATTGCAATCCAAGAAACAAAATTAAATATGACTTCCAACTTGAAAATTAGGGGTTACGACATTTATCGGCTTGATAGACCCTCCGGAAGAGGAGGGGGTTTGGCGTTTTTGATCAGAGGTATCATTCTGATCTCTCGTGAGGTTGAACCTCAATCTTTGAGATCTTGTTTTGATCCCTCAGAGGGAATGCCAAAAGTTTTCTTTCACTTTGATCTGAATTCCACTGCAAACAAGCAAACTCATCATGACGACCATCTTCGGCAGCTGGCCCTGGAAATCATTAGTCACATTCCTAAAGATGCAGTGCAGGTCTATACTGATGGTAGCCGTACAGAAAATCGTACTGGCAGCGGTATTTACATTAGAACTCCTCATCTTGAGACTTCATTAAAACAACGAAACCCTGATACTTGTTCTGTCTTCAGGAGCGAATTAATTGCAATAAATGTTGGACTTGACGCTATCTTACCTATTGATTATGAATTTGGTGAACTTTGGATCTTATCGGACAGCCGCAGTGCACTTCAACATCTTAGTGACTGGTCCTCTGCAGGCGATGAAACCAGTATATCTATCCTGCTCAAACTAAAGAAACTTTCTCAGAACCACGACATCCATCTCCAATGGATCCCATCACATGTAAACATTAGTGGTAATGAGGTTGCAGATAGATTAGCAAAAGAAGGCAGTGAGGACGAAACGACCACTGGTGTTTCGCTTACTCACCAAGAACTGTACTCAAATGAAAAATCTAAATTAAATTCAATTTGGCGCATTCCACCTGCGCACCAATGGTACACCGGAACATCCCCTGGCTTTCTACTGGAAATTAAATGTGATCGTGGCTCCCAGACTGCACTTGCTAGACTTAAAAGTGGCCACCTTAAGTGTCTTTCGTACGAACATGGCAAGAAATTCCACCCCACTTGCAAGAAATGCTGTGATCATCCAGCCTCTCCAGAGCACATACTGAGTTGCGTCGGACTTTCTAAGGAGGACTTAACATCTGCTCCCCTTTTAGTTATAGACTTTCTGTCAGTCAACAATCTATTGGAGTTGATCTGACTTATGTCAGATCTTTAAAGAGGATAAGCAACATGTATGTATGTATGTGTATTATAAAGGGATATATTTATGCCCACGCGTTATCTAGTATAAAAATTTGAAAAATGTCGTTCGCGCATAATTTTACTGATGGCCATTTCTGAAAGTTGGCAAGTATGGTATAAAATATTTTACAGTTTTAAGAATTCAGTTATTTTAATATTTTACAAATGTGTTATAGTACTTTACAGTTCTTCCAACTTCATTTTGTTATTTATTTATTATTTTAGAAGAGATTTTTGTATCTACACCTGTTATGTGCTACAGCACTCAAATTTTATGGAGAAAAATACATAATCTATATGCAATCAAATACTCTTTGAGAGTACTGGAAGAAAAAACATTTTTATTGCTTTGACAAGTCCCTTCTGCGTATTTTAGTTGAATGAAAAATATCAGTAGCTCTTTACGTAATAGGCTGTGACTGAGAGTTCAGGTCCCTGAACTGAAATCAATACTAATTTTTTTAAACTTTTCTTTAGACATTCTATTTTTTGCATTAGAGAAAGGATGCGCTGTGGAAAAAAAAAAGTTCTCTCTCTCTCTCTCTTTTTTTTTCAAAATTTTGTGCAATGGTAATTATGCGGGACGCGTCGTAACTTTTTTTTTGCGTACCATCAACGGCTTTTTTCATTTTATGTGCTATAGCGTGTAAGCAGCATCACTAATACATTCTGTTGTACTGATATCTTTCTCATAGTCAGATAATATAGATGCACCCGTGTATTGATACTTGCATGCGTTGATATTGCATGCGTAATGCATATGCATTACGCATGCAATATTTTTTTTTCTTTTACTTTGCAGTCAATATCTACAGTTAACTGAAAATAAAAATAGAACTATGAAATGTCATTGTATTCCATACCAATTTTATTCGGGCAAACTAAAAATTAAAAATCTAAAAAATTACGTTAATTGAAATAAATGTAAAAAACAATAAATAAATATTTTAGTAAAAAATGATTTCTGTGATATTCTCCAGTGACTTTATACTCCTATTGGATTTCCCCACATGAATATTTAAAAGAAAAAAAAAAAGAGATTAAGCCTCCTTAGAAAAGTTTCAATGGAGTAAATTTTCAGAGGTTTTGAGGAACACTTTACAAAAGTAACTGTCAAAGGAGAAGGAGGGACGTGAATCATATTTAAAAAAATAAGCATTCTTTCCTTTAACGTTATATGTTTTTTCTTTTAATCAATTCGAAAAGTTTTTATGATTTTGGTTTGCCTGCCGTCCTGGTTCTCTAAAACTGTAAAGGATAGCTTCTGAAAGGACCTTCTAAATATTTTCCTGCTTCCGATCTCTCCCCCCTCCTTTTTTTTTAAACAGTTCATAAGTTGCACCTGCAATATTAATTTTCCTCATAGTGCAAAATAGGTTAGTTTTCTACAGATTAATATATGTTTGTAACTTGACAGATCGTTTACTGTTTGAAAATAACACATTTCTGTTAGTGACGGGACTAGTGTTCAATCTTTTTGCTAGTGTTCCCCCAAACCTTTGGGAATCTCCATATAAATTTCTTCGTCTAAAGTCCCTTGTACCATAAGCGTAAAGTTTTCAAAATTATTGGGGGGGCCGGGCCCCACAACCACATATATTCACGTCAGTGGCGTACCCAAAGGGGGTGTTAGGGGGATCATACCCCCCACCCCATGAGGAATTTTTTGCCCACAAAATGTATATTCTTCACTCCCTTATCATACACCCGTATACATATATGTGAGTTGCAGAAGTCGTACCCCCCCCCATGAAAAATTTCTGGCTACGCCACTGATTCACGTACATATAACTTACTCATAGCTGCCAACTACTACGGAATATAATCAACAACTTTTCTACATGATTTTTCGGTTAAAATACTCGTATAGCAAAATTTTTGAGCTGCACGCGCGAGCTGGTTACTATTTTGAAAAAAATAATTAAAAAATATACTGTTTACAAAAACTGGTTAGTGGTTAATTATATTCCGTAGTAGTTGGTAGCTATGACTTACTATATATAAGTGTAAATTATTGGAGTCGCTCGAGCTCTATGGGTCCATAGAATTCTACACCTATGTAAGGTAAGTATTCATGTTAGTATCTTCCTACCATGTTATAAGTTAAAAATAGAAGCAAAGCAAAAAATCCAAAGGAGGAAAAAATTCAAACATTTTCGATGAGATAGTGCATTTTAGACACATCTGAACTTTTCTTCATTTCATACTTTACATTGCATAATCTGATTTTAATTAACAGAGCTTGGAGCCAGAGGAGGGCAGCTTATAGTAACATTGTGTGTTACGTGGCGTCACAATGGATACTAAATCATGATTGAAATCAAAAGAAAATTTTTAAAAGTACAAGTAAAGGTTTTTTTAAACGTTTGTAAATGTGTAAAATACTTTTTTTTATGTTAGTATAAATGAGTCTTCTGTATTTAGTGGTAAATTATTGGGTGGGCTCAGCCCCTATTCACAATTTATTGGGGGGGCTCGAGCCCCACGGGCCCATATAACTCTACGCCTATGCCTTGTACAAAAGCCATAACAGCATCTGTTTGATCTATTTCCCATCATACATAGTTGCATAGCTGCACATGCTAATAAAACTCTTAAAGTAACATAACGCACAACAGGACAAAATGTCTCATGGTAGTCTATACCTTCAGTTTGAGAAAATCCCTTAAATACTAAACGACTTTTGTACCTTTCAATTTTGCTATCAGAATTGTCTTTTATTTTAAATACCCATTTGCAACCTACAGTGTTCTTATCTTTAGGCTTATCAACTATATCCCATGTTTTCTTTCTTATATGACCAGATATAGTTTCAGACATAGAATCCCTCCAAAGGTCTGCATTTACACCATTATGTGTTGCATCAACTGTCTCAGGTTCAGATTCGAATTCATTTGTGATTACTGACAAAGCTTTAACAAAACATGCACGACTCAGACTTGGTATTTGCAAATTTTGCATATCATTAGAGATAGAATCACTAAATCGATCTAGGAGTCGGATTTGTCGACTAGGACGAGCTAGAAAAGGTGGGTCCTTATTTTCATCACTGCTAGCTTTACTAGACTTACTGCTAGTCTCACTAACTCTACTCTCTGATTCACACCCACTGAGTGATAGGCTTGTTGGAACCTCGATATCTGAATCACTAAGTTCTTTAACTCTCCTTACTGCTTCACTCTCACTGTATGATGTGCTATCACAAAAATGTGATGTGCTGCCAATATCCTTACAGTACATTTAATTCTCTAAAAAGTGTACATCTCGAGCATTTATAATTTAACGAGTTTTAGAATCAATTAAACAATAACCTTTTCAATCCTCACTATATCCTAGGAACACATACTCCTGTGCTTTCACATCCCACATTGTTTGTTTCTGTTTTGGAGTCCGAACAAAAGCACGGCATCCACACACTCTAATGGCCTTATCACACTAAAGGGAAAATCCGAGCAACTTCGCTCTGGACTAACTTTTCCGACGGACTTGAAGGCGTGGTTATCTTTAAGGGTTGCAAAAGTAAACAAACTCTCTCCGACGCCAAATAGTCATCGCATCGCTGATTTCGCGTGCAGGTTCTTATTTTACTTATCGTGCGTTGGTATATTTACATCGGATCGGCAGCAATTTCGGCAGCATCGGATGGGCAGCAATCTCTAATTCCAAAGTCCACTTGAACGCGGCCATAATTTTATTTACACGTGATTCTGACATCGAGCCAAGCTGCCAACCTTCGAACATAGTCGCCATTGTTCGAAATTGCTTATGACGTAGCAGGAAGAAGTACTCTGATTGGCCGAAATTTCGTCCGACTCGGATTTTTTCCTTTGGAAAGGAAAAAGTTGGAGTTTGCGGTCATCAAGGTAACGGCGGAGAAAATCGGCCGGAAACTTGATTTGCAAGGAAAGTTGGTCGGATTTTTCTCAGTTTGACAGCCCTGTTAGGTATTGTAAATTTGATTTTTCTTAGAAACATTTTTCGTATAGCGACATACCTGCAGCTGTAACAGTAGCTAAAATATTTTTACAATGATTTGCAATTTGAAGTTGTTGGGCAGAAGCAATCATTGCTTCTGCCCAATAAGTTTTATCAAGGTGAACATCCATTAATATTGATCGTGATCTTTCGACTAGAGTCCTATTGTTTCCCTCTGCCACACCTAATTGTTCAGGTGTGTACTGCAGCGTTTCTCAACCTGTGGGGCGCGACCCCCAAGGGGGCCGCAGACCGTTTGCAAGGGCGTGCGAGAAAAACCAAAGAGCAAGTAGTGATGCATGCTTAAAAAAATCATCTTATTTACTCTCATTTTTATTCAAAAATATATCCCTTTTCGCTTAAAATGTTCATTCAAACTTTACTGATAACATTATTTTATAGAAAATTCAGCAAAATGTTCATTGTTAAAGATTAAAAAAACTGAATGTATGCTGAAAAATGGGAGGAGGGGGGGGGCACTATCGTAAGTTAGCCTTTGTTGGGGGGGGGCGCGACGTGGAAAAGGTTGAGAACCGTTGTTGTACGGGATAGATTTTTTGTGCCGAATCCCTTTTGATGCCAGATATTTCTCCATTTCACCGTTTATATATTCATTTCCATTATCAGAACGTAATACTTTAATTGATTTGCCAGTTTGCCTTTCAGCAAATACTTGAAATACTTTGAATTTATCTAACACTTCTGATTTGTGCTTTAAGAAATAAACAAAAGTCATACGTGACAAATCATCAATGAAACAAAGAAAGTAATAAGAACCTCCTACTGATGAAACATTCATGGGTCCACGTAAATCAGTATGAATTATACCCAGTACATCTTTTGCACGTTTAGCTTTACGCTTAGGAAATGATTCTCTATGCATTTTCTCTCTGATATATGATGTACAATCTGATAACTTTCCACTAAATGAAAAACTTTCATCCGTGTCTTTCAATCTCACCATTCCGCCTTCACTTTGATGGCCTAATTTTTTATGCAATAAGTTATTTGAAACATTCTGAATGTTAACTAATGTCATTTCACTGCTTAAATCAAGAGTATATAAATTATCACTTATACCCGTTCCAGTAGCTACTAAATGATTACCTTTATGAAGAAAACACCTTTCTTCAGTGAAAGTAGTAACCATGCCATAATTTTTATTTAGGTACTTACAGACAGCAAGTTAGCAATCAATTTTGGTGCATGCAAAACATTACTAAAAGTCACAGTTACCTTTTCCCTATTTCCCTAAGTAAATTAAATGTTACTTTGCCTTCACCCTCAACTTCAATAATAGAGCTACCTGTTTTAATCTGAGTAATTACTGGCTTTCTTATACTCATCAATTAACATTTTATGTGCAGTGGGAGTCATGTGATAAGATGCACATGAGTCCATGTACCAGACATTAGTAACTGGATTGGAAATAGCTACACAACTTTCTGATAAGTTTCTTGATTCTTCCTGTACTTTTGCCCAACATTTTTCTTATATTTGTAATTAGTTCCACCCTTTTGTCCCTGCAAGCTATAGCAATCGGAGCTTTTGTGTCCAACTAAATTGCATTTGAAACATTTCCTTAAAGGCCCTTTTAATATTAAATGTTTCATTGGTAAAAGCTTGCTCTTTCCCATTATCTAAAGATGACTTTGTATCTTCAGCCATTAAGCGTGTTCTTACACTGTCAGCTGTTATTTCTTCCGCCTGAAGGGAGAGCGTGCGGAGAGAGCTGGGTTTGAACCCAGGGACTTATGGATGGTAGAATGAGGCGCAATCCGGCTCGGCCAAAAGGTACCTATTCGACCGGCCTTCAATTGCCGGGTGTTGTGTGCGCGGAGGTGATCTCGTGCCGCTACACCCCATTTTTTAAGGCCATGATAAGGGGATCAAATCTATCAGGCAAATTAGCTAAAATAATTCCTGCAATTAGCTCTTCATCAGCTTTAATACCAGTAGAATTTAGGTGCTGACATGCTGATATCATTTTGTGCAAATATTCAGTCACGTCTTTGCAATCTGTGTAATGTGTGTTTACTAATTGTTTAATAATTGGCACTTTTCTGGTAATCCCTTTATCATCATAAGTTTGAGCTAATACTGACCATCTGGTGGACAAACTTAAGTAATTTAATTTTAAAAGTTATTTATAAAATTAAATTAAATCATTGTTACTAATATTTAACATATTAAACTTGTTTCTAAACTACCTGGGCCCATAATCTATTAAAATATCAAACACATACATGAGAATCCAGCTTGCAGAGCATCTTATGCAGATGAATAACTAGACACATGGTACATGTTTGGTAGCTAAGAGTGAAGTGAGACTTTATTAATTATGAAGTGTAAGCAGAAGCTACACGGTGGTGCTGCGATCTAGTGGCATTTAAAACTAATAATTTCAACAATATGTACGTATGTAACTCGCATATCTCAAAAACTACTGGTCGTAGAATATTGAAACTTTATATTTAGAATCGTTGTAACATCTAGTTGTGCACCTGCCCCTTTGGTCCCAATCGACTGGATAGTTTATCTATAGAGCCACCCGAAAGATTCTAAATACATTACACACTACGGGCAGAAATTCATTAAACTCGCTTATCTGAAAAACTACAATACGAAGAATGTTGAAACTTTATTGTTTCGGATTGTTGTAACATCTAGCTGTGCACCTCCTCTTTCAGTCCCATTCAACTGGATAGTTTATCAACAGGTTCGCCTAAAAGATTTTAAATACATTACACTCTATGGGCAGAAATTCATTAAACTCGCATATCTCAAAAACTATTGGTCGTAGAATGTTGAAACTTTATATTTGGGATTGTTGTAACATCTAGTTGAGCACCTACTCTTTTAATCCCAACAAATAAATTTTGGTCCAAGTAAAAGACTCGATAATTTACCTACAGGGCCGCCCAAAAGATTCTAAATACATTACGCTCTAAGGGCAGAAATTCAATAAAGTGTATTTTAGAGGTATTAGGCTATTTCAAACGACTCAGAAATGATATATGCTGTTAAGGGTTACGAAATGAATTTCTCCATCGAAAAAAGTGTCTTTATCATTTATAGTTCTGCTACAGGAGCGCTCAAAAAAGATTTCCAACTCATTACGGTCAAAGGCAATTTCAGGGACATTCATCCATTTCAAGTACAATACCGTCCTACCATATAGTTAGGTAATGGTCCGACCACGGTCACGTGCCCCCCTCAAGAATTACGCCAAAAGTGGCCAAGCTTGGTGACTTTTGGGAAACGCGTGTATGTATTTAACTCTCAAATCTCAAAAACTATTAGTCGTAGAATGTTGAAATTTCATTTGTAAGATTGTTGTAACATCTAGTAGTGCATCTCGATTTTTGGTTCCAATCTACTGGAGAGTTTATTAACTGGACCATCCAAAAGAATTTCAATACATTAATGCCTATGGACATTTTCAATATACTACATCTGTAGTCAGTCATTGTTTGGTCCATGCCCAAATTTTCGCCATTTGTCATCGACTTGGCGAGTTTTGCCGAAATATCGCCAAATTTGGTGATAATCAGTCATTTGGTCCATGCCTAAAATATCGCTATTTGTCATCGTCCCAGGCGAGTTTTGGCGAAATATCGCCAAATTTAGTGCCAAAAATAATTTCGCATTACTCTAAAGCTTTTAAACGTTGAATGTTGAAATTTGTATTCAGAACTATTGCAACATCTAACTGTGCATCTCTTTTTTGATTGCAATCGACTGGGTAATTTATTTACAGGGTCAGCCAAATGACTTTAAATACATTAAGGTGTATGGATACATCAATTCATTGAAAGTCTGTGGTCAATGACTACTTTGGCCATCCCGAAAATCTCGCAACAATCTCAAGCTTGTCGGCTTTTGGTGAAATATTGCCAAATTAAGTATCAGAAGTAAATCTTTCAAATTGAACCCAGCTTGGCGAAATCGGAAATATTTGGGTAGAAATCGTTAAATCTTTCTATTACTGCAGTATTTTATAGCTTTCAAACAAAATAAGTTTAAATGAAGTGCGTCGTAAATATTTTTGATTTAAAAGACGTGCAAGGAAGTTATGTGTTGTCCACATCAGATTTTTTTTATTTTTTATTCCTGGACTGGCGCATTTATAAAGGTGGACATTTTTATTGGAATGCAGCATACAATATAAAATAAATAAAAATACAGCAGTGAAAAAAAATTTTCAAATTATAAATCGTAATACATTAAACTGATACAAACATTTCTTGGCGAGATATTCATCAGAATATATCTTACTAGCCGCCTTACTGGCGACCAGTTGGTTCGCCATCTTAATAAATCTTGTTCGGAGAGAATCCTGTTCCTCACCTTCACTGAAGTTTCTCAGATTCTGAATGGAATTTAAAATTAAGATGGTTAAAAACAGGAGCGGCCCTAGGGTAATTGGCGCCCCCTGCTAATATAAAAAAGACGCCCCTTTTATGCTCTACTTAGTTTTTGTGTTTGAAATGACGCCCCTTCGAAGCCGGCTCCTAGATGCGATGCTTACTCTTTCGGGCCATCCCTGGTTGCAAAAATTAGATGGTTAAATGATAAAAACCTACAAAAGGAACAAATTATTTTCGTCCTATATTACTTCTGAAGAGCTTCTGGATATATTGGCCTTTATCAAAAAACGGAAAGGAAAGAACAAAAAAAGTAAGAAAATCTGAAATACCTTCAGATTTTAAATACGCACTAAAGTGCTATATATTAAAAGCGTATTATAATCCATGGGTCATCCCTATTTTCGTTCCTTCTTTCATTAAGTTGGAAAGTATATCATTATTCATGAGTGTGATTAAACAAAATTAAAATTGATATTTTTAACATCCTTTTTCTGGATGTAATACATTAGAAATAAATGGAGAAAAGCTGCGCAGTAAAATGCACAATTCCAACTGAATGAACATTTCACAAACTTATTCTCAGGTGTATTCAGCAGACAATAAAATTACGATAAATTGCGCTAAGCGTTAGAATCATCTCCTCAAAATCGCACATTAAACATTTTATTTTTCGCCAAATTAATTGCACATTTTAGTCTCGGAAAATTTTCAAATCCTATTTTTCTTTTGAGTATAAAACATTTCATTTCTGCTCTGATTTCACATGCAAACGATATTTTAATTAAAAAACAATCTTACAAATACAACCTTAAACAAAAAAACATCGTTATTCTTCTATTTTTACTTCAAGAGTCTGAATCATTTAATAAACATGCCAAATATGGCAACCTAGATATGCTTAAATTCTCACTCATTCCACGTCGGGGTTACAATTGCGAAATGGCGAAGCGAAAAAATGAGCCTTTTGCGACACGTTTTTTTTATCGATATCTCCTAAAATAATTCGAATTTCGAAAAAATCGTTTCCAGGTATGTCGGGACCCGTCCTGGAGAATTTCCATACAAAAGTTGGTAAGTCTACGATCACCCGTTTCGGAGCTACACGAGACACAGACAAACAAACAAACTAATTAACTAACGGACAGTTTACACATTATTTTATTTATATAGATACTGTTTTCCGTAAATAATTTTAACTTAATGATATGGATGCAGTTGTTTTCTTGAAACTAGATCCACAATTTCGCCCACTATGTTCATTGGCTTTATTTGTTTCTATCCCTTGATTTTATATACAACAAAAATATGTTCGCACATAACAAAAAATGCTGACGTGTTTTATTTGTAACTTTATTACAGTCTTGAACTGTTTGCAATCATATTTTATAATTTTGCGGACCCCCTGTAATATCTATGCCTACCTCTAGGAGTTCGAGGACCACAGGTGAACCCTTTAATTCGCAACCCTTTCCCAATGCTGAAAAAAGGGCGGCGCAGCCAGCTGTCGTCAAAAAAGAGTCTCTAGATCTGTGGCACGCGATGAACGTTTCGATCGTCCGCCATCTTGCTGGCAGTTAAGTCGAGCGATGGCAACGGCTGGCCTTTTTTCAGCATTGGGCAATCTATCCAGCTGTTCTCGCATTCTTCCATTTTTCAGCAGATGCCAGTGCTGTTTAAAAATAATCGTGACAATTTTGTTTACGGGAAAGGACGTGCTTAAAAAGTAAAGGATTCTCGTGGAGCTGTGTCCCCCGCAACTATTTTTATAGAAATCAAATCTATTCTTCGTGACTGGCAACAGTCAAAACGTCAGAGTTTGGTGTTCCCAGAGCTGGAACACTGCGCTTTAAAAGGTTAAATAACCTCTGACGTAAACAATGTTTTTCTTTTCATGCCTCATTTTTCGTGCTCGGACCTTAATGCATTATTTTAGACAATACATTTCTGTACAAAAAGAAAGAAAAAGGATGTTTAAGTAAGCTGTTCAAGCCCTTACGACAAATTGCGTAATTTTGAGTTTTGAGTTAAATATAAAAGTTTAATTATGTGAGCTCACATGGTTTGAAAGATAAAAATTGAAATGGTTTTTTTTTTACTTTTTTTTTTTTTTTTTTTTTTTTTACTTTTCTGTAAGAGGTTGTAAAAGCTCAGTTACCATGATAGCACACCCGACTTTGAAGAATAGTCATGTGATTGAAGGTCATGGCCACAGCCGTTCAGGGCAATAGAATACAGTTTATCTGCCTGATAGCATTATCGAAACAATGTATCTAATCAGCGTTGTTTGCAGTTATGATTCTAACATTCCATTGATACTGCATGGATAAAACTATAAGGGGGAAAAAAACTATAAGAAATAACTAAAATTTTTTAACATCGTTCGAAATTGTCAAATTGATGATGCGTCCTCCCCCCCCCCCTTCTTGTTTTTTCCAATTACCGCTCACTTTCGACGGTAATGAACCAGACTGACTATAGACCGACTGTATTAGTGAGAAATTTTAAGTACATTAGAACTTCACTCACACTAAAATTTAATTTTGGTGTCGACCGCTTTTGGAAAATCGAAATTTTTGGACATTCAAGAATGCTCCGATTTTGAAATGACGCTCGATCATATGTTTATTACTCTCCGAAAATGTATCATGTAAGGAAAGTATTGTAATCATGAAAAAACTTGACGTTGAGATTTTAATTTATTTACGCGTTTTGAGGTCTTCTGAGTTCTTTTACGTTATTTTTACGAGATCTATGTATGTATGTATATGTGTGTGTATGTGAGTGAACAGGATAGCTCCTAAACAGTGCATTTGATTGAGCTCAAATTTGGCAAGCTTAAATCTGGTATATATTTTATAGACCACCCTCGCACAAGCGGTATTGATTTTGGTGTGCATAGGATTTATGGATTTTTTACAGGGCTACGAAGAAGAGTTCTTTCACATTATGGCGTATGGACGGAAATTCTTGAAAGTGCGATAGCGTCTAAACGGTGCATTCGATTGAGCGCAAATTGGGTATGTATACTTTAGTCACGGTCACATGACCTTCATAGATTTTGGAGTGTAGAGCTCATAGTTTTTTCACAGAGTTGCAAAAAATAATTCTTATACATTGCAGTCTATGAACGCAAATCCTTTAAAGTATGCCAGTGCGTTTAAATGCTGCATTCGAATAAGTTCAAATTGAGTATGCATATTATAGGTCACCGTTACACAACCTGTATAGATTTTGGTGTGTATAGGAATTGCAGTTTTTGGGCTACAAAAAAAAAAAAAAAAAAAACCCATTACGGTACGCCGTCTAAACATACTAGAAATTCACTGATAAAAAAAGAAATTTTGGAAACTTGGCAGCATCCTTGGGATGATAGTGATATTGGTCGCTACACAGGCCCACAACAAAGTGTTTTGGTGTGAGGTGCCATCTCTTTTGACAGCCGAACCCCTTTGATAGTCTTTTCTGCCACATTGACAGCAACAGCTGTAAGTTGACGACCTCCTACGACCTGTTGTGTTACCGTTCCTTTTGCGGTACCTTGAACTTACTTTTCAACATGATAATGCCCGGCCTCATACGGCACGTGTTGCTATGAATTGTCTTCAAGCTTTCCCTGTACTTCCTTGACCAGCTAGGTCACCTGACGTCTCTCCCATAGAGCACATTTGGGACGTTATGGGAAGGCGATTGCAACCATCACAAAATGTTGTCGATTTAGCCCAACAGTTGGAGACAATTTAGCTAGCAATTCTGCAGGACACCATTCGGGAACACCATCAGTCTGTACCACGCCGGGTGACAGCTTGCATCGAGGCCAGAGGTGGATCAACGCCTTATTGACTTCCTCCCTTTGTAATGGCCAAACTCTACAATAAATCATTGAATTGTTCGGAAACTTTAATCGTTTGTTTTTTTATGTGTGTTCTTTACATCCACCAACTCTTATAGCAATCGGACAATTCCTTCTTGCTGCGTCGTTTTTTTTTTTTTTTCTATTGAGTGTATCTACTTATATTACACGCTAACGTAGGCGGTACCAAAATCGACGGACGATATTTCCACACTGGAAACGGCAACAGCTACATGTAAACATGAGCATAACAATAACGCTTGTGCAAAAATCCAAATGAACAGTTCAATGACGGCAAATAGAGCAAGCATATGTCACGCAGTAGCTGGATTACATAATAACGATAATGGTTGCGCAAAAATGCAAGATCTTTCAGATTTTCTCACAGCTTTAAAATATCCAATTTAGAATATGGTACGTTTATCGCACATACAAAAAAGTCGCCATGCAGTAATCGAAAGCAGATTTTAGCACTATTTCCTGTTCCTTTTATATTATTGTAATCGAAGATACGTATTAAATAATGCAACCACACTATAAAAACATCGGTTTGCTAACTTTGGTACATTAACACTGGTGTTATTAAACTAGAAAAGTATCCAGTAGCAGAATACAGTATTTTCATAATCATTTTATGAATGGAAATGTCACCAGTAATGTCTCTTCATTTTGCAATGTTAATACTTGGCAAACTACCATGGCCAACATTGGCTTTTATGATGACCCCCAAAATTTGTAGGGCACTTCGTATTATCCCGGCGATCCACCGAGACGAGCGATTTTTGCCAAGATAAATGTCGTACTAATTAAATTATTGATGGTTCCGAATACGATTGACAACTCCTTGCCGGCACTTTTCATGAAAAAATAATTTGGCGGGAATGACCTCCGGGATAATACGTAAGTACCATTTGTAGCATCCCTAACCTAAACAAATTTAATGACAAATACCGTTAAAACAAAGAAACGTGATTTCCGTTGAAATGAGTCCAATAATGTGGCCAACACTGCACTCAGTATAAAAACAGTAAGCAGTGGCGTAGCCTAGAAGCGGGGGGGGGGGATTTCACAACCCCCCCTCCCCCATGAGGAATTCTTTGCCATGCAAAATGTATATTCTCCACTCTTTTATGACATACACGTATACATGTGAGCTGCAGTAGTCGTAACCCGCTTCATGAAAATTTTCTGGCTACGTCACTGACAGTAAGGTATGGGCGACCAAGCTGGCCACCTTGGCGGCTAGTATATATATATATATATATAATAGCTAAACTTACGTAATATGGAATCTCAAGTAAAACATTAAGTAGTAGCACATAATAACAAAAAAGTACTAAAAAACTGAAAACATGAAATAAAAATTGATAATCCAGAGGTAAGAAATATTGTAAAAACAGAGTTGTGAAAGCTAGAGAGAAGTGGGAAGACAACTTAGAGCTATTGTCGTACCCCCAGGTTACGTAAAGGGACTTCTTTTGTCAGGTAACCTGCAGAAACCTAGCTATTTTTGTTTTTTCTTTAAATTGAAATGTGAGTACGGTGGTACTTGATAATAGAGTACTCCATTTCAATTTTCCACTCCATCTCCACTTCATTGCTTGGGACCGAAAAGTTAGGCTTAAGCCCACGTGATCTCACTTGGCTTGTCTTCCCACTTCTCTCTAGCTTTGACAGCTCTGTTTTTTACAATATTTCTTGCCTCTGGATTATCAATTTTATTTCATGTTTTCAGTTTTTCAGTACTTTTTTGTTATTATGTGCTATTACTTAATATTTTACTCGGGATTCCATATTACGTAAGTTTAGCTATTTTATATTATATACTATTCTGTTTTATTATGCTGCAAAATGCGCTAATCTTTCAGAATATTTTTCTATTTCTACACTGTGCTATGCGTAAATTCTAAAAATATCGCCAATATTTGGTAATATATATATATATATATTACAACGGGTGGTACTTGCCGATTAGGCACTGTCCACTACAATTGCCTGAATGTTTTGTGGCCATTTTATTATGGGGGCACCAGTGGGCGGGCAACGTTACCACCTATGAAGGGACGGACAAGTTAATGTCCATGCCCAAGCCGGGATTCGAACCCGAAAAAAATACATGTGATGCATATTCTACAGCTTACGAAATATTTTAACAATAGATTAAAGCTGTTGTGAACTAATAGTATTTAAATATATGTAAAATTATGTCGCTTTTTTGGGACACATTTTTCGGCCAATTTTCAATAAAGGGGGTGAGAGATAAAATGACATAGTCATTAATATAGTATTTATTTAAAATGTAATTTTGCTTGCATGATAAGAACAGTATTGTAAGGAGTGATCCTGATAACGATACACAATTTATAGTTAAGAAGTGTTTGGTATCTTTATAATAGAGCTATTAAATATGAGTTGATATTTAAATTTGTATTGCAATTCATATACTGATGTACATTTCTTTCATATGTTTTGAAACTGCCGCTGATGCAACTTGGACCTTAACCGCTCACTCGAGTTCTTTGTCCCGGGGTAAGTTGTAAATTGTTTTTGGTTGTCGGCTCCCTCGGTGGGATATCCTCCCTCAACTTCGTCTCAAAGTCTTTTGATTTTTAACATTCCTTCGGAAATTCAAAAGAAATGCCCCTTTTCTGCTCTTAAATTCGGTATGTGTGCTCCCCCCAAAAAAAAATTCTCAGTCACGTTACGCCTGTGGCCCTCCCCCACTTTTCAAAACGTTGGCACTTCTCTGGATGTCGGATTCCCACAACCGAATTTTTGTTAAAATAGGAAAGCTTTTGTTAAAAAATTCCGTTAAAATAAATTCCCTTAAATCAAGTTTCCGGTAATCGGGGTACCAATATAATATATATATATATATTGTACAAGTATTGGAACCTTAGTCCTGATTTTTACCTATATGTCCTGCTGTCCCCACAGAACCCTGAAAGTAGAAAATCAAATTAAGTGTAGGAAAAAAAAAAAAAAAATCTTGGAGAGGGGGCGGGGGGTTCGGGGTTATATTGTATCACTTTAACGTGGTTATATTTTAATTTTTATAGTTTGTCGCGAATAATTTGTTAATATTTGAACTATAATTCAAAATTTTACCCAGGATTGAGGATACATTGAACGGGGGGATTGGCATTATTCGGAAAGTTCTATAAAACAGTATGTAAATATGCATACTCTCTCACACACACACATATATGTTTATCATGTACACTACATTCCAAATTTATTTTAGGTATCAGTGTTAGGCTGTAAATATTTTCAACTTATTTTTCACATTGAACTAACAGTTTAAATACACCAGTAATGCAATACATTTTCTTAATATTAAAAGCTCATTTTGCTTTTCTGCCAGGCTAATTATCTATACTAGAGATTGCAAGTTTTAAATTAAATAAACATACGAATACTTTTGAATAATACTCTCTGGCAGGGGCGTAGCCAGAAATTTTTCATGGGGGGGGTTATGACTACTGCAACTCATATATATGTATACGTGTGTGTGATAATGTAGTGAAGAATATACATTTTGTATGGCAAAAAATTCCTCATGGGGGGTTATGACCCCCCTAACCCCCCCCCTTGGCTACGCCTCTGCTCTCTGGTTATTTTTTAAACTTAGTATTTTAAGACTATCGTAATTTTATGGTATAGCATTTATCCATTAAAAAGTGGCAGCTTATATTTTGAACAGCGATAAAAGCTGTTCATCCTTTTACACGCCACATTTTCATATCGATTCCAAACAAAGCCTGTGGCATAAAGATAAATGGTCGAAAAGTCACGCTTTGCGGCATAAACAATGGCATAATTTGTTTTACCAGATGAAACAAAATAAATCCGGAGAAAAGAAAAAATGAAGTCTTTCATTTTATCTGCAGATAGAGTGACGCAGGTGAAGAAACCTTTCATCTGCAGACAAAAAGTAGATGTGTTAACTCACGACTGGAGGAATAATCCCGTTATGAACACTTTTTATTACTCTTTCTTTGGTTACTGCGTGAGATCCAATCACGTTACGCGGTCCTCAAACGCTCAATCACATGTTTGACACCAGATGTAACCTCTTATCGATCGCGTCGTGGAAATTATGTTCCGGAACAGGTTGGTTCGGCAAAGTGCAGTGAGTATCAGTACCAGCAGCGAAAGTGCCAACATGCCGTCTCCCCCACCGCTCAGGAAACGCCGTAACAGCCAGGATTCGAGGCTGTACAGGCAGTTATCCTCCGAGTCCCTGGACAGTTTGATTGCTTCTCCTTCCACGTCTTCTGCTGCCGAAATGGGGAAAAGAGGCAGCAGGCGTCATTCCGTGGCCTGCGGTGTTTTGTACGTGGACTTGCAGAGGCCGACTCTCAAGTCTGCCTTCAATTCGGCTGTCCGTCGGATGTCAGACGCTTGTTCCCTCCTCAGTTCTGCGCCTTCTTCCACCTACAATCTCTCTCCTCAGTCCCAGGCGGTGAAGAAACAGGAGGAAGTGATACTGCCTCATGTCCTGGGGACTTTCCGGCAGAACCGACCTGTGCCGAAACCTTCCGGTATCAGCGACAGCAAGAAGTTCGTTAGAAGTAATTTCCAGAATCGTCGTTTCAGCACAGACCTCCCTCCGCCGACCTATTGCGAAGCGACTACAGGATGGAAGCAGCCAACTCCAAGACAAAAGCTGCTCACTAGGCAGAACGAAATCCTGAATCCCAAGACGTCTTTAGTAGCCGTGGAAGATGATGACAGTGGTAACCCGGACGAATAAAAAGTAAGCAGAGCTTGCATGCAACTTTTTTGGTGGCTACTTGTATCTTCCTCAGGTGTTACGAGTAATCGAACTGCACTAAATCAAAAGGAGAATCGTGA
The DNA here is from genome assembly GCA_038373885.1 of Cheiracanthium punctorium. Taxonomy (NCBI): domain Eukaryota; kingdom Metazoa; phylum Arthropoda; class Arachnida; order Araneae; family Cheiracanthiidae; genus Cheiracanthium; species Cheiracanthium punctorium. The sequence continues at coordinate 622,229 of JAWZYV010013619.1, forward strand.
AATATCAATTAGTTACAGCAATGATCATAATAGAGAAGATGAATCATCATAAAATGGAACACATAATAAGAACAAAAAAAATGTGATCTAAAAGTTGCAGAAATTGTTTAACCCTCGAAAGGCAGAATTTTTTTTTCCCCAATCAAAAATGTGTGCGCGTGTGTGTGTAATAATATTATATTTATCATAATTTGCATACAGGCAATTTTTTTAAAGTCTTGACTTGTTATTTGCTCATAAAAAATTAATATTCACGGTTCTGTAACGATTACCATAAGATTTTTCAGACATCTAGCAATTATGATGTGAAAAGGACTAATGACACAGAAACATTATAATATTGTCATAATAATGGCCATATAAGTTCCATCAGTTTTTCTTCTGGTCAATATTTGATCAAAAGACCGTATGCTTGTTTATTTCTTTACATTTGCAAATTTTTTTGTTAATAATCTTGTTGTTCAATTTACTGGTTATCAGAGTAGAAAAACGTGGAGATAACAACATAACACATCTTGTGTGACTACCTGCAAAACCTGTACTATTCTTAGTATCTGAACCGTTCAACAAATATGATGCTTGGTAAGAGTTTTTTTTTTTTTTTTTTAACAAATGACACTGATTCTTTACGGACGTTTTTCCTGCAAGCAATTGAAACCGAACTGTTTCCAAGCTACTTTTATTGGAAGTATGCATCTAGCCAAGCTAATAGTATACAGAATTTAGTAGGCAGCAAAAAATCTCTACAAAATATGTGACATCTGTATTGAAAGCGGTGAGGAGTACGGCAACTTCAATAAATCGAATGAAGTCGACACTTTGTACATATAATTTTGTCGACGATACTTTAATTTGTATTTATCCAGCATTCTAAACTATAAATAAAGAAAAAAAAATGGAGGCATTATTTTAAGAAAGGAGAAAACGGAATGCTAAAGCAAATGGTTTTAATATTGAATTATTCTGCTGAGCTTTAATAATTTTATCGTCACTGTTGTATAAAACGTGAACTGATGCTGAAGCATAAAGTTATTGCCGCTTAAAATACGGCAATTATTATATCAATATTTTTACATTTTAAATATATGCTCTTTAAATACTAGCATACAGGATGTCCGAAAAACGTGGTAACGCACTTTAATACTATAGAGATAAGTGGGCAATATAAAATGACAAAAATGTTCAAAATAGGTAAAAAAAGACTACGTTAAAAAAATTTCGTCCCCTTACAAACATATCTCAAATAGTAAAATGTGTCTCATACACTTCTGAGGTGATGTGCAAAATTTTAAACTTTCATATAATGAAAGTCCGGATAACAAAACGTCCGGAGATATCTTTTAATGCAGATGGTCAGGGTCTATACACAAATTTGAATGTAATCGTTTATTGCTAGAGTGTAAAAAGAAATATTTCCTTTCGTAATTTCTGTACGATCACCCCTGAAACGAGATAATCCGACCTGATTTTTCTCCCTTCTAAAGCCATTGAAGTCATTGATTTAAGTCAGCGTAAATTTAATTTCATATCTCTGACCCTTTTTATGATATAATTTTCAAATTTTGTTCATCACCCCATTAATGCATGGGCGCATTTTACTATCTGGAAATTTTTTTGTACCGGGGGTCATATACAAATTTATATGGTGTAACTTTTTAAAAAATAACAAGAGGGAATTTTTCTTAACACAACTTTTTTTTCTGCCTTATTTCCAGCATTTTTCAATGGACATTGCCCACTCTCTAATGGATAAAGAATTAAAGCTTGTTACCACCTTTCTGGATCACCCTAGTATAGCAACGAAATGTTAATCGGAGTTTTTTTTTAACTACCGTAAAATACTAATTTTATGAATTTAAATTAAACATTTTAAGAAAAGAGCATTCTAGTTGAAAGGTACTAGTAAAAAAAGCGGAAACTAGTCTGTGAAAATCTGATTTATGTAAGTCTCCTTTTTAAGAAAACATCAAACAAGTCCACGCCATTATCACCAAATAAATTTGCAACTTTCGGAAATTTTTTCAATTTGACTTTCAATTCTATCCGTGACTATATTGATTTACTGACTAGCGATTGAAGTGGTAACACATAGGTTTCTTATCTCGTAAAAGAATGAAATAAAAATAAAATAATCAACTAATTAAAAAGTCCATTTGAGCCAAATGGAGCGAGCATGGATGACCAAAAAATGACCTAATTTATCTAAAAGCTCCATGTTGCTGAAACCCTTTACTGCGATTCCCCTTTTTAAATTGCACACAAACTGTATTACGTAAAGTTTCCCCAAAAAGGTATTTTTAAAAAAAGGTAAATTTCCCGATGTCGGTGAAACGAATAATTTAAAATCCCCCCCCCCCCACTTCAGCAAAATCATGTAAATTTGACGACTCTTACTTTATATAGAATGATTCAGTTTCATGCAAACCAAGACGTCATTTTATAAATCAGTATAGAAACACTTTGTTTTATATAATACTACTTTTTTTCTCCCGGAGGGTGGGTGGAGGGGGACTGGGGTGTTGTTCTACGATGTACCAAAATGTGCTTGTAGAATGTCCAGTATTGCCGGATATACATTTTATTTTTGATATTAGCAATTAATAGGTATTTTAAAAAAAGGTATTAGGTAATAGGTATTTTAAAATATCCGCTAAGGCTGCCTCATACATTTATTTTCCTTTAAACTTAATATGCTGTGTGCATCAGCAAATAACATAAATGAATGACGAATAATTTTGTGTTTCTTTTTTTTTTCTGTCAGTTCTTTAAACAGATGTCTGTATTCCATTTTTTTTTTTCTCTCTCTTTGTCAAATCTGTACAGAAAATTGAAAAAAAAAAAACTGATGTTTGAGGGGGATTTCTCAAAATATTTTGCCCTCTAGCTAAACTTCAAAATATACTTAATATTATTTCTCTGCAAGAAGTCTGCATTATTAAAACAATGATGCCAAAAAACAGGTTTATCCCAGCTTGCCGTTTCTATCGTAAGCGTAGACACATTTAATTGCAGTTTAGTTTTATGGGTAAAAATATCCCGTGACAAAGTTCCTGCCGAAGTGGATTTTCAGACAAAATGGGTACTTTTCCGTTAGCAGGACACTATAGCTATTGAGCCATGATCAGCGAACTCACTTTTAATCTGTATCCATGCATAAACGTAAAACAATATTTTAGTTGCCGTAACTGACGTCGCACAAAACAACTCATAAAGTAGATCATAAGGATAATGATTAAAAATATAAACTACACTGTCTTATTTGCTTTAAGCTGTATGCTTGCAACGTTTCAAAGACGCGACGGCAAAGATTCCTCATGTGTGGCCATCTTTACTTCCCGGAATGATCTTTGAATAATTCGTGAGCGTTTTGAGTGCTGTGCCACAGTGAGGCAATCGTGCCGGGAAGGATCGAAAGCGACAGAAGAAGGTTAATCAGTGCCGTCCCCCCATTTTAACGATGGGAGTGAAAAAGCCTAAGTAATTGTTGCTATACTCCATTTCAGCTTAACCTGACAGTACGGGGAAGGCTATGCCTTGTGTCCTTCCGATCTTACAATATAGTTCGTCCGTGTATGTACTACTTTTTATGTTAAATTCGTTGGTAAAAGGGGAAAAAACATGTTTATATAATGAAAGCGTGCTCAATAATTTAATATTTCGCCTTTATTTAAATGAAAATGTGTTTATTGTGTCAAAGCTTTGCTATCCAATAGCGTCAAAGCAAATTTTGGCGGAATTTTTAAGGAGCGAAGATCGTAGCAACCCTCCCCCACGCCAGAACGGGAAAATCCATTACATTCTCCGTTCTTTACTTCTTTTCTTCCTTATCCCCGCTTTCGCACGTCCATAATAATGGCTACTGCTCCTGTATCGGATGATGATATTACGTTCCAACCGCATAAGGCTGGAAAACCGCTTAGAAGTTCCGCTAAGGTTATTGTCATGAATGTTTTCTGCAAGTTACGTAAGGAGCATCCTGAAAAATCTGAAAACGATATCATAGATATTGTTTCCTCTTACACTGGTGTTTCTCCTTTCAGTGTATACAGGATGAAAGCTGAGTTGAAAGAGAAAGGGAAATTTTCAACTCCAGGAAAGAAACGCCCACGAAGAGTTGGGATGCATACGAGAGTTAAAAATTACGACGAATTACATTATCTGCCATACGGAGAAAACTGCACGAATTTTTTTTAGGAATGAAATTCCTACCATACAAAAAGTTTTTGTTGCAGTTAATGAAGATAATGATTTGCCAAATGTCAGCTTGAGCACAATAAGACGCATAATAATGGATTTGGGTTTCATTTATGCGAAACGAAAACGGGGGCCCTATCCCTTTCTTTTAATTATTACAATTTTTTTTTAATTTTGATGCCTTACATTTTATTACATAAAACATATAAATCAGGACTAAAACACATTCATTGTCTGTTTTACTACGTTTATAAGACAAAAAACTAAACTGAATTTTCATGAAATAATATTTTATGAAATATTTGTAAATTTTTAAATTAAAACATTAAAGCTAAAAAACAAAACGCCCCTGGGCCGTGGCCCAGTTGGCACGTGCGTTAATCAGGTCCTTTTCTTTACCCCTCCCCACCCATCCTTCGTAGTCATTTGGGGCGTTGAAAAATGTAAGAGCCCTATGACCATCTTTGAAAGGAACAAAAAAGTTCAAGCAGTGTAGGGATCGGTGCAGACGAAAACTGAGTCCGTTTTGCGGCCCTTTCACAACACAATCAATTGAAACGGCCCTTCATTCGCATTTTACCCTGTATTTTAATCTGTTTTATCAATTATTTTAATTTAAAAAGTGACTTATTAAAAATTGGCATGAAAATTCACAAAAATGGTACCCTAGAAAAAATTTCTGGATCGGCCCTTGAGTTGTATATGTAAAACGACGAGAAGGGGATATCAGGATTAACCTGTTCACTCCCATCGTTTGTAAAGATACGACGATGAAAATTCTCTTCAGTGCCCAGCGTTATTTCTCATCCTGCTGTCTTTGAATGCAATCAGTTGGTATGTGAAGATCTGTTTTGAGAAACACTGGCAAAAAATAAAAAAAAATTACCGTTGTGTTTTTATAACGATGAGAGCGAGCAAGTTCGACTGGGTTTCAAAATTTAAAAAGAATGACCAGCACCTATGAAAGTCCTGAGCACGTGTTTAATAGTATTTTGATTATGTGAAAAATAATGTCCTAGAAAATTAGATAAACTCCTTTCAAAATTTTAACCAGGTATGGGCAATCTTTGGTAAGTTTCGGGCCAGATTTTAGGGTGTTAGCGAAGTCGCGGGCTGTATAATTGTGATTTATATGAGATTTTCAATGGTTTATAAGCGTTCTGATATGTTCCACTATCCGTATCAAAAGCCCGCGGGCCAGAGGTTGCCCATATGTGGTTTAAAGTCTAATTTATGGTGCACGTAATTTAGTTACCAGAACACTGCCTTTCATCTTATGAAATAGGGGTAGGGTCGACCATTCTCAATTCCTTTTAATTTTTCTTTTCTCAGCACAATGCAGTGCTTTGAACGCCTTATTTGTCTCAAGAAACATATTTTACTGGCACATCGATGTCTGTTTCAATATTGCCACATTCGGGGAAAAGAAAGGAAAAAGCATTACGAGTTTCACAATCCAGTCATTTAAATTAGAGGATTTTTTTACGTTCTTTGTTTTTCTTTCTCACTTTCTTTTTTGACTGGACTTGCACTGCAATAGAAAACGCCGAAAAAAATAGCAATTGTTTAAACTATTTTATAATTAAAAAAGAATATATATATATTAATCTGTAAGCATACGCATCCCAGTCACATTTTTGCCTTGATAAGAAAAAAGAGACATTTCTCAGAACAATTCTGACCTCCTCGTACCTTTCAGGGGAAGGTCAAGAAGGGGTGATTGAAGGAATGTCGTTCTTTTCTTATCATTATAGTGAGAGTAAATACTCCCACACGTGTACGTACTAGAGCAGCATTAGTTCGAAGGACGGGCGATAGAGCGCCAAATAGGGCAATTAGTCAAAGAGTACAAGGGAGGAAGACCAGAAAGCGCTCACGAATACTTGACAAACGGCGCAATAAGGCACTCTTACCTTTCCACGCACTGTCAGGTTAAGTTGAACTGGAGTATAGCACAAATAAGATCGTCTTGGAAAGAGTTTTATAATCGATGAGTTTCAGATGATTTCTCCTTCTTCTTTAATCTGAGAACAATTTTATTCTCCCATCACTGATAACAGTTATCAAAATTAATAGACAATAATGGTAGATTTAGAGTAAAGCACGATAAGACCTGGAAAAAAGTATAAAAATAAAAATACACTGAGCGTGGGCATAATGACATTGCAGCAATTCCAAACTTGTGTGTATCTAGGCATGTATAATAAAAATATTTTTTTTTTAATCCATTTGAACAAAACAGTTTCAAGTAGCTTTTCTTAAAACAACCACACATTTTGATGATTTAATAAAATTATTTGATTGAATTAGTTAAATGTTTAGTTGATTGAGAAAAAGAAATCTTACGGTGAATCACCTTTTATTACTTAAACTAATTTATTTGTTAAATTGATCAAATGCTTATCTAATTTTATCCTTACAAATTTTTTTTAATAAAATAAAATGTAACACAATGACTAGTTTTCAAGACAATTTTTCAAGGAAAAAAGAGACGTTGAACAAGGTGGAATTTGAACAAAATTTGCTCAAAATAGAAAATTCCCCCCGAAAATGAAGCTCCTTTCTAGTTTTCCATAACAAGTTAAATTTTTAAAATCGTACAGCTCTAACGTTTGTTATTTATATTTTAAGAAACGCCATCTATAGAATAGCACTTAAACGTCAAAAAAGATAATAGCACTTAAACGTCATTTTTCTGTTTCGACTTTTCAACTGATGTGTATTTTCGAAATGGTCCATGCGTATCAATTTTTGTTGTATTTCTTTCAAATTTCTCATGAATTTTTAGAATAATCTTCATAATTTCGCATATTTTTTTTTCAATAATAAATTGGGCAAGGTTTATACATGTTAAATGAAATAAAACGAATTTGACATTCTGAAAAATAGCATTTTATCATGAAATATTGCTCCTCAACTAAATCTATGTATAATTTAATGCGAAGTTATACTTCCATACTCATTTTTAATTTGTTCAGAGAAATTAAGCTTTTTAAATTGATACAGTACGCACCTGGAGTTTTTTGAAAATTTGTTGTTTTTGAGTTTACTTTTCCTTAAAAAGTGCCTTTTTTGTCCAAAAATAATTATTTCTGAGTGAGATTTAAATTCGATAAAAGCATTAAAATGTATCTCTTTTATCCTTACATTACATAGAGTGTTCAAAATCGAAAATTTTGAAAAATCAAATTCAACGTTACTTGCCCCCTTAAAATTGTTTTTTTTTCTACAAACAATTTAGTTGATCTAATAGATTTGCAAATAAGTTTTGATGCAGATGCCAAACATTAATTTTAAAATGAGCATGTTATATAGTTATGAATTTTAAATAATTTCATATGCATAAAATTTAGTTACAAATTTTAGTGAATTACCTAAACTTCGCTATTGTTTTAAAAAATAAATCAAGAAAGATGAATCGTGCCAAAATCCTCGATTATAAAACACTTTTCAACTTAACAAATTTTTCGCACTAAATTTTCATCGACAAACTTGGCGAGATTTTGGAGATAACCGCAAAACAGCTGTATATCACTATTAATTAATTTTGAGAGACCCTGTAAAAGAACTTAAAATGTTATTTTCATCCTTTAAATGCAAAGTAATCTGTTATAAAAGCTTATATACTTATTGTTTTGTGATTGAAATGGATGAAAGTTACTAAACTGTCATACACGTAAATGTATTGGAATTCTTTTTAGTGCTCCTGTAGAACTATAAAGACATTATCTAGATGGAGATAGTTACTTTGTAATCTTTAAAATCAAAAGTTAATTTTGCTTTGTTTGAAATAACCAAATAACTCAAAATACGATTTGAATAATGACTGCCCATAGAGAGCAATGTCATGCAATCCTTTAATGTGCTATACTGATAAAGAATTTTAAGCCGTATATGCACCATTTTCAATAGGATGCATGATATGGTAAATAGGAATAACACATGTACGTAAAGATATTTTGAATATAGCATACTAACAACCATGTACACAATACCACAGAGCTAATCTAAATAGTTTATCCTTAGCTCTCGGAAATTTTAAATCGTTGTCCTTTTGATAAAGTAAAAATAACCAAATCTCTTTGTTAGGAATTCTTTCTCTCTAGTTCCCACCTTTACCCAGTGTCCTATTATCGGCAGGGCAAACGGGGTAATTGCCCAGGGCTACACATTTTAGAGGCCCGAATATTACATTTTTCGCCTTTAAAAATGTACAGAAATATTAAAAAAAAAAAAAGGAAGAAAGAAAGAAAAATATCAGAAGTTATATATTTGAATTACGAAATATAAACAGTGAAAATAGTTCACGTTTACCCCTGTATAAACTAATTTTAATCACTAGCATTTTTATTTTCAAGTTCGATGAAATTCGCTATAGTCGATAAAGCATATCGACGTTAGGTTTCACTAACATCATATTCGATTATTTAAGATTACCTAGAAAAACATTTTGTGTTTGGAGGGGAGAAAAGCTGTCTAAAACATTTCATAATGTACAAAGTATTATTATTATTTTTTTAGGAAATGTTAAGGGGGTTACGGTGTGGGACCCAATTTTTCCTTTCGCCCTGGGCCCACAGTTGCCTTGATCAGATTCTGACCCCAATCCTCTGCGAAATTGTTTTTTTTTAATAAGTTCCACGTGTTTCAAAATGAAAACAGTTCGACTGCGAACTTTTGATGACAAAATAAGAAAAAGCAAGGGAAGTTTTAGCATTCCCTAGAACACAAGTTCATTAGCATATGGATTCCACTCTGACATTTATTAAACTTTAAAGTTTACGCTTACCCCCTCCTCAAAAATGTTACACAATTTCAGTGAATAAAATTTCCCTCCCATTTTAGTTATACCTAAAAACAACGTTGCTTCTAAAGGAAGCATTTTACCAACATGTTTCAGAGATATTTGGGGGTTTGGTACAAGTCACAGTGGCGGAATGCAAAGACGCACAGCATTTAGAAACGATGTGTCACTCTTGCGGACCATCACTGAGTTAATTTCTACAGTTTAGGGACAGTGGCAGTTTTCCGCAACGATTTCGTTGAAAAGAACGTGAAAATTCAACAATAAGTTGATTAACCCTTTAACGCGGAGTGTTGCCGCTCTGGGAACACCAAACTCTGACGATTTGACTGTTGCCAGTCACGAAGAATAGATTTGATTTCTATAAAAATAGTTGCGGGTGACACAGCTCGACGAGAATCCTTTACTTTTTAGCACGTCATTTCCCGTGAAAAAAATTATTTTTAACAGCACTGACATCTGCCGAAAAATGGAAGAATGCGAGAACAGCTGGATAGATTGCCCAATGCTGAAAAAAGGGCAGCCTTTGCCATCGCTCGACTTAACTACCAGCAAGATGGCCGACGATCGAAACGTTCATCGCGTGCCACAGATCGAGAGACCCCTTTTTTGACGACAGCTGGCTGTGCGCGGGCACAGCCAGCTGTCGTCAAAAAAGGGGTCTCTCGATCTGTGGCACGCGATGAACGTTTCGATCGTCGGCCATCTTGCTGGTAGTTAAGTCGAGCGATGGCAACGGCTGCCTCCTTTTCAGCATTGGGAAAGGGTTGCGCCTCAAAGGGTTAAAGTGTAAAACGAAGGCATTCAAATCGTTGACGTTCAATGCGATTCTTCACATGCCATAATAAGCACCTAAAAATAGTAAGCGAAAAACAAGAAATTCAGTCCATCACTTTCTTTGAACAGTAAAATATGGAACACATCACAGCGAGAGGTCTGTCAAAAATGAACGTTACTTTCTCTGTATGAACCCATTAACACTTCAGTCCCGGCGAGATGTGTTCTCCTTCATGCTCCAACGCCTGCACTTACTCTTCCTGCGAGTAGACCAGTGACCTCAAAAAAATGTTTACGACATTCCCGCTAACAGTTTTTTACTCTCACTTCTAGCGGTCGGTAGTAAAAAATAATCTTCTGGAGAGATCTTCGTGCCTCACCCTGATGCTTTTAATAATTTATGCACGTAAACATCATTATTTGCACAGAAGGTGAACCTGCTCTCGATCGTCTTGTAGTGTTATTTTGTTTCTTTTCCGTTCCTACTTCGGGATTCTCGAACCGGCAAAAAAATTTCAGGAGACGGAAAACGTTAAGTCGGGCATCATGATAGAGTTGATACTGCTCTCCTTTCCGGTGATATTTCTCGTGCTGTTCAAGATTTACTTAAAAATGTGCGAAGCAGTCTGTAAAAGCAAAAATCTCATGGAAGGAAAAGTAGTGTTAGTGACGGGGGCGAATTCCGGAATAGGCTATGAAACTGCATTAGATATGGCTAAGAGAAAAGCAAGAGTACTTCTGGCTTGTCGTAGCATAGCAAGAGGTGAGAAAGCTGCAGAGAAAATTATAGCACTCACCGGAAACAATAATGTGACTGTGCATCACCTAGACCTATCTTCTATGGAATCGGTGCGACGTTTTGCCTCTGAAATGAACCGCAGTCTTGAGAAACTGGATGTCCTGATACATAATGCGGGATGCACTCCTAAACCAGGCTTGCACCTCACCGAAGACAATTTAGAACTTCAGTTTGCCGTGAATCACTTTGGGCCTTTTCTCCTGAACCATCTGCTTTTAGATCTGCTGAAGAGATCCGCACCTTCTCGAATCATAGTCGTGTCTTCCATCACGCATATCTGGGCAACCATAGATCTGGACAATCTTAACTGCGAGAAGTGCGAAAGAGATCCATACTGGATATACTGCAGTACCAAGCTGGCTAATTTACTTTTTGTGAGGGAACTCGCACGAAGGTTAGAGGGTACGGAGGTGACAGCAAACGCCGTCCATCCAGGCGGAGTGAGAACTTCCATTGCCCGCAACGCCCGCGGGTTCATCAAGTACGTCATTGTTCCAGTCGTTTACCCTTTCTTGAAAACTGCAAGCAAAGGAGCCCAGACGTCCATATACTTAGCCGTAGCCGATGAAGTGAAGAATGTTTCTGGTCTTTATTTCGTAGACTGCAAACCTAGCTGGATGTCACCAACGGCTAGAAACGAAGAACTTGCTAAAAAACTTTGGGAGATATCTGAAAAACTGACAGGAATAACATCATAATTGTATCAGATACATCATCTTTTCTTTATGAATGCTGTTCTTATGTACACTTTTTTTTTTGTGCATTCTTCGGAAGCGTTAATGAGCAAAGACATTTGACTGAATGAATTTTTATCTGCGTTGCACTAAAAGGAATGAGATAACAATGGTCAGTAGATCTTTTGATATTGCTAAAAATATAATAATGTCATTTCAAACCAAGTGCACTTTTAATAATATCTAATGTGTACTTTTAGTATTTTTTGTGTAGGTCATTAAAATATTTTGTATAAACAAAAGTTTTTCTTAATTAAATTTTTTAATATAAAAAAGACAAAAATCTGAACATGTATAAAAAATTTTTGAAAGGAAATATCAAGTCTAATATTGAACTTTGTGTTTTTTCCCCTTTAAGTCTCAAAGTGCAACTATAGTTACAATTTAACGGCTGTGCCTTTTTCATTTATCAGCAATTGTCTTAGCATCAGAGTAGTTTTAAGGATCCCCCACCCCCATTTTTACCTCTCTCTTTGGGTGAGTTTACAAATGCTCTCATCCACTCCGGACAAAAGTTTTTTCTGCTTAGTTAAAATGTATTCTGTTCGTTCTGATGGTTCTGATGAATCTTAAAAAAAATTTATTTATTTCGGGATTTTCACATGTGTATGTCGCTAAAGGTTAGTATTAAACAAAATAATTTCCTCATGGAAAACAAACATTGATGTAATGGAAAATTTTTAATTGAATTATTTAAAAGAAAATAAGGTCAAGAAAATCTTTCTCCTCTTTATTTATCGCTTCTTTTAATCTAAATATTTCCTTATATTTATAATACGGCATTTTTAATATGTTTTGCAACTTTAAGGATTAGTACTGCTATAAATGAATTTGTTTGTGAGAAAAAGTTTTAAAAGTTTTTATTCATAAAAAAAATGATAGTTACTTTTTCATATTTAATAGTTTATCTTTTCAAAATATAGCAAAATCTATCCCTAATTCTATTAATTAAATTATGCTGAATACATAAAAAAAATTCAAGTTGATAAATGAATACATCATGAAGTTTTATAACTTTAAATACTGTGATTTAATGGCATAAATTAAACAATTGAAACTGAGAAAAATCCATAACTTATGAAAGAATAAAAGCTGATAACTGATTGACCAATTAAAAATTGATGAACTGATAACCACAGGCATTTTATAATTTAATTGCGAACTAGTCTCCCAATCACCAATAAATAGGGCTAAATTAAAAACCTGAGTTTAATTAATAGAGCTTTTGTAGGTCAAAATATTTAGTATTATAAGATTTCTCTAAAAAGTTAAGGTATGGGCAGCCTTTGGAAAGTTTCCGGCCAAACTTTAGGATGTTAGCGAAATCACGGGCTGTATAATTAGGATTTACATGAGATTTTTTATGGTTTGTATGGGTTCTGATATATTCCGTTGGCCGGATCAAAAGCCTTGACGGGCCGGCTTATGTGTAATCTAGGCGAAGAGGCCGAGAATAAGGGGCTTGTGGAAACGTTTAGTCCTGAAATCTTATGTAACTATTGGCGGATGAATTAAGTTTAGATCATAAAAGATGGATTTATTTTGTAAATTCAAATCTATTTATTCTACGTACACACACACGCAGACACACTCACACACAAAGGAAAACAAAGACAAAAATGACAATACCCCCACCTCCCTAGAATTTGTTTTTCTGGATGCGCATAAGTTCATAATTACTGGAGTATTTCACACTACTAAAAAATGATGCGACGCATACGACGCAGAAAATAAAATCTCCAGAATTTCAAGGAAGAGACTGGTCAAGGAAGTTCGTAGCCCCAGAATCTTTGATAAAAAGCACTTAAATAAATGGCTAGAGGTGTGCCGTTAAAAAGCTAGATCCGCGGATACGGATATGCGTTATGCCAAGACTACACGAGGAATATCTGGCTACGAGAGGATTGGGGTTACCTTGGTCTGAGGACTTCTTAAGGGGTTCTACCGCGTATTCACGTTACATCTGGAGAAAACCGGCCAAAACTCCAGAAGGTTACGGCGGCATACAGAAATGAAAACGGATAACTTGTTTCTATATTCGCGGATACGGATATGAAACGGATTATTTGTTTCTCATGTCCGCCAATACGATCTTTTTATTTGGAAATCATTTCGAAGAATGCATTACCTTGAAACGATTTTATGCACAACGTGTGAAACATTCTGCCAGAATGATAATTTTCAGACCTTGTGTAATGCATGGGTTAAAATGATAATTTAATGGTTAAAATCACGTTTTAAAAAATTTACTGGGTATTTTGTGCATTAAATTATGAAATCGATACACCAAATCAAGTAGATTAAATCTACAGAATCTTGTTATATTTCATTAAGACAACAGTACGAAAACATCATGTGATTTTGAACTTAAATACAATTAAGTACGTGAGGCACTTGAAACATTTTTAGAAGTTAGATCTTTATAAGCTGTACCAGACACTATAGTAAACACCCATTAAGGAATTGTTATATTCTGTTCTATTTAAAAAATCTTTTTTTTTTTTTTTTTTTTTTTTTTTTTAAACACGACGTTGATATTATACTGTAACATTAACACCATTTATAATTATGTGTAAATACCATTGGCGTAAAAAAACAAGGGAGGTGGGTGATTAAGTCTTCCCCAGAAACATTTTAGCTTCCTTTTAAGAAAATTAGACTTTCCGTGGTAAGAATAAGTAATAATCTTAATACTTTCAGTTTATAAGTAATTAGTGCTTTAATTCCTTATTTCAGTGTAAAAACTCGAGAAACGTTCCTTGGAAATAATGGGAAAACAGACTCACAAATACCATACAGAAAGTCAACATTTCCATCTGAAAACTTTTTCATTTTTCCTCTGTCCCTTAACCGAATATTGCTCTCACGATTCGCTTAAAAAACACGCATTTCACTTAAAAATGACCAGAACTGTAAAAAAGTCCAGGAATGTTCTTTGAAAATAATAGGCAGCTGAGGCGCTCTAAATTTCAAGGAAAGTTATATGAAAATACCAAAACTTTACTGAACAATATACAATTCAGTGGAGCCTGCCTGAGTTATTCAGTATAAGTTCCTGGTATTTTCATGTAACGTTCCTTGGAATTCTAGGGCACCTCAACTATACATTATTTCCAAGGAAAGTACCTAGATTTCTTTTATAGTATTGTTTTAATTTGTTCCCTATAGTTCGCCTTAAAAAAATGCAAGTGCAGAGAGTCCCTATGCCTATTTTCTACCCGGAATAAATCAGATTGCGGCGCAAACGCTGGTATTGCAGCAAATAGTTCAAACACAGCTGCTTTAAAGACCCCCCCCCCTACAACCACAAAAGTGGATAGGTTGATAAGAATATTTCTCATATTTTAAAAGAGAAAAGCCTGAACTGCTTGATTCTACGGCTTCTGATTAAAAATTTGTCAAAATATAAATATTTTATATTTTTCAACCGTTCTTCATGTAAATGATTTAGGAAAGGGCATTCTGTATTCAGTGAAATCCTACTAATATTATAAATGTCAATGTTTGTACGCAAGTTTATTACTTTTTCACGCTGAAACGGTTAGAAGGATTTGGATAAAATTTGGAATAAAGACAGTTAAAGTTCTGGATTTACATATAGGCTACTTTTTATCGCGCAAAACAAAACACTGTTCCTATAATATAAAACAAAGCTATAAAAAAAAGAACAGAATTGAGTTTTTATTTTACAGAGCAGTCGACAGATGGCGCTGACTTATAGAATGTACAGTTTTTAATAAATAAATTCACTTTATCGTCTGCTATGCCTGTATAAAGATTTCACCCGAATAAGTTTTTCCTCCTGCCGTGGATTTATAAGCGGAATTTGGGCCAAGCACACAAATCCGAAATACATGTCACACAAACAAACAAATTAAAAGTAAGTTTTTGAAACATTCATTCAGACATTCATTCATTCATTTCGAATTGTGCATTTTCTGCACATCTTTTTCCCATTCTATTTCTATTGTATTACATCCAGAAAAAGGATGATAGAAATATTAATTTTAATTTTGTTTAATCACGCTCATGAATAATGATACACTTTCTAACTTAATGAAATAAGGAAAGAAAATAGATCAGAGGCATCGATTATGATACGCTTTTAATATGTATGTAGCACTTTAATGCGTATTTAAATTCTGAAAGTGTTTCAGATTTTCTTACTTTTTTTTCCTTTCCGTTTTTTGATAACGGTCAATATATGTAGAAGCTCTTCAAAATTAATACAGGACGAAAATAATTTGTACCTTTTTGTAGGTTTTATCATTAAACCATTTTATTTTTGTAATCAGGGGTGGCCCGACACGGTAATCAAGGTTAGGGATGTAACGGTGATTTTGCCGGATACCGCATATCGGATATCCGAAGCTCCTTTGGTTGCCGGGTACGGATATACGCTAAACATGTATCTAGTTATCAAGTATGTTTTTACTTCCTTGTACGGAGTATAAGGAAGTAATGAGATCCCGAAAAATTTAGGGGGCCAAATTTCGACGAAAAAACCCATTTTGACTACCTTTAATTTTAAGAATTTTTTCGATGCATCTTATCGTACGCTACATGCACGATGATATAAATGCGTCTGCAACCCATTTTGACCAACGCCGAGTCTATTTTGACCAATCTTTCCATACCGTCTGTACGTACGTATGTATGTACGTACGTTCGTGCGTACGTACGTATGTAACTCGCATATCTCAAAAACTGTTGGTCGTAGAATATTGAAATTTTATATTTAGGAATTTTGTAACATCAAAAAACGGAAAGGAAAAAAAAAGTGAGAAAATCTGAAACACTTTCAGATTTTAAATACGCATTAAAGTGCTACATATATTAAAAGCGTATCATAATCCATGCCTCTTCTCTAAGGGGAGTTGTGCACCTCCCCTTTCGGTCTCATTTGACTGGATAGTTTATCTACAGGGCCGCCCAAAAGATTCGAAATATGTTACGCTCTATGGGCCGAAATTCATTAAACTCGCATACCTCAAAAACTATTAGACGCAGAATGTTGAAACTTTATATTTAGGATTGTTGTAACATCTAGGGATACATCTCCCCTTTCGGTTCCATTCGACTGGATAGTTTATCTACAGGACCGCCCAAAAGATTCAAAATACATTACGCTCTAAGGGCCGAAATTCATTAAACCGTATTTTAGCGGTATTAGGCTATTTCAAACGACTCATAAGCAGGGCCTGATTACCGCACAGGCCAACTAGGCCACGGCCTAGGGCCCCCAAGCTTAAGGGGCCCCAAAATTATTAAAATAGTTTAAGTTCTTTTCCTAAAAAAATGAGTTATGCACTAAATATTTAACGGTAATAAAAATAGATAAAGCGATCATTTTGACAACACATTCCGCTGGGCAAAGGGTTTGTTTACACTACATTCAGGCATAAAATCATTTCAAACATTAGTTTCCAAATTTTAGGAAACTTTCACTTTTTACTTTTCGAACAAGTACCATGTAAAGAAAGCATTGCAATCATGAAAAAATTCGACTTCGAGATTTTGGTGTATTTACACGTTTTGGGGTCTTCTGAATTCATTTATGCTATCTTTACGAAATGTATGTATGTATGTGTGTGTATGTGTTTGTGAGTGAACACGACAGCTTCTAAACGGGGCATTCGATTGAACTCAAATTGGGTATGTATGTTATAAACCACCGTCGCAAGACCGATAGTAGTTTTCGTGTGTATAGGACTTTATTAGTTTTTTTACAGGGCTACGATAAAGATTTCTTTTACATTATGGCCTATGGGGGAAAATTCTTGAAAGAGCGCTAGTGTTTAAACGGTACATTCGATTGAGCTCAAATTGGGTATATATGTCATAAACCACCATCATAAGACCGGTATTGATTTTGGTATGTATAGGACTCATAGTTTTTCTACAGGTATAAAGATTTCTTTTACATTATGGCTTATGAGGGGAAATCTTGAAAGTACGTTAGCGTTTAACGGTACATTCGATTGAGCTCAAACTGAAAAAACTAAGAACTTTTGCTAAATTATTCATCTATTAAAATTTATTTAAATGCTTGGTAATGATCTAAATCGTAAGTGTTCGGAAAGTCAAGTGGAGTCACTCCAGATTTTTTACTCTTGATTTCATATTCCGACACACACACACACACACACACGAAAAAAAAAATAAAAGAAAAAAAGTGCTTTATGTATGGAGTGATAATCATACACAATACTGTAGTAGTAACTAAAACAACTATTTTAAACTAGTAAAATACCATGTTACAACATGGCTGTCTGCACAAGCAGCCATGTTATAATTTTCATTAATAAATACTTCACAAACACATTTTAAATGCACATCTTTTAAGTAGACTTAACTTTAAAAATCAATTGGAACTTGCAGAAAATCATAAATGAATTTAAATAACTAAATTCAATAAAAAAAATATGTAAAATAAAGGTTAATTTTTAATCATTAGGTATTGGAGACTCCAATAAAGGAATGCTCAGTAAAAGATTCTCATATAGAAAAAGGATGAAGATTGAAAATTTCTCCCTGCCTCTGTAAATAAATTTTGAAGACTCGGAGTTTTCTGTTAATTATCGGATTTCCGGAGCAAATTAAAAATGGAGAAACTCCATGGGGAGAGAATATAACATTGTTATTTCTGGGATTACCATGAGAGAAATCACATACACTGAATGCACATATTTTTCAAATGATACTGCACAATGCTTATAATTAAACTCCCCCTGTAAACAGCAGTCTACAGCTGAAAAGGATGAGAAGATCGCCTCCACATGGATACTACATGAAATGCCCTTAAGGTTTTTCTTTTTCTTTCTTTTTTTAAGTTCAGAAAATGTCCGATAAGCGGCACTTTGCAGCATGAAATCAACTCTTATTATTAGCCTAACTAGTTACAAATGTACTCAAAAACTACTAAACAAATGTTGAAATTGTGTGTTTATTTGAATGATCCATTTCTAGTGTTAAATTTGCTGTTTTTTCAGTTAAAAAATATATCCCTCTGTTTTATGTATCACTTTTCAAGAATGTTCAAATATAATTTTCCATCCCGTCCCATGCATATTATAGATAGAACTTTACTAGTTATATGCCGGTAGTTATGATTCGGTTACCGACGGTATTTCGGATATTGAAATACCAGCCGGATAGGCCAGATACCGGATATTTGCCGGATATCCGTTACATCCCTATCAAGGTAAGCATCACATCGGGGGTGTCGGCTTTGAAGGGGCGTTATTTCGAACTCAAAAACTAAGTAGAGCATAAAAGGGGGCATCTTTTTTTACGTTAGCAACGGGCGCCCGCCACTTATCCTAGGGCCGCCCCTGTTTGTAACCTTCTTAATTTTAAATTCCATTCAGAAGCTGAGAGATTTCAGTGCCAAGGAAGCCGGTGAGAAACAGGATTCTCTCCGAATAAGATTTATTAATATGGCTAACCAACTGGTCGCCGAAGGGGGCTAGTTTTCAAATATACCTAGAATGCAGTGGCGTATCCAGAAATTTTTTCGGGGGGGGGGGTACGACTTCTGCAACTCACATGTATGTATACGGCTGCGTGATAAGGGAGTGATGAATATACATTTTGTATGGCAAAAAATACCTCATGGTGGGGGGTTATGAGCCCCCCTTCCCCCCCTTGGATATGCCCCTGATAGAATGTATAGTCTTTTTGGATGTTAGATGCAAAAAAATTTAAAGGAATAATTTATCTTATCTCGAAAAATCACTAAAAATCTAAAAATTTAAGCTAGAGATAATCGATTTTATCTTTTTTAGAATTGAAAGAACTTTCCGAGGATTAATTGCCGACCAATATTTAAGCAGATGCGCGATGATATGTGTGAGATAACACAATTTTTAGGAAAATAAATATTTGATAGTTAAAAAAATAGTGTTGAAAAATTAAAAAGAGAAATACTCACTGTCACCGGAATTACATATGAGTGCAAATTTTCAGCTCGATCGGATTATAGGAGTGCGTTAAAATTCATAAGCAAATTTTGAGTTGGAATGACATACATAGTTAATTAAAGCGTATTATTCTATAATTTAAATAGAATTTAAAAAAGTAAATGATGACTAAATAAATTTTTTGTTTTATCTAAATATATTTATGAAAACTGCATTATAATTACGTCATGTATTTTTTGTCGCAGATGAAAAATCTAAACATTAATAAAAAACGTAGGGGAGAAGCTTAGAACATATACATTTTCAATATAAAGTGGAATTTATTTTTTAACTCACATCTATCTGTAATATTTTTTGTATTAACTGCTTAATATAATGATTTTTTCTTATTCTCTTCTAGTTTTATTTTTCATTCTATTTAAAATATATAGACTGACATGTATTTTTATACTATACTTTTTATTCATACCTAATAACTCATTACTAATAGTCCCAAACTTATTGCTAGTTTTCGAATAAACACAATAATTAGACTAAACAGGAAGTTTACTTTCACTATTAAACTGCTTACAGTTTTGCAGTTTCAAGCGGGATATTTATTAACATATTTAAATATTTATAACTATGTTTTTGCAGGAATGTTAATTTTTTGGTTCATTTTATCCAAGTAAAAAATTCTTCTTAACTTTATGAAGCCAAAGTCATGCTTCTGATCAAGTTTACTCTGTTCTGACCCTCAAAAGTCCCTGTTAAGTACACAAAATTTTTATGACTGAAACAAGCCATGTACTAGTAGTCCAGAAAAAGTGATTCAGCATAATCAATAAGTAACACTGAAAATTAACCAATATGAAATTGTATTTGTTAGGTTTACTTAGAGTTATACTTAGAGGTATGCTGCTGATGTTTATTTAGTAGTGTTAATCGTGAAAATGAAACGTAGTATAAAAATTATTAAGTTTCATGAGGTAAAAGATTTTTTTAAAAATATACTAATCTATAAATATAAAAATTATTGACATAAGATTGCAGACATAAATTAGATATAAAAGGAGTGAAAACATTTTATAATAATTTTATTTTAAACATAAATTAATGTTTATTATCTTAGACATAATTTACAGTTAGAGAATACAGAATCAAAAAAATCAGTCTTCTTTGTTCTTGATTAGACTTTATCAATTAGTCCATTCCCAAAAATTCCAAAAAGTAAACTCTTATCTTAGAATGACATTAATTCAAACTAGTGTTCAAAAATGTTCAAATGCTGTTCAAAATGTCCCTTGCTATTATTAGCAAATAACAGTGAAATTTACTAATAATTTACAAATACTATTTTATTATTCATAGACTGGTAGATTATTAAAAATACAAATAAATAGAAAATTTAAAATAAAATATTTTTTTCTAACCAAGAATTATCAGATAGTTCTAATACTTTTATTTCAATCGGAATATTTTGCAATATTTTTTGCTGATTTTTAACGTTCGTTTCAAGGCTGCACCATTCATCTTCAAAATGGCGACTGGAACTTGGCGAATTGAAACGCTGAATAAAGATAATTACGATACATGGAAACATAAAACATGGACTCATAAAATTAAGGATGCATCAAGAATAACTTGTAAAAGGTGTAAACGCATCGGGCACTGGGCTAGCGAATGTGAAAATGGAAAAAAGAATAATTTTAAACATAAGCCTAACAGCCTGGGATTCTTATCCACTCTGGACTCGCCAAAAGGGTTACCAGGTGAAATACAGCAACCCTACTCGCCTAAAGCTCTCTCAACAATATCAAATAACGAAAAGCAAAATTTTTGGTGTGTTAAGATAGATACTAAAAATTATATAAATTACTTCAGTTATCATCGACCCACGATTGCAATTGCAAGGAAAGATCAGGAAACTCTCCTACTTCCAGTCGATGAAACAAATGTAAAGGAAGAATAAAAGAAAAAGGGTGAGAGATAAAATGACATAGTCAATTAATATTGTTTTAATATGGAAACTAAAAAATTAGGGGCGTTCAGGGAGTCTGAAAGCCCTGACGAGGCTCGAACAGCCGAGGATTATATATATATATATATATATATATATATATATATATATATATACATTGGATTATCTTGGGATTTCACTTCACGTAAGTAAGCTATTATATATTATATATATATATATATATATATATATATATATATATATATATATATATATATATATATATATGTATGTATATATATATATATTAAATCCGAAAAGTTTGTGATACTTAGTTAATATGGTAACAAGGAACTGTATTTTGTCCATCAGCATTTACACTATTGTGTACTGCAGCATTTACAGTGTTTTTTCGAAGGTCAACCTTACGAAAATGTTAAGAATTGTTTAAGAAGTTCTCGGCATAAACATTCTGCGAGAGCCGACCAGCTTGTATGTTAGATAAAGCACCGTACTGCAGTTTCGGGTTCAACTCCCGGCGGTCGAGATTCGATCCCTGACGACTGGGCGTGGATGTCATTTTGTCCGTCCCTTCATAGGGGGCAACGTTGGTCCACCTACTAGATGCGCCCATAATAAAGTGACCAACAACTCCGGCCTCAGTAGTGGCCAATGCTCCAAGGCATCGTTAAGGGCCGCCATTTAAAAAAAAAAAAAACACACATTCTGTAAGACTTTGGTATACTACAGAGATATTTTCAATTAAAAAATAAATAAATAAAAATAACAATTTATTGAACTCTTCAACAAAAACACTTTGGTAAATAAGTTTCCAGGAATTCCAAAACTGGAAAATAAAAAAATTTCACCATGTTTATAATCTGTTTCTGCACATTTGAGTACAAAATTTTAAAACTTTAGTTGTTGATATGCAAAGGGTTAAACGAGCAGTGATGGCACCAGACTTTCCCCGACGGGAGGGCCATCTTCCCCGACAGGGGGGCCAAACGATAAAACCCCAAAATTTTACGTTTCAGTACTTGCACAGCCTCTTAAAAAAGTGTTCGAGTAAGAGATAAATTTCCTATTTTGGTTTCGTATATTAAAAATTATTATGATGAGATGGTCATTAATTATGTGTTCTTGGTTAACAGGAAAGCCCAGTTATTTTCACCAAAGTCGTAGTTAAAAAGGTCGTTACGAAGGCAATTGTCAGCAGATCGGGCAACCCTGCTTACCCTAGAAATGTGGATCTTGTTCGCTGGTCCCTTCGAATCCCGAGAAACATACTCCGAGCTGCAGATAATCAATATTCAGTATATGAATATCGTATAATTCCAAGCAGAATGAGAATGGAAGTGAACGGAACACTTTGAATGGAATTTTTTATCTGGTTGCAAAACTTCCTTCGTTTTTCTAAACCAACAAATTCTCTAAAAAATTCTCCGACGACACTCCCCGACAGGGGGGCCAGTGATCCCCGAAGGGGGGTGCATGCCCCCCCCGATCCCCCTGCTGGCGCCACCCCTGTAAACGAGTCAAGGGTATTCAAAGTTTTAACAACATCTTTAAAGGGGCGTCTTGGGGATAACAAAACTGTTACAGCACACATTTCGGTTAAAATTAAAACATTTAAAATCAGGAGATAAAATTTTGAAAGTACCAGAACTTGACGGAAATTTTTTAATCGGTAACTAACAACTTTCATGTGATATTTTTTCCCCCTTATATTCCTTTCTTTCGAAAAAATAAAATCGAAATGTGATGTGATCTATAACATAGTGCTCGTTTGCAAATGTTGTCAACTCCGGATATAGTGAACATTCGGCTATAGTGAACGCAAACCATTACTCCTGATCCACATACAGTACTTCCGTTCACCATGGGGACGCTTCGGTTTTAGTGAACTTTGGATATAATGGACGAAATTTGATAGTCTCCAGAGGTTCACTATAACCGGAGTTGACTGTATGTGTTTATGCATTGTAGCAAGACATATGAACGCATGGTTTACACACCTTGGACATAATGAAATGCGGCCCATTATGCCCAAGGTTTAGGGGTTGGACATAATGAACTGTGAAACTTTGTGACAAAAGAGAAGGACAGGAGGGAGGTCAAAAATATTCAAAAAATGTGCGTCATTTATGTGCAGCTCCTAACCTACTAGCTCCCATTGTTATACATTATTCAATGGAGGAAATACCTTGTAAGTGCCCAGCTTTGCTTCTAAGTACTTGTCTGTTAAGTGACCTTCATTGTGCACTTTAGCGCTACGTTTTTGTAGCAATGGAACAAACACGTTAAACCTAGGGACCAGGAGGGAGTAAAACTTGTTAACTTCCTCTTTGCATACCCCATGGCATACCCCCATCAAATTTTGGCACCAGGTGCCGATTTCTCATCATAGAGCTTTGAAAATTGTACCCCTTTGTGAGAAAATGTGACTTAACTGGAATATTTTTTTTTGGATTATTGAGAGCAAGATATGATGGTTCAATTTGAAATATTTCCAACTGACACTTAATTTGGCCATATTTCACCAAAACCTGACAAACTTGAGATTACTTCGCGAGATTTTGGGGATAGCCAAAGTTGCCATTGACCACAGACTTTCAATGAATTGAATGTATCCATACACCTTAATGTATTTGGCTGACCTTGTAAATAAATTACCCAGTTGATTGTAATCAAAAAAGAGGTGCATAGTTAGATGTTACAATAGTTCTAAATACAATATTTCAAAACTCTACATATAAAAGTTTTAGAGTTATGCAAAATAGGAAATAACTTTTGGCGCCAAATTTCGCGATATTTCGCCAAAATTCACCAAGCACGATGACAAATGGCAATATTTTGGGCATGGGGGGGGCACAACTAGATGTTAGCACAATCCTAAATATAAAGTTTCAACATTCCAAGACCAGCTTTTGAGATATGCGAGTTACATACATACATACGTACGTACACACGGCATGGAAAAACTGGTCAAAATAGACTTGCCGTGGCCAGTGGAGTAGCCAGAAATTTTTCATGGGGGGGGGGGTTACGACTACTGCAACTCACATATATGTATACGTGTGTGTGATAAGGGAGTGAAGAATATGCACTTTGTATGGCAAAATATTCCTAATGGGGGGGGGGGTTGTGACCCCCATAGGCTACGCCCCTGGCCGTGGGTCAAAATGAGTTGCAGACGCATTTATATGAACGTGCATGCTAGCATACGATGAGATGCATCGAAAAAATTCTTTAAAAGTAAATTGAGTAGTAGTTGAAATCGGTTTTTTCGTCAAAATTTGGCTCTGAAATTTTTCGGGATCACATTACTTTCTTATATTCCGTATAAGGAAGTAAAAAGGGAACTAAGATTGCACAGTGCATATCATAAATACACGTATTTGAGTACTGCTACCATTAGGGATGGACGCGAAGCGATACTTAGGTCTGCGAGACGAAACCGCGAGACTATACCTCCGGGTGCGAGACGATACCCCGGGTCAGCTTTCGCATGAGTCCGCAAGACCAGTCTCGGGCTATAACAGGCAAATATGCGTTTATAGTTAGTACCTCAGGTATATAAGACATTGCTTACATGTAGGTACTACAAGGAAACAGGAATTTTAGAAATAACTTTCAGATGGGCATTTTTATTATCCTTATATTAAAAAAATCTGACGTGGACAACACATGACTTCCTTGTAGGACTATTAAATCAAAAATATTTTCAGCCCACTTCATCTAAACTTATTTTGTTTGAAAGAGATAAAATACTGCAGTAATAGTAAGGTTTAGCGATTTCTAGCCAAATATTTCCGATATCGCCAAGCTGGGTTCAATTTGAAAGATTTCCTTCTGAAAATTTATATATTAAGTGGCGATATTTCACCAAAAGCCGCCAAATAAAACCTACAAATAGAGTGATGATACTTGAGATAGTTTGTGAGATTTTGGGGATAGCCAAAGAAGTCATTGACCAGAGACTTTCAATGAATTGAATGTATCCATACACCTTAATGTATTTTAAGTCATTTGGCTAACATTGTAAATAAATTACACAGTCGATTGCAATCAAAAAAGATTTGCACAGTTAGATATTACAATAGTTCTACGTACAAAATTTCAAAATTCTACGTGAAGAAGTTTCAGTTATGCAAAATACGAAATAATTTTTGGCACCAAATTTGACGATGTTTCAGCAAAACTCGCCAAGGTCGATGACAAATGGAGACATTTTGGGCATGGACCAAATGACTGACTATCGCCAAATTCGGCGATATTTCAGCAAAACTCGCCAAGATCGACGACAAATGGCGAGATTTTGGGCATTGACTAAACAATGACTGTCTACAGATGTAATATATTGAAGATGTCCATTGACATTAAGTTTTAAAATTCTTTTAGCTGGTTCCAGTAGATTCGAACCAAAAATCGAAATGCACAATTAGATGTTACAAAAACCTTATATATGAAATTTCAACATTCGACGACTAATATTTTTTGAGATTTTAAAATTCTGAAAAATTAATCTTTCCACGATTTTTTGATAATTTTCACCTTCAGAAAGCGTTTTCAGTTTCCGATTGTCTAAAATAGTGATTATGTGATGTACCATCTATATGCTGGTGACATACATAACTGTAAAAAAAGTAGCATATTATAAATGAAATGACATCATTTTGAGTTTAAAAATGCATTAGAATTTTAATATTATGTAAAATAGTAATCACGTGACATACCATCTATATGCTGGAGATAGACATCCTTATAAATAAAAATGAAATTCTGTTTGTTTGTTTGTTTGTGGATTTGATTCATATACAAATCCACAAAAATGGACCTATCGGCCTGAAATTTAGCACAGATATGTAAAATAATATAGTCCACTTTAAAACTTTGAAAGTCCACCCGTTCCCGGAATTTAAGAGATTTTTTATGCTTTCCACGCAAAAAGCTTTCCGTAATTGTAACCCCTGTAGTGAAAAAAGTGTGAAATAAGGATCGTGGTTGCCATGTGTGGCGATTTTGCCGAATAAAATGTTTTAAATTCTCAAAGTAAAAATAAAAGAATAATAATGATTTTTTTTTGTTAGTTTATATTCGTAAGGTTATTTTTTTTTTAATTATAATATCGTGTGCATGGGAAATCGGAGCAGGAATGAAATGTTTTATACGGAAAACAATAAGAATTGAAGATTTCCGAGGCTAATAGGTAATTTTTTTTAGTTTGGCGAAAAAATAAAATGGCTCAAATGCCGATTTTGAGAAAGTGAGTTCTAGCGGTTTGCACAGATTTCGGCTTGGCGCAATTTATTGAGAGCTTAAGGAAATAGATTTTTGAAAACAAGTGCAAAGGTTTTATTAGAATACAGCGTTAAATTTTAATGATCCGTGAAGAAATAATGCAGTTGTTAAGGGATTTCAAGCGATCTATCTCCAGAATTCTCGCCAAATGAGTACATTGATTTAAGTTGGGGGAATTCCGCCAAATTTCAGAAAATTGAAATCTTCTCATTTAGTACATCGGAGTAACGATGAATAAAAAACGTTATATAGTTGATAATTTTAAAAAAATCGGCTATATTAAGGGATTCCACTTTTCAAATAAAGGCTTGCTTTACTTTTTCGCGGTCGAACCATTTCCCATATTGATTGCTGCTAAGTCAATGCTTCGAATGATTTCCTGAAAAAACGCTTGCAAAATGGCGTATGTTGGCACTTTGGCGAGGCTTAGATTTGAAACTGGATTTTATTTGAGATTGGTAGCTATATTAATAAAACAATGTGTGTAAACTGTTAGTTTGTTTGTCTGTGTCGGGGCGGTCCGCCCCGGGTGTCACCCTCAAAAGGGTGACACCCGATGGTTTGTACAGCAAAAATTCCAAAAATATCGCATGTATGGGGCCAAAAATGCTCGTATGGGGGGTGACACCACTTATATCCGCCCCGGGTGTCACCCACTGTAGCTACGCTACTGCGTAGACCTACCAAATTTTGAACGGAAATTCTCCATGACAGGCCCCGACACATCTCGAAGCGATTTTTTCAAAATTCGAACTATTTTAGGAAATATCGATAAAAACGTATCGCAAAAGGCTAATTTTTGCTTTCCGCCATTTCGTAATTGTAACCCCACAGTGCATTAAGCGACGATTAAGCTTATCTAGGTTGCCACATTCGGCAGTTCATTAAGTGATTCAGACTCTTGAAGTAAAAATAAAAGAATAACGATTTTTTTTTAAATTTTGTCTAAATTATTTGTAAGGTTGTTTTCAAATTAAAATATCGTGTGCATGTGAAATCAGAGCGGGAATGAAATGATTTATACTCAAAAGAAAAATAGAATTTGGAAATTTTCCGAAAATAAATGTGCAACTTTTTAATTGGTCGAAAAATAAAAGGGGTTGATGTGCGATTTTGAGGAGGATTCTAACGCTTGGTGCTATTTATCGTAATTTAATCGTCTGCTATTTGGGTTATGAATACACCTGCGTATAAGGTTTTGAAATTTTCATTCAGTTGGAATTGTGCATTTTTCTGAGCAGCTTTTATGCATCTATTTCTAATGTATTACATCCAGAAAAAAAGATGTTAGAAATATCAATTTTAATTTTGTTTAATCACACTCATGAATAATGATACACTTTTCAACTTAATGAAAGAAGGAACGAAAATAGGGAAGACCCATGGATTATAACTCTTTTTATATCTAGCACTTTAGTGCGTATTTAAAATCTGAAAGTGTGTCAGATTTTCTATGATTCTAGCGCTTGGCGCAATTTAATGAGAGGGTATTTTTAAAAAACAAGCGTAGGTTATCTTATAAATAAAAATGAAATTCTGTTTGTCAATTTGTTGATTTGGGTAGTATACAATTCCACAAAAATGGACCTGTCAGCCTGAAATTTTACCCAGATATGTAAAATAATATAGAATAAATGATAGTCCTCTTTAAAACTTTGAAAGTCTACCCGTTCCCGGAATTTAAGAGATTTTTTATGTTCTCCACGCAGAAAGCTTTACGTAATTGTAACCCCTGTAGTGAAAAAAGTGTGTGAAATAAGCATCTTGGTTGCCATGTATGGCAATTTTGCCGAATAAAATGTTTTAAATTCTTAAAGTAAAAATAAAAGAATAATAATGATTTTTTTAGTTTATATCTGTAAGGTTATTTTTTTAATTATAATATCGTGTGCGCATAAGAAATGAGAGCAGGAATGAAATGTTTTATACGCAAAACAATGAGGATCGAAGATATCCGAGACTAATATCTAATTTTTTTTAGTTTGGCGAAAAATAAAATGGCTGATAGGCCGATTTTTAGAAAGTGAGTTCTAGCGTTTTGCACAGTTTTAGGCTTTTTGGCGAAATTTACCGAGAGCTTAAGGGAATAGCATTTTTGAAAAAAAGTGTATAGGTTTTCTTAGAATACAGCATTAAATTTTAACTATCCGTGCAGAAA
The DNA here is from genome assembly GCA_038373885.1 of Cheiracanthium punctorium. Classification (NCBI taxonomy): domain Eukaryota; kingdom Metazoa; phylum Arthropoda; class Arachnida; order Araneae; family Cheiracanthiidae; genus Cheiracanthium; species Cheiracanthium punctorium. The sequence continues at coordinate 650,860 of JAWZYV010013619.1, forward strand.
TAATGCAGTTAATAGGGCATTTCAAGTGATGTAGCTTCAGAATTCTCGCCAATTGAGTACATTGATTTAACTTGATTGGAAATCCGCCAAATTTCAGAAAATTTAAATCTTCGCATTTAGTACATCGAGGTAACGATGAATAAAACATGTTATAGTTGATAATTTAAAAAATGCGGCTGTATTAAGGGATTCCACTTTTCAAATAAATGCCTGGGGGTCGAACCATTTCAGATTTTGATTGCTGCTAAGTCATTGCTTCGAATGATTCCCTGAAAAAACTCTTGCAAAATGGCGTATGTTGGCACTTTGGCGAGGCTTAGATTTGAAACTGGATTTTACTTGAGACTGGTATATACGTATAATAAGACTGGTTATAGATAAAAATGAATGTTGGTATGTGTGTATGAGGTTGAAAAACTCCAGCACTGTTGCACCATGAAATTTGGTTCACCTAAGTCTTTTATCATTGAGAAGCTTTTTATGCTATCCGTTTTCCTCTAACTTGCCACTAGGTGGCGCAGCAGAACATCGAATTCTATTCCGTTTAGCCGTTTGCTATGCGAATATCGTCCAACCAATTTCGATGAAATTTGGTACACGCGGATATTAGAACACGGAGAATATTTTTCACTATCCATTTGCTGTAACTTACCGCTAAATAGCGCTGCAATGCATAAACTTCTATACCGTCCGACAGTTCGGCATAAAATTTTTTATACTTACGCATTTGAGCACGAAGAATATATTCTAACTGTGTTACTTTTGATGTTACTCACCACTAGATGGCACTGCAATGCATTATTATTTTAACTCGCCACTAGATGACGCTGCAGCAGGCCAAATTTTTGATCATTCAAACGGTGGCTATGAAAATCAGTATACATAGCTATTTGAACAATGAGAATATTTTGGCGTTATCCATTTTGCTATAATTCGCCACATGACGGCGCTGTAGCAAATCATTACTTTAATTAACCACTAGATGGCCCTGCAGTGTATCACTTCTTGACTGTGCGAATGATCGCTATGAAAATAGGTATACATAGATATTTGAAAACGGGGAAGAGTTTGGCACGATCCATTTTCCTATAACTTGACACTAGATGTCGCGTCAACACATGAACTTCAGGACTATTCAGCCGATCGTCATGAAAATTCGTATACATCGATATCTGAATGCGAAGAATATTTTCGCCGTATCCGTTTTGCTAAAACTCGCCACTAGATTGCGCTACGCCGCATCGCCTTCAGCACCGTAAAAACGATTGCCTTGAAATTCAGTATGCATGATTATTGAACACAATATAACGCGATATCCATTTTCCTATATCTCTTTATTACAATAAGTAGTAATCAAAACAAATATTAATATCAAAAAGTCCATTCATTCCCGTGCGAAGAACGGGTACTTCAGCTAGTAATTATATAGAAAGTGTTATATCACAAATGAAATCGCAACTGAGAATGATGCAATTCTGACGTCATGAGTTTAAAACTGAGCAAGAAATCTACATGAATTTTTATAATAGTAAATTTTTAAGAGTATTTTTTAATGCATGAGCTACCTATGGCAATTTTTGAGCACTATGATTTTTTCGCAATCATAATAACAAAAGGAAACATTGAATTTTTAAACTCGTGGGAAATTCAAAAGGTGCCACAAGGGGGGAAATACTAATTAACATAATACATAGTGTTGTAGTAAACTCTGCTAGTCTATATAAATAAAATTAGACTTTTGTCTGTACATTTCTTGGAATTCAAAAATTTTGCGATTTCTATCCCTTTCAAGCACCCGGGAATCCGATGCGACCCTCAAAAAAAAGTTTGTCTGTCTGTCATTCTGTCCGTGACGCTTTTTCTGTTTAAGCATCACGTAAAAACGGCTGAAGCGAATGATATGAAATTGGGTGTCATGATAGGTGGTCACTCAACTTAAAACATAGACGTCGAATTTAAAAAAAATCTTGATTAGATTTTCAGATTTTGCGAAAATCGTTTCAAACTGCGTAAATTTGTGTTCAAGCATCACGTAAAAACGACTGAAGCAAATGATATGAAATTGGGTGTCATGATAGGTGGTCACTCAACTTAAAACATAGGCGTCCAATTTTTAAAAAATCTTGATTGGATTTTGAGATTTTGCGAAAATCCTGTCAAACTGCGTAAATTTGTGTTCGAGCATCACGTAAAAACGACTGAAGCGAATGATATGAAATTGAGTGTCATGATAGGTGGTCACTCAACTTAAAACATAGGCGTCGAATTTTTAAAAATTTTCATTAGATTTTCAGATTTTGCGAAGATCGTTTCAAACTGCGTAAATTTGCACATCACGTAATAACTGCAAAGGTGAAAAAATGATATTTGGTGAAATGATAGGTGGTCACTCACCTTAAACTATAAGCATCTAATTTTAAAAAATCGATCCGATTTCGAGATTTTGCGAAAATCGTTTAAAACTGAGTGAATCTTTGTTCCCGCATTACGTAATAACGACTAAAGCGAATGATATGAAATTTGGTCATATGATAGATGGTTGCTCAACATAAACTATAGGTATCCAAATTTTTAAACAGTTTCATTAGATTTTGAGATTTTGTGAAAATTCTCTCAAAATACGTTTATATTTCTTCAAACATCACGTAATAACAACTAATACGAATGATACAAAATTTAGTGATATGATAGGTAGTTGCTAATCTTAATTTATAGGCGTTGAATTTTTAAAATATTTTGATTACATTTGGAGATTTTGCGAAAATCGTTTTAAAATGCTGAAATTTTGTTCAAGCATCACGAAATAAAGACTGCAGGGAATGAAACGAAATTGGGTGACATGATAGGTTGTCACTCAACTTAAATTCTAGGCTTCCAATTTTTCAAAGATGTTGATTAGATTTTGAGATTTTGCGAAAATTATATCTATATTCGTAAATATTCGTTCGCGCATCACATAATTACGACTAAAGCGAATGAAATATTACTTAGTGACTCTCTTAACCTGTAATATTTTAACAATACATAAAAATTATAACTTCGCTTTCTTTACTTTGGCAACATACTCCTTCCATTCTGTGTACTCCTACAATGCTGACGAAAGTTCTTGCTTTTTGGAAATTTGCATTCACTAACCCGTCAAGGACGGGTACTTCAGCTAGTATCCTATAAAAATACATCAGAGTGAAAAACACAAAATTAACTAGTTTCCTTTCAACAATTTGTTCGATTTCGAGAGCAAAACTGACGTCATTTTAATGTCATGACTTCAAAAATGAGTTAGCTAATAAAACTTGCTCTACAAGCTAAATAATAAACTTCCAGAATATCAGATAAAAGTAGTTCAGTGAACAACACGAGATTATTATTAGCACTAGGGTACAATTTCGCTCAATACCAGAAATTTGTCTATGCAATCTTGTGGGCAGGTTTTGTAGATATGAACTGTCACAGCGATGATCTTTTCAAATTTGTTTGCCAGATAACGTGGAGGGGAGACGGCAATAATAAAATCTTGAAAGTCGCCCAAGGTTTGCAATTTTTGATAATTGATCGCTAAGTTTGGTGCTAAAACATGACAATTTATTATAAATATATTATGAATATAGTTAGAGAAAATGCCTGGCGAAGATTGTAAAACAGTTTGGTAGGTGATTTTAATATAAATTTCAATTCATTAGAGAAGACAAATACGGTACACACATAGATTATGATACACTTTCTGAATGGCATTTATAAAGGTGAAGTATAGTTTGACTACACCTGGCGAAAATTGTTAAATAGTTTTGGTAGGCGATTTTAATATAGATTTCAATTCCAAAGAAGTGTTTTATGGAACAAGGAGGAAAACATTTACACTCATGGATTATGATACACTTTCCAAACAGTATTTTAAAGGGTACTAAAATAGTTTGATTATGCTTGGCAAAGGTTGTAACAGTTTTAGTAGGTGATTTCAGTTCCAAAGATGCATTTTATTTAAAAAGAAAGGCAAACACTGCACACTCATGGATTATGATGTCTATTCCAAGCACTATTTATTATGATGAAGTATAGTTGGAATATGCTTGGGGAAGATTGTAAAACAGTTTTAGTACACAATTTTAATTCCAAACATGCATTTTATGGATAAACACGGCACACTCATGGATTATTATGCCCATTCCAAACAGTATCTCCCGCAGGCAAAGTAACATGCCTGCCGGAGATTGTAAAATAGTTTTAGTAGGCGATTTTAAGATAGATATTAATTCCAAAAATGGGCTTTATGAAACAGGGAAGAAAAATACGACACACTCATGAATTAATGATAAACTTTCCAAGTTAATAGAATAAGCAAGAAAAATAGGGCTGATGCATAAATTATGATATGCTTTTAATGTATAGCACTTGGGTATGTTTTTAAAATCTGAAAGTGTTTCAGATTTTCATTTTTTTTTTTTTTTTAAACAGAAGTTCCGAGAAAGAACTAAGAAATATAACTGATTTTGTTTTGAAAAACATCTTTGTTTTTTGAAGCAATGTAAATATTTTCCATTTCCAAATTCATGCAGAACTATTGACGTTTATCAAAGTTATCATGGTAAAGTGTCAGTGTGTGTGTGCTTGCTTAGGAATATTCATTGCAAGTAATGAAAGTTTACAGATCTCGGCTCCTACTGAAAGAACAGCCAGTATGTCCAACAGCTCCTCAGAAGTAATATAGGATGAAAATTTGTACTAATTTGTAGGTTTTTATCATTAGACAGCTTTATTTTAACCATCTCAATTTTAAATTTCTTCAGAATAAAAAGGAGGTGCGAATCTAAATTCACTCAGAACAAGATTCATTAAGACTGAGAACTTGCTGGTTGCCAGAGGCAGCTAGTGTGAAAATAAGCTGATTGGGAAAAATTAACATTTTGTTTTGTTTCGTAAAAATAAATATGCAATTTATTTTCTCAATAAATTAGTTATCTATTTTCTCTACACAATAAACTCCAGATAGGCAAACTTACAACACTGTCCCACAAATGTGGCATAACTATGAAACTAGAAGGCGAACTGAGAATTCCATTACTGTAGACAATTCTAGTTGTCAATGTCCAAAATTTATACCTCTGCAAGCCCTAGTTTTCTTTTGATTAACTCCTTAAATTTAAACCTGAGAAAAAAATGTTTTTGTTAAGTGCCTTCTATAAAATAAATTAGGCTAAATTCTAAAAATTTTTATCCTCAGAGCAAAATATGCTGTAACAATGTGCATAAAATAAATGCAAAATTTGAACAATGCATATAACTAATTTTAATCTTTTTTATGTGTATACAGGGTGGGAACAAATTTTAAGGTTAGGTAAAAATGATCATGGGTTCAGGTTCAATTCTCAAATTGAGCTTCATTATTAACTGGTCTGCCCCTTCATAAGGAATTAACATTGTATTATGGAAGCACCCAGCCAGTGATCAATGGACAACACCTTCGCTTGTTGTACTGGCGAATTTAAAACTGCAACTAACCATCCTTGGAAAACATTTTAACATTGGAGACAATCATGCACTTTATTCTCTGCCATCACACTAAAACCTGAACATTAAGAACCAAATCTTGCTATTTGATTTTTACTGTTGCCTTCTTTTGTTATACATACAGTGTGTCCCAAGAACACTGACCTAGGCTTTTATTCCTTAACTATTGATCAAACATAGACAATAAATTGCAAAGTTACTTAAAGAAAAAGGGGTGCAGAATTTTATGGTATCCATTAGCATTTTCAGGAGATTAAATTTTTATGTGGTTTCTGTATGAAAAAAAATCACAACTAGTAAAATATGCCATCGTACTTTAATGAGGTGATGTACAAAATTTCAGCATTTTATTCTAAAAAGTGTCGGAAATATTAAAATAAATATATGCTGAGCTAAATCACTTTTCAGTGCCTCTTGAAGAGGAAAAATCACATCAAATGATATAATTTGAGAGGTCCAACAAAAATCACGAAAGAAAATGACTGCATAAATACATCTCACTTCTGCTATTATTGGTACTGTATATCCCCTCACCAACTTTGTTTAAACATATCTGAGCCTTTTTTGGATGAAATGCTGAAACTTGGTAAAACATGTTCACTACATTAATGAGGTAATATACTAAGAGAATTTTTTTGTATGGGCACCATATAAAAATATCAGTTTTGCATTTATTTAGATTCTATCTCCAGAAAACTTTAATAGATACCATAAAACTCCTTCGTTCCTTTTTTGTAAAAAGTGTTCGTTTTTTTAAGTAACTTTGAAATTTGTTGCATTAATTCAAGGAATAAAAATTTAAGTCCGTGTTTTTGGGACTTAATATATATAGTACAAAGAACAATAAAAATTCTATTAATCTTTCTTCTATTATTTTAAACCTAATTAATATTGCAAAAAAGAACTCAAAACATCAATGAATAAATTCTTTCATCAGAAGGGGGTGAAAAAGATTTTAAATAAGCATAGTAAAGTAAATGACATTTCTATTTTATAGTAAAAGGAACTTGAAATTTATAAATCGGAGATGTACCATAAACATTAATTTTTGTGAGAAGGGGTAGGCTCATAGATTGATGATAAATTATAAGATAAATTGCAGTGACCAATCAATCAGTAACAAAGTAGTGGCTTTCTCTCCCTTAAAAAAAAAAAAAAAAGAAAGACCAACACTATTTACAAAAATATTCTTTATTATAAATTTGTATCATAAATTAAAAAAATAATGCTGAAGTAAATTACAGCAAAAAGATAACACTAGACAAACATTACATTTGATCTAAAGGAAAATTTTATACAGTTATATAAAATATGTTTCTGTAATAAAAAGTAAAAAAGAAATAGCATTTAATAAAATACCATTTACACAATGAGACAAATGCCCTAAACTTTGTACAAAGTGATCTTAAATACTGCAAGATTCTTAAAGAACTGCTCGTAAAATGAGATTAAGACAAATGAAAATCTAGTACTGTTCAGTTGCTTGCATACATACATATATACTGACATATACATATAGTAAGCAAGAATTCAAGCTCCTTGTAGCATAATATGGCAGACAATTTGTACTTATTTTATTGAGTAAAAAGAAATAATGCACAGCAAATTTAGAAGTATTCTGGACAGCACAAACTTAATTTTATTTAAGATATACATTAAAGAAGCAACAGTTTTGGAGGAATAAATAAGGCACTAGTAATGAAAAAATAAATGAGATCAAGATTTTTAAAAAATCTGAATGCAAGTGCAAGAACTATTTTTTGCTTTTAGTCTAAACATAATCAAAGTTTACAACCTCAATTTTTATTAAAATATTCTGCACTAACAAATTAGAATTATTTCTTTTAATCTTAAAATAATTATATTTGAATTTTATGCATTTAACATAAAATTCAAATCTAATTATTTTAATTCAATATTTTAAATATTTTAAAGTTTGAAAGAAAACTACTTTGAACATTTCCTTAAAGAAAGAAATATAAAAAGGTATACAAATTTAATATTACATTTGGAATATACAGATATAAATTATAAAATGGCTTAATTGATTGGTTGACAAGTATTTTATGAGATATATGTGCTATTGTAAACTTAAATACAATTTACATTTTATTTTTCAAATAAACCAGAATATTCAAGTGGATGATTAAGGCTGATATTTTTAGTAGCAACAAGGGCATTAAAATTAACAAAAAACCCCCCATAAAATTTTAAATTTTCATCAACTCATTTTACAAACACTTACTCAGATAATGGTTGCTAAATTGATCCTAAAAAATGCAGCTCTTTATATTGTCAGAAAATTTGGTAGTAACAGTAAAAAGTTGTGTATAATTTTAAGAAAAATGTTAAACCAGATTAGTAACAACAATGAAATAAAATATAAATTACAAAATAATTGCACTTATGTAACACAGAACATCATAAAAATTATTAAAAACTTAAAACACAGGTTTAAATTAATAAAACAGCTTCAAATTTACCATAAGATTTTCGATATACATTTTTATATTTACAATGCTCATGAATATTTTTACATTCTGTATATTAAAGATAAACCACATTCAAGATTTAGAAATTCTTTGATCTTGATAATAAATAAAAATTTGGCAATTTTAAAACTGTAAAGGCTATACTTATTTAAAGTCTATGGTGATTCAACAAGATTCTTACTAACCAGAGAATGGGATATTATTAAAATATTTAAAACAAACTAGCAACCAATTTTAAGAGGGAATCATTGGAATAAAAAGTCTGAAAGAGAAAAGCACCAAATAAAACTGCTGTTAAGCACAGTGAAACAGTTTGCTGGATCTGAACGGTCGATTGTCTAGCTTGGAGAGACTGCACCTAAAAGATGGAAGTTTTTTAACATTTTATTAAAAAACAAATATTTACACGACAAAATAGATGACTCTAAAACTTAAATACAATATCTTTAGCATTTAAAAAGCTACCCTTAAATTACAGCAATGAAACATTTAGTTTTACATAGCCTGAATTTCAAAGCATAGGTTCAATTTCTTTTTAGAGTTCTTTTTCTGAATTTAAAAGATTCTTAGTTATAAATGAAAACTAAGCCTTTTTTCACCAAGTTCAATTACTTGGAGTATTCATTCACCTATTTTTAAAGCAATAACTTAAAGAAAAATATTAAGTTTTACTGCAATATACATTTATGTAATTTCTACATCATGCTTTAATTTCAGTTTCATTGTCTTTCAATGCATGATGTCCAAAAACTACATTCTGAGAGAAAATTTCAAAATGCTTTAAAAGTACAAGACGTTTGCTTCATTGACTAAATTGATACAAACAGTTGACTGCACACATTTTCATGTCCTATAGTTCATATGTAATACTGAGCTAATTACAAATTAATTGAATTGTATTAATGCCATCAAAAGTTGTAAAACTTTGGCATTTCTACAAGTTGTAAAACTTATAGAAATGCCAAAATGGGGAAAAAAAAAAATGGGTGGGAGCAAAATATACAAATTCAAAATGTGTGAAGTTTTTACCTTACAAAAAGTTTAAACCAAAATCTTTGATTAGCAATACTGCAACAGTACAATGTTCATCCAGAATTTATTTAGGGGGCAGTGCAGTGAACAAGGTACATTAACTACACATTTTATGTTGTTTGAGGGAGTCCATTCGGTATAAATGGTTTCAGTTGTGGCAAAGTGGACAATGGTACCTTCTGCATGAGAACACATCTGCACATAGCCCAAGCTGGTCACAGTTTCTCGCCAAAATTGACACTAAAGTGCTTTTACATCTTGTCTATTCACGAAACTTAGTTCTCTGCAATTTTTATTTATTTACACCACTGAAAAAAAAAAAAAATTCTGCAGGGATGCCATTTTATGTTATCAGTTGAGGTAAAAGCATCTCAGCAGGCTTTACAGATGGTTGCAAAAAATGGCTTCGAAAGATTGGATTCTGTGGACATGGGAAAAAGTGCATTATCACCCAAGGGAATTATTTTTAAGGTAGTTGTACATCAGGATTTTAAAATCTTTAAGGTAAGAACTTTTATGCCAAGTTCAGAGCTTTAGGGTCCTACCTTGTGTATGCATATATTATACGAATAAATCAAGCACTAATCTAAAACTAAATATCACATTATTTTATACTGACAACATTAAGTTCTTTTATTATAAAATAAGACTTACTTTATTATCAAGATTAGTTAATAAAAGGTTTATATTTTGCAAAGAATCTGCAATATCAGCAGGCTCCATAGGTCTTTTCTTTTTGTCAGCTTTACTTATGCATTTTAATCTGAAAAATATTTTTTAAATATACAAAACTGTTTATAGTACTATAAAATAAAGAAATAACTGACATTTTAAATTTAACCATAAATATGCACTAAAGTGCTATATATTAAAAGGACAGTATAATCCATGGGGTCTTCTCTATTTTCTTTAGTTATTCCACCAAGTTGGAAAGTACGTATTTATTCATGAGTGTGATTAAACAAAATTAAAATTAATATTTCTAACATCCTTTTTCTGCTTGTAATACATCTGAAACAGATGGGGGAAAAGCAGTGCAGAAAAATGCACAATTCGAACTGAATGAAAGTTTCAAAAACTTATTCAAGTGTATTCCAAGTAGCAGACGATAAATTACTTTAGCAACATTTAATGATGATAGAGCATCAGCCACGTGATACAGTGGGTTTCTTGCAAATTTATATCAAATTAAAAAATTGCACATTTTAGTCTCTGAAAATTTCCAAATCCTACTTTTCTTTTGAGTATATAACATTTAATTCCTGCTCTGATTTCACATGCACATAATATTTTAATTAAAAAATAATCTAACAAATAATCTAAAAAAAAAAAAAATCGTTATTCTTTTACTTCAAGAGTCTGAATCATTTAATAAACTTGCCAAATATGGCAACCTAGATATGCTTAATCTTCACTTTTTCCACTGCGGAAAAAGGCGAATGGTGGAGAGCAAAAATTAGCCTTGGGCGACACGTTTCTTATCGATATCTCCTAAAATAATTTGAATTTCGAAAAAATCACTTCAAGGTATGTCGGGACCCGTCCTGGAGAATTTTCACACAAAATTTGGTAGGTCTACGATCCCCCATCTGGGAGCTATGCGAGACACAGACAAACTAACTAACTGACTGACATTTTACAGTTAGCTTTATTTATATAGATGAAGGGTATTCAAATTTGTTTTTTCATTGATTACATGCTTAAATACTGTAATATTTAAAACATGTTTATCACAACAAGAAATCATTTGCTAAGAACAGAGGTTCACCAACTATGAGGTGAGCACATGAAACAGGATGATTTGGGAACACCACAGCATAAAAAATAGAGGAGGAAGGGGGGGGGGATCAACCAATGGGGAGCTGACCACAAAGTGTTTACAACATTCACCCCCCCCCCCTCCAGGAGACACTTTCAACTCCTTTGCACCATCTTTTATTCAAACATAGAAAAAAAAAATAGAATACCTACAATGGCCAACAGTGACAGAAAGACATAAATATAAAGAATTGTGACACACAGAACTTATGAAATATAAATGATTAAAAAAAAATTATTAGCATACACTTTGTGTTTTACATATGAAATCACTAAATGATTGGAAAGTAAAAAAAGTAATTTTCTGGAGTATATCAGAAATTTAGAAAAATTAGGACCATTAAGTTGTCTGAAAGATGTATGAAGTGCCAGTTTTGTTTGACATTCCACAGAATCAAAATGTAGACCAAGTTGGAAAAAATACCATCACAATCAATATTACTGGGAAAAAATGCAATTTTTTTAAAGGTTGATTTGGCTTGTGCTGCAGATGGAAGTAAACTGTTGCAAATGACTATCTTTAAGCAAAAAATCCTAGCAAAAGATAATTTGCCAGGCAGTATGATATTTAATTTGAACTCAAAGGCTGGATTAATTGTATAAGGTGATGTCATGGCTGAATAATACCTGCAGGAAAAAAAAAAAAAAAAATTCAACCTTCAAGCTCTCTTCATCCATGATTCCTAAAAAATGAATGCAAATCAGCATTAGTCTTTATTCCAAGAGGTTTGACAAAAATTTTGCAACTGTTAGATGTAGGTGTGCACAGAGCATTTAAAAGAAAACTCCATACAGAATGGGAAAAAGGGATAATACACGGGATGTACTCATTCACTGACAGAGGAAGAATGCACAGAGCATCATTTGGAGAAGTTGCACAATGGATGAAAACAGCATGGGAAGCCACAGAAGAATCAACTATAAAAAATGCTTTTAAGTAATGTGAAATCTTAACAGAAAACTGTTCAGTTGATGTGAATGAAAATTATGATAATGATGATAATTGTTTTAAGTGAAAGCTTTTTGAATTTATGTCTAATAAGGACGATTCTGAATTTGAAGGTCTTGATTAATACTTCTGAATTGGGATTTTAAAAATAAAAAATCTGATGTGGACAACACAGGACTTCCACAAACATATATTAAATCAAACATATTTTTGGCACACTTCATCTAAACTTATTTTGTTTGAAAGAGATAAAATACTGCAGTAATATTAAAGTTTAGCAATTTCTAGCCAAACACTTTTGATATCACCAAGCTGTGTTCAATTTCAAAGATTTGTTTTTGACATTTAATTTGGCGATATTTTGCCAAAAGCTGACAAACTTGAGATAGTTTGTGAGATTTTGGGGAGAGCCAAAACAGTAATTGATTACAGACTTTCAATGAATCGAGTGTATCCATATATCAATGTATTTCAAAGTCATTTGGGTGACCCTGTAAATAAATTACCCAGTCGATTGCAATAAAACAAGAGATGCACTGTTAGATGTTACAATAGTTCTAAATACAAAATTTAAACATTCTACGGTTAAAAGTTTTAGAGTTATGCAAAATATAAAATCATTTTAGGTGTTGAATTTGGCAATATTTTTGCAAAACTCGCCAAGATTGATGACAAATGGTGAGATTTAGGGAATGGACCAAACAATGACAGACTACAGATGTAATATATTGAAGATGTCCATAGGTATTAATGTATTGAAATTCTTTTGGGTGGTTCTGTAAATAAACTCTCCAGTAGATTAAAACCAAAAATCGAGATGCACAACTAGATGTTATAACAATCTTATATATGAAATTAACATTCTACAACTAATAGTTTTTAAGATATGAGAGTTAAATACATACACATGCACAAAGTCACCAAGCTTGGCGACTTTTCCATAGAGTGTAATGTATGTCAAGTCTTTTGGGTGGCGCTGTAAATAAACTATCCAGTTGATTAGAACCAAAAGAGGAGGTGCACAATTAGGTGTTACAACAATAAACACCTAACCAAGCTTGACGACTTTTGGCATAATTTTTCAGGAAGGCACGTGACCGTGGTCAGACCATTACTTAACTATACGATAGGCTGAAATTGTGCCTGAAATGGATGAATGTCTCCAAATGCCATTGACCATAATGTGTTGAAATTCTTTTGAATGTTCCTGTAGCATAACTATAAATGATAAAGACACCATTTTCGATGGAGAGATTTATTTTGTAATCCTTAACAACATATATGACTTCCGAGTCATTTGAAATAGCCTAATACTTCTAAATGCGTTTTAATGAATTTCAGTCCATAGAGTGCAATGTATGTCAAGTCTTTTGGGTGGCGCTGTAAATAAACTATCCAGTTGATTGGAACCAAAAGAGGAGGTGCACAATTAGGTGTTACAACAATAAACACCTAACCAAGCTTGGCGACTTTTGGCATAATAATTTTTCAGGAAGGCACGTGACCGTGGTCAGACCATTACTTAACTATACGATAGGCTGAAATTGTGCCTGAAATGGATGAATGTCTCCAAATGCCATTGACCATAATGTGTTGAAATTCTTTTGAATGTTCCTGTAGCATAACTATAAATGATAAAGACACCATTTTCGATGGAGAGATTTATTTTGTAATCCTTAACAACATATATGACTTCCGAGTCATTTGAAATAGCCTAATACTTCTAAATGCGTTTTAATGAATTTCAGTCCATAGAGTGCAATGTATGTCAAGTCTTTTGGGTGGCGCTGTAAATAAACTATCCAGTTGATTGGAACCAAAAGAGGAGGTGCACAATTAGGTGTTACAACAATCCTAAATATAAAGTTTCAACATTCTACAACCAATAGTTTTGAGATATGCGAGTTACATACAGACATCGGGAAAAATTGGTCAAAATGGGTTGTACATGCATTTAAATGAACATGCATAAATGTGTATGATGAGATGCAGAAATTCTTAAAAGTAAATTTATAGGTAGTCAAAATGTTTTTTTTTTTTTTTTAAATCTGGTTACCGAAATTTTTCGCGATCAAATTACTTCCTTATGCTTCGTTTAAGGAAGTAAAAATATCTTAAGAGTCATAGTCTGTTTGTTTCTAAATCTTAATTCTTAACTGTTTCTTCAATTAACATGCTAACAACATGAAAAATATTAAAGTTTTGATCTTACATTGGAATTTTATTTATTTATTTTTCCCCAGATATTTAAAATCTCAACAGTAACTGAATTATCTGTATTCATGTGAATTTTTGTTTTAAATATGAATAAGTGAAAAAAAAATCTATTTTTTAACTTGCAATTACAGTCGATTCCAGTTAATTGGACCACATCAGTACATGATTGTTTTGGTTCTAATAACTAACTTGTCCAATTCAGCAAAGTGTAAAATATTAGGCTTATGTAATAGTATTTGTTTTGATTCCTTATAATTTGGTGCAGTTAACCAGAATTGAATTATTTTAATTTTTTTACATCAATTATTTAAATTGAGCCACTAAGTAAAGAGGTATGTGGATTATTGAAAGTACTTTGGTAAGTAAAAGCAGAGCCTGATTATGACCAACAGGGGCCTGGGCATTGATGAATTTGAGGGACCCCATCTATGAAATGTGTTTTATTTTTCATAAAATTTTGATTTAAAAAAGAATATTTCAAAACAACATTTGATATTGAATGCCCTTTCAAGCCGGGGGCCCTGGGCAAAGTACCGATTTGCCCACAAGATAAAGCTCTGAGTAAAAAACAATTATGTTTTCATACCATATAGTTTGCTGTATAATCCACAGATTATGTGCAGATGGGCATTATTTGAGGTTTAAAAATGATATGTATATATATATATATATATATATATATATATGACTAAACCATGAATACCAACTTTGGATTCTATGCAGGAAAATAGGGTATAATTTAGCACTTTCTTTTCAAATCTGCTGGTTGTAATGGATTGTTATATAGGTCCATGGGTTCATTATATATTAATCCATAGCTTTTTAATTCTTATTTCAAGGGTTATCAAAACATTTATAATTAAAATAAAACTAATAAGTATACTTTTCAGACAATTATAATGTTCTTACAGGATAAAATGCAGGCTTTATTTAAGCCTGCCATTATCCTGTAATGTCTTTATCATTATTAAACAGTTAAAAAAAAAAAAAAAAATCTGTCACTGATTAATTTGTTAAATTTTAAATTACATATGCACTAATGAAAAACATGAAATAGGATGCAAATTTCACATTAAAAGATTGAATTGTGCATTATGCAAATATTACAAACTTTTTGATTTCCAAAATATTGTTCAATACACTAACGATGTTAAATTCCCTTTAAACTCAAAACTAAGCAAGTGTTGGGAAACTGCCTATTAAAATTAACATACCAATACATCATTTTACAAAATTCCTTATTAAATGATTAAAATTCCATGTTTAAAAGCATTTTTACTTCCTAGTACAAAGATAAAGAAGTAATATGATCGCCAAAAATTTCGGTACCCTGATTTTGATTAGATTTAAATTTACTTTTAAGAGTTTTTCTGAGACATTTCATTGAATGCAAGTATGAGTGTTCATATAAATGCATGTACAATCCATTTTGACCAGTCATCGAAAAGACTTCAAAGGCATTACGATCTATGGATACCTTCAATTCATTAAAAGTCAGTGACAAATCACTATTTCGGCTATTGTCTCAAATCTATCTCTCAAGTTTATCAGCTTTTGGTGAGAAATATCGCCCAATTAAATGCTAAAAACAAATCTTTCAAAATGAGTCCAGCTTGGCAATACCCCAAAAATTTGGCTAGAAATCAATAAACCTTAAGGATTATTGCAGTATTTTATCTTTTTCAAACAAAATAAGTTTAGAAGAAGTGCACCGAAAATATTTTTGATTTAATAGATGTGTAAGGAAGTCATGTGGTATCTACATCCGATTTAAAAAAATTAATCTGCTGGATATATAGCAATATTCAGTAGTTTGATCTGTACTCAGTGGCGGATCCAGAAATTTTTTTGGGGAGGGGCTAAATGTTAAAAAATGCTTATTTCGTCCAATTAAAATTTACTACAAATCAAAATTTTAGTCTAAACCAATGTGCATGCTTTTGGGAGGGGCTAAGTTAGAAAATATGATCATTTAAGCTATTTAAAGCGTACAATAAAGCATAATGTTACCCTTTAGCAATCTCTTTTGGAGAGAGCTGAAGCCCCCTAGCCTCTCCCCTGGATCCGCTACTGTCTATACTCAGTCTAAAATTCCTTACATCTCTAGATGTAACATCTAATTACACATATTCAGTTGATTTCTAATGATTTACTACAATTAAATGGTGAGGTTAAAACTCTAGCTTGTTTAATAGGACCACACCAAAGCAATAAAGTGTTCAGCTGTAGTTTACAGCTTTTATAGCACTAAATTAAATTTCTAAATTAAAAAAATTCATCTTACTTATGATCAGCCACAGCATCAGATTTAGAGTTTTTCCAAAGAGCATTAATATCAGATGTTGACATATTTGGATCTGTTATTTCCATTGACATAATTAAAAATTTATCAGATGGCAGTGGATAAAAATCTAAGGAATAAAAGAAGGATCAATATTCAATATCATTTTTTTTTGTTTTAAGAAAATAAAATAAATGCCATTTTTTTCTCACATTTGTTGCTTTTCCCAGTATGTATGTAAATCTTATAACTTGAGTGCGTGCAAAATACAAATATTAAATTTTTAGTGGATTTATATGGGAGAACTTTTAAAAAAATAATTACCTATGTCATCGATAATATATTCATTAAGTTAGAATTCTTCTCTAATTTGTGAATAAACTGAGACAAATTTTCAGAACTAATACACTAACAATCAACTGAAAAAGTATATTAATGCAAGTTAACTGATTTTAGAAATCCAGATGAGATACAGGGAAAAGAAAAAATCATCTAAGGAAAGAACATTCATAATGCATCATTGTAAAAGGTTAATATGTGAACTGTTTTTACTGTAAAGTTCATTTTTATATTGAGGGCTGCAACTGAAATATTTCACTAAGCATATATGACATAAGTTGTTTTAATTTCATTTCATATTTTTAAAATTAGAAAAATACTTTGAGTATCTCATGAACAGGAAGAGTAATATTAGATAACGACAACCCAGAATAAAACTGAAATTTTGTTTCAACTATCCTTAAAACAAAAAATATAAAGTCATAATAGTATTGAATTTTACTTTATACAAGTTATTCCTACAAATCATAATATATTAAAAGTAGAATAATATTAATGGTATATAACTCATTTAACCCATTTTGTTAAACAGAGTTTCAATTAAAAAAAATTAAACACAAAGTAAATGTAATCAATAAGTACTCACTTTCAAGAAGAATCACATTAATTTCAACTGTACTTCCAGGCTCAATAGTACCAATTGAAGGTTTTACCCTATAACTTTCAATATTATTTGTTTTTACCTTGAGGGGGGGGGGGAGAAGAAAAAAGACATTTATTCATAGTTTAAATTTAACTTTTAGAAGAAAATAAAAACAACAGTAAAAGGATAATAAAAATGTAAAAACCTTATATGATATTGGCTTATTAGATACACAGGACAACTTAATTATAACATCTTTTACAGGCTCTTCGGAGAGATCAAAAACCAGTTCGATAGCTGGACTGCAAAAGCAGAAAAACATTTTATTCAATGTTATTGAGATATTTCAACAGAGAAAAGTTATTAATTTAAATTTACCAGATTTTCAACATTCCACCAATAATAGTATAATCATCAGTAATAAGGGCGTGGGTTGAATTTCCTTGGCTACGTCTAGCTGCATGACCATTGGCAATCTAAAAAGAAAACGAAAATGTTAAGAATTAAATTATATTTTTGTAACTGATAAAATTTGAAATGTTTCAATTAATAAAAGATTAACCTTAATCTTCCCAAAACACTAAAAATGTTAATATTTTATGTGCATAGTGCTTTTTTTGTTAATCAAAGTGTTGCATACTAGTGAACTTTCAGTCGCTAAGATGAACATTCTTAATTGATTAATATTAATTTTTTTTTTTTTTGGGGGGGGGGAGTAGTAGCAACAATTATGCAGAAATGAGAAAGGCACATTTACTGCTTGGCACAAATTTTCAAAATGATTTTATACATAATTTTAAAAGACAAAGTAATATTTGCAACACAACATAGTATTTAAAATTAATTCAGGGTGACTACAGAAATTGAGAAAAAAGTTCCATGATTGCCCCCCCCCCCGCCATCTCCCGATTACTGTATGCACTTGACAACAATCAAAATCACTTTCACAACTGTTAGAAAACTCCAGAGTGGAATAAGGGGACAGCGGTTACAAAGACCATGAAATTCCACCCTCATCAAAAGGGGCAATCGCCAATCCACCAATAGGGTAAACAAATTGCTACCTTTGAATGACTCGTTACTGGATCATTCAGATGCAGAAGTTTTGACACAAAAAGAATGTTTCATATTCACATTCGTCTGATTGCCTAGGATTCGTAACTCTGATTTCTTGTATGATCCCTATCTTATCAGTCCAAATACTTGTGGTTCAGATTCGTACAGAGCCTACATCATTTGAGTCTCTGATTTGCATTCATATTACGGATCATCTATGTTCTCATATGATCCGTATCCTGACGAATTTATAAAGTGTCTGCATAAGTTTAGTATTATATGATTCTGAGCAAACCTACGTCCAGCGAGTCAGATGCTGTTCCAGTTAAGAACGGTTTTGTTCACAAGGCAAAAACTAAAGTTCCCTGATTTTTTGGATATTTTTATGGAATTCCTTAATATTTCCATGATTATTCAAGATCCATAAAGTACCCTGATTTTTTCATGATTTCCTTGATTTGTCCCCACTCTGCAATAATTGTTATTTTAGAATAACTATCTTCAGGCTTCTCATAGGTCTGTATCTTCAAATATCTTATATAATAAAATCCGAGAGTAAACATTGTATGTAGCTATGTATGTAGGTAGGCAAGTTTGTGACCACGGATCTTTTTGCGCGCGTCTCTCGATCGCATTGTGCCGAGACGGTTGGTCGCAGACCCAACGAATTTTGCATACAGCTTCACTGGGACAGATCCTAACACCCCTGAGCGATTTTTTCGAAATTCGAATTAGAAAATGTTTTATTTTATGTTTTGTCCGATTTTTAGCGATTTTTCTCGCTTAATGCATAATAACGCCGGTCATTGCTCTCGCAGTAAAACAAAATTTACATCATCGGATAGAGGAGAAAATTTTCTTTTAAAAATTGTTTGTTCGGATTGTGTAACATAATTTGCAGATTTTTGGGACTTTTTCAAATAAAATTAAATTTGACACTGACTTTCGTAAAATATTTTTTAAACTACTGCATCTTGAATTCTATCCATCATAACTCTTATATATTTTGTCAAATGACGGAGCATACATTTCGCCCTCTTTTAAAAGAAAAATCAGAGGAAAATATAAATTAGGAGATTTTTTATGAATTTTTAAGTAAAGAAGGATTTTCATTTCAATCACAGCAGCTTAAAATTTTGGTACGATATCTTGCGGTTTGGTTGTCTTGGAGACAGTAACAATGATTAAAATTGCCAGTTGAAAAAAAAAAAAAAAATTATTTAAAAATAAGCGAGTTTTCACATGTGAAATGTGCGCCACTTTGACGTCACGAGTTTAAAACCCCTTTCGAAACTCAATCAGAATAACGGACTCACAAGCAAAACATACGCCTCGCATGAAATAATTCCATATTTTATTTTACGTTGCCAGAAAAATAATTGTATGCTGTTTTTTCACAAGTGAATTATCCAGCATTATTTTCAATTGAGATTTTAAACGGGTCACGTTTTCGAATCTCAAGAAATATATTGCGGTGTTAAACAGGGCCTGATTATGACCAACAGGGGGCCCCGGCATTGTTGAATTTGGGGGCCCCCCGTCTATAAAATTTGTTTTATGTTTCATAATTTTTTTTTATAGAAAAAGAACAACATTTGAATTTGGGGGCAATTTCGAGCCGGAGGCCCCTGGGCAAAGTCCCGATTTGCCCGTGCGATAATCGTGGAGCTAAATATGGCAATCTGACAAGAATTATGCGTAAACATTTATGGAGAGCTGATTTAGTGGCAACCATTAAGGGAAATGATTATCGCTTATGCTAATGCATAAATTGCAAAGAATCACCAACGTGTAATAGACTACATTCGCGCCAACGGTCTAGATAGACCGTTTCTTTAAATTAAGCATTAATGGTTGCAAAACGAAAATATATTGTATGGGTATCAGTAAAAGATAGTATAAGTAATAGTAAGTAGATATGATAAGACAATATTGATCAAAGCAGAATATACCGCATTAATAAATATTTCGTGAAACTAAGTCTTCTATTTATTTTTCAACAGCCGTATTACATCACAGCTAACAAAAAATTAAGTAATTCTACGTCGCGTTAATATATCCCCCGGTAGTTTCAACAGAAAAGACTGTAACACAACTTTTTTCTTGGAGATTCTGTTTTGTCACAAGTAGTTATGATCGCATTTTAGGAAAATGTTCTCTTCTTGCCTTGCGAAGAGCGAGTACACAACTATTTAACCCATTTATGCCTAGTGTCCCTTTTTTTGGGACGGCATTTTCGCTATTAGTCGAAAACGTTATTTATTTTTCCTAGCCTTTGTTCATGAGTATTGAGCCTCAACTCTACAAAATATTTTAACATGACCAAGTAGGATGTTGATATTTCGATTTTTATGCTTAATGATTTTAAAAGAAATCATCCCTTGTTTAAGAAGTTGACATCAGAAATTTATCTATTATTTCTGCTATCAGTAAAAATATCCAGGCACAAATGGGTTAATTATAAAATAAAACGGTTCTCCACATCATGTAGTATCTATATTAATGGCATAACTTAAATCTAAAAAAGAGTATGATGCAGAAATGAGACATTTTGAAAATTAGGAATTTTCACTGCAAACCGTCACGCTTTTCTTTTCTGATCGCGAATGACACCGACATAGCTTTTTGCGTCATAATATTAACAATGGTCTCAGGTCAGTACTTATACTAACTTTACAAATAACTAATGAGTAACTTTACGCCAAGAGTCAAATCATTCTGCTTATTTTTAGATCTCAAATCACTGGAATCAATTCGAACTATACATGTAAGAAAAAGTTTCGTTCCCTACCGTGCGGAGAACGGGCACGCAGCTAGTACTTATATAAAAAAGCAGAGTGCTTTTAGCTATTAACCAGCATCCCTAATAGTAAAATATTTTGTGATTCTCTAACCTTTTACTCAACTACTATGTCCCATAAAGTTTGAGATCATCATCTAGTTCATATTTTACATATATCAATAACCATTTTTTTAAGAGTTTTCATACTTATACAAATAATGGTATTTAACTTACTTCCAGAACAGAATTTGGTTAGAAAAAGAAGTATAGCATACATATACATGCACACATATTTAAAGAACATGCATATATTTCAGTTTCAGTAATGCAGTTTAGACATGCTATAAAGACATGCAAATTTTCATTCAGAAGTCAAACATACAACAAGACTGCTGCAGTAAAACTCATGCTCAAAGTATCAGAAACAATATGCAGATTAACATTTAAAAAAAAAGAAGAAAAATATTGAATAATCTCAAGAAAAATATTGAGAAACATGCAATTTACTTTTGTCAAATCAAGAAAAAGGTTATGCTCACTACTATTTCAATCAGAAGGAAATGACACTCATGTTTCTTTTTTAAATGTTTTGTTAAATTAAAACTAACTTTTAAAAGCAAGATTTAAATTTAAAATGTTAGCATTAACTTTATACATATTTAAAGAACTTTCATCAATTTCATTTTCAGTCAAGTTTTTCCAAGCATTATTTAAACATTTCATGTAAATTGAAATATTCACATACAATTAAAAGGTTCATAGAGCATGACACAAAAACAGCAAGATTAGTTTATATAACTGAAGTAAGAGTTTCTTCTCCTTCGAAATAGGAAATTTTTAATGAAACTGAATTTGGATAAAAGTATAGCCACAAAAGCATCTTACATTAATTAAAAATTTGCACATTTACATATACTCTCATTAAGTTAATCAGAACATTTGAATTTGAATTCTTAATTGATTTCAAAACAATCAATATAAGGTTGTAACTGGCAAAATTAGGTTTTGGGTATCATGATAGAATGAAAGCAATGTGGAAGCATCCCAATTTTTCATTTGCCTTACTACTGAAGTCTACATCAGTTCCACAATCTTTAAAACCTGTGTTTCCACATACTACTTTAACTTACTCTTGGAGTCTGGCCTAATAATAAGAAAATGAAGAGCCAATGTGCATAGATAACAAAAAGCACAAAGCATGAAATAACATGCAAATATTTCAAAGTTGGAAAAAACAAAAACACTCTATAAGTATGATGTGGGACTCTTAATACTTACATTTTCACTGCTTTCAGACAAATGTGAGAAATGAACCTATTAGGAAATTAGTAACAAATCAAGGTATGTAACACAGTTAAACCGATTTTAGAAGCACTTGCAAATTCATATAGAAATTAAATATTATAATAACTATATTAATGAGTGGGTGTAGGGAGTGGCGATATAGTATTGAAATGACATTTACTTTCAACTATACATTAAAAAAATATATAAAATATTTAAACAATAATCAAAATGAAAGCCTTGAAATCAGTTTCTTAAATAATCTAAGTTTATCAGTTTAAGCAATACAAGAAAGGGGAAGATGTTGGCTTTTACTACACTATCAGCTGATTATAAAAACTTGTTGATATAACAAATGTTTCAAGTTATTTTGACAATAAAATTATAATTTTTTTAAAAGTGTTACAAAAATTGAACTTAACTATATATTTTAATTATTCACAAAAATATTTGCCAGAGCATTTTCTCCAAATTTCAACATATTAGATAATAACAGTTGAACAGTTTTTGTAGCATTTGTTAACTTATTTCTGGATAGTGATACAGTATATTTAAACCTCGTAACACAGTAAATACTTATTATCACAGTTTATTATCTGAATGTAATAAGCTGTCAGACAGATGAAGTAAGAAATAGTCTTAAATGCATGAGATAACTAATAAATTTAATCATACAGACTTATCTGTGAGTAAGTATACTGCAATTAATTGCTATTGAAGTTACTTTCATCAAATTTTATATCACTGAATATTAATCTACCTTTCTGAAATGAACAGTCTTTCTTGCCTTAGGGCAGAATCTATAAAAAATTCTAAAATGTTTTCAGAAAGTTTACTTTTTGCTGTTACCTGTACCTTAATATCTGTTGTAAATGCATGTAGGATTAGTATGACTGATTAGCGATTTTCAATGATTGTTTTATGGGCATAAAACATCTGCATCAGACAAACTTACCCTCGTATTCAACATCTACCTCGACCGCCGGTTAACAGCGAACCATCAGTCGAACCCTGAAACGGTATTCACCGTTTACCGGAAAGGAACAAACCGCCCACAAAATCTCAACCTTGCTACAGAGCAAGGTTTTCAAGTAACCGAGCATGCTCAGTTAAGATTTTCCCTGAAAAATTAGCTTCCCCCTTCCATTCCTTCGCAGAACCGGCTCTCCCCTTCCTTCTGGACAAAGAGACATGAGGGGACATGGGAGGAAGGGGGGGGGAAAGCAAAACGATTGCGGGGTCACTTGGAGAGGCGCGAAAGGATCAACTACCACTTGATGTGAACTCTCAATGCTTTGTGAACACTTGACCAATGTGCGTTTCGATTTCAAGGGAATCCCATTTCAACTACGTTGATAGGCCCAGTTTCAACCTAGGTTGAGAAACCACAGGTTCAGTAACTTTTTCTCGCCAGTTATCGGTGAATATGAACTTTGGACTGACCAGTCGAGGGAGTTATTGAACTGCCAGTTGAACCGCCAGTTGAAGTTAATGGTGAATTCGGGCATTAATCTTCTTATCCACCATCCCTTTTGGAAGTCACTGCATTAAAAAAACTGCATTACAAACACTGCTTTAAATCACTGCATTAAAAACACTGCTTTGTTCTTATTTCCATACTCATTAAAAGCTTTCGGTGCAGATTATTTAAATGGCAGTTGATTACTTAAAACATGCATAAGTAAACCACATTAGGTATATTTTCATGATTACACAGCAATCTGAATGGTATACACACACAACCATTTTCGTTGCATGGCACTATTCATAAAAGCAAGTGCCAAAGAAGGTTGTTTTGGGACAGCCTACATATTTAGGGGTTTTTTATGTGGATAGAGGAAGAAGAAAATGTATTTGAGAGATTAAATTTCTTAAAAATATAAAATTTCAATTGTTCTAGAGAAATATATAATTTCAAACAATGTACAGCTCATAACATTTACATTGAATTTGTCCCCCCCCCCCCCGCGTAACATTTCTCTATGACAAAGGGTACTGAAAGCAGTGTTTATTTCATTACATTCTTGTGCCATTCAGTGAACCTCAGAAATGTATTTGTAAAATGCCTATTCTTTTATAATCTGCAAACCATATTTCATGTATTATTAAATGTGGTATTTTTCTAGTCAAAGAAATAAATACATAGTAGAAACAAATTTCTAAATTTTGAAAACAAAAGGGAAAACTAGTATTCACTATTTTTTTTTTTTTTTTTTTTTTAAAGTTTCAATCTTCAGGTATACCCATGTTTTCATTGCTCGTATGGTATGTTGCACCATCTTGTTGGAACCAAGAATCTCATTCATTCACTTCTAACAATTAATGTAATTCCCTGTAAGCATGTACTGCATCATTTGAATATTTATTTTGCCTTACATTCAGTGTAAGTGTTCAGTACAAGAAAACATTAGAAACAATGGAGGACCAAGATATTGTACCTAATTTTTATAAATGCTGAGTCAGCATTTAAAAAAACAGGCTTAAAATGCATTTATAGATCAAACCATCTCTTTTACGAATAAATGAGAAGGAAAATAAGCTTTAAAACTAAAATGTGAAAAAAACAAAACAGCCAAACTATAAATAAGGCAATCCATGGTCCACCAGGCAAATCCATGATCAAAATATAATTCAAGTTAAAATCATGAATTGAAAATACATAAAATCTTTATAAAATTGCAATATTAAATACTGGGATAAACTAACAACATCTAGAATAAAACTAGTAAACCATAAATCACTGCTTTTCGCCGCATACAAAATCGCATATAAGCATAGTGAAAAATTTAATAAAAACAAATTTCCATAGAAAAGAAAAAAAGATACTATAAAACAGGATAATTTAATAATATAATATTGTTGAATAACAAAATCAAGATTAAAAAGAATCGAAAAGTTCCTACAGATTGAGCACCTTCCATAGTAACGTATGCACACATAATGCACTATATCCTAAAAGTTCATGTTCTCTAACTGAATTAATTCATTGTCCATTTTTTTTTTAAACATTAAATTTTCTCCTCTGCTCACCACAATGAATTTTTTTAGTTTTCATTGTTCCATTATTTTTGCTTTCAAAATGTACAAGAATAAAGTACAGTTTTGTTTTGTTCTTCATAGTGAAATGAATTTATCATGCATACAGATAATTTCACTACTTGAGGCTTACACTGAATGTAAATCATATAAAAGATGCAAAGATGTTTGGCAAAATAAATATTCAAATGATGCAGTACATGGTTACAGGGAATTATATTAATTGTTAGAAGTGAATGAATAAGATTCTTGGTTCCAACAAGATGGTTCAACATACCATACAAGTGAAAACATTGATATGCCTGAAGATAGTTTTGGCGATCAACCGATGTCAAAAAATCTTTGGACACCTGGATCACAGATTTTTTTCTGTGGGGATCTTTGAAAAACAATGTTTATGCAGGTAATCCACCAACAATAGATGATCTAAAATTGCCATTAACACAAAGGATACAATAAGTCTATCCCAGAATGTTAAAATGCATTTCTATCAACATGCACAAACCAATTCAACTTTGCCTCCCAGAAAGGGGTGGATATTTTGAAAAATTATCATAAATGCAAGTTTACTATTTTTTCTTACATGATATTAAAAGTGCTTTTTATCATTAGCATAAAAATAATCTTTAGAAACTTCGTTGTTTTGTAAATAATAAATATACATGTCATAAGTGTGGGAACTTTAAGGACTGAAAAATATAAGATCATTCAAACATCAGGATAAAAACTAGAATAATTTATGCATACAGTAAAAGAGTTAGGATGAAAACAGATCAAGTAATTCATTCCACCTCATCAACTGATGCCTGTAGGAGAGAGTAGCATATTTAGAAAGGAGAAAAACTGCTTTTTTTTGGGGGGGGGGGGTAGTAGAGCTTATGCACTGCAAAAAGGATCTTACGCATGAATCTTGATAAGACCTCTTACATTTGTAACATTCTTTGAAGCAAGTGATACATAAACATATTTCTTGAATAAATATAATCTAACTTAAGGAATATTAATGAAAATATTATTGGTATAATTACAAGGCTTACGGCTATAAAGATCTATAATCTCAGTACTGTATACAAAAACATTTATAGGTAGTTGGATGTAAAAGGTTTTGTAGCGATTTAGTTTCTATTTCAAACAAGAGTTGCTTTCAAATGTCATAAAAAATACAAATTAAGCTGTTGATACGTTGAGAAAGCAAGACCTTTGATAGTTAAAAGATAGATAAGAATAAGAATATACAATGAATATTACTGACCTGCTAGAAATAACTTGAGTGAGTGAAGGATACTTAAAAGATGGCAAATAGGCAGTGAAACAATATTATTAAGAACAAATATAATGAGTTTGTTAAATAATAAACTTAGAATATTTCAGTAAATTTAATAATGCAGATATGGTCAATGAAATAATTTAAATCTGAATGAGGATCCAAAATATAGTGAGATTTTTGTTAAAGCTATATGCTTAATCTATCAAGACCAACTACTACAATTCAAGAAATAGATATAGTCTGATCACCTAGACTACTAAAATTTTCAAATTAGCCAAAATTTCATTAAGTACAGCAAAATGTAACTACTATGTCTTTTACCAATTGAAAGATTTGCTGTTTAAAGGAGGTAGCTCAAAGTGTTCATGTTTGCAGAAAACCGTAAAGAAAGTTTGGGAATTCAACACAAACTAACAAGAGAAGCTGCTTTATCTCTTAACCCTTTTGTGCCTAACAGGACACATACGTCCAAAGCAAATTTCAAAAAAAGTCTTTTGAAACAGAAATGCTTCTCTGTCTAATGGGAGACTTTCCCACCAGTCCTGCCAATATTTTTGAAGGTATTTTCATTCACAGAACATAGATGGCACTATCGTGCATAATGCAAGTTCCACGTTTTTGAAGTGTTGTAGCAACTCATTCCATACTGTACGAAAGTAAATAGTTTAGTTTTGGTAAATACCGCCTATTTTGGATAAAATTTTGATTGATCCATAAATCTAAGGCCAGATAAGTTACTCACAAAGCGGATTACTTCTAATAAACTGGTAAGTGGCAAAGTTTTACTTCCGTTTTTATTATCGGGACATATGTGTCCCTCTTGTCTTTGATAGTGGTAACACATTGTCCCAACAGTTCTATGTGATCATTTCTCTTGATATTATATTTTTCGGTTACTTTTGAAATAATTGCTTATTATTTTTAATTTAGGCACAAATTAATTCAATTTAAAATGACTCGACACCGGGGACATTCATAATTACATTCTGACTAGAAAATCACAGGTTTTCTTTACAAAATTACTCATTGAAGACTACTGGGACATAAATGTCCGGTCGTAAATCAATGCTTAAAAATATAGCATCTTAGTTTTAGCATTCAAGGGTGCTCTACTCATAGTTTATGCAACCCAAATTGTTCTGTTGTTAAAAAAAAAAAAAAATTGTCGCGAAAGGGTTAAGTAACAGAAGAACTAACGATTGAAGATACATCCTTTTGGTACCTAATGAGAGTTTTTTTGCTCTTTAATGCAAAATTGTACATGCAACTCCAAACTCTTGAAGAGTGGAGCTATGTCCTTTTTGCAGCAAATCTTTCAATTATTGTGTTTCTTTTAATTTCAAGAATACCTAAAATTAACATAATTCAAAATTTCAAACTATAATTTTTTAAAATTAAAAGGTATAAAAAATAAAATGAAACATGCAAGTATTGTAAAGAATAAAAAAAAGTTTAAGTTTCCTATCATTTTCGATTTTCATTCAACATATGTTTAGAAAATAGAACAGACTGACTTATTAACAGAACAGTACTCAAGGTAGAAAAACATTAATATAAATTAACTGGGTCTTTAATCCATAAAGCAACTAATTTTTGCACTGTAGATAGTCTAGGTGAATTTTGAAATGACATGAAATTCTACGAAACAAAATACTTAGTAGCAAAAACAGGGCTAAATGGGTTGAAAATATTTTTATATTCAATGTGGAATTATAAATATCTAGAGATGATAGCAGAAAAAAAAAGGCCAAATAAATCAAATAGTGTAAATATTAATAAGTTATACTGAATTTGCACATTAAAACTGAAAAATTTCAAAAATTCTCAACAGGAAAAAAAATCTGCCCCTTCCTCTCTTAATTCTAATGGTTTGAATGTAAAGAATCTTCAATCTACTTATATAATACACTAACCTATGTGGTACCAAAATCGACGATATTTCAACATTGTCAACAGAAGCAGCAAGATGTAAACATTAGTGCAATAACAATAACGCATGTGCAGAAATTTGAATTAGCAGTTCAATGATGTCCAATGGAGCAAGCCTATGTCACACAATAGTTAGATTACAAAATAACAATAATGGATACACAAAGATCTTTCGGACTTTTTCACCCCTTTAAAATATCGAATTTACAATACTTGGCACATTCATCGCCCATCTAAAAAATGACATTATGCATTGGGCTAAAGCACATTTCAGCCATTTGCTGTTTCAACATCGGCTTTTAGTATGACACCCAAAATGAGTAGCAACCCTAACCTAAATAGATTTAATGACAAGTGCTGTTAAAACAGTACAAAGAAACATGGTTTTCATTGAAATGAGTCCAGAAATTTAGTCAACACTGCACTGATATAAATAACAGTAAGGTATGGGGTAGTGAAGCTGGCCACTTTGGTAGCTAGTTCTAAGGAATTCATAAAAGAATTTAGTTTTCTTCTGTATACACAGGAAATGCTGCATATCTTCCAATAACTTTTCACGCAAAACAGATTGTTGGTTGGTTCAGGTTTATTGGTGCACAGTGCACAAGACCAAATACCAAGCAAAAATATGAAAACCCAAGGAGAGAGAAGAAAAAAAATCACAAGGCATAAACCAAAAAGGGGCAAGTACAGATTTAAGAGTGAACGTTAATGAGAATGGTGAGTAAGGATAAAACAATATGATAAAAGGTTTAAAAAGAAAAGGGGGGTGAAATGAAGATGAACTATTTAACAATCTTAAATCAATGGCAGACACAGATTATGTATTAATTTGATGTAATGGAAAAAGACCAATGGGTGAGGGGTTACCCCACCAAATCATGTAGATCAGATCAACAAGAGAAAAAAAACTATCATTTTTGTATTGAAGCATGGGTAAGATTTCAAAATACCCGAAAAATGGAATAACAAGATTTTTCACCTTTTTTTAAAAAAAAATAAACATACCATGGATACTAAGGTGCTTGAATTATGCACATGTGTCAAGCTCCTGAGGCTCCACTATGAATTATGAAACAAATAATATTCACAAAATATTTCCTCATTAGTTATGTATTTTATGACGTACAATAATACACACCCTTTTTGGTTCAGTTGAAATATTATTGCTGTTGATATCATTGTCTAATGTGACTGGAGGTTCATATTCTGTAGTATCCTAAAGAGAAAGCAAGGTATTATTTGAAAATCTTAATAAAAAGGAGCAATTTATTTCTTAAATTTATAAAACTAAAAAGTTCATTTTTTTCCCCGCTTTCGTGAGGAAAAAAAAAAAAAAAAAAAAAAAAAAAAAAAACCAGTAAGAATGACTAAAAATTGTATTTCTGTAACACAACATTTGACTTAATTTTTTTTTTAGGGTGGGGGTGGACAGATGCCAGTCTGAAATATTTTTACTACAAAATTTGTCGATTTGCACTGGACTAGCTCATTATAATGCTAATGTATTTTCAAGGTAATGTTACATTTTTATAAAATTCCATAAAATCAGTGGTGTAGCCAGGTTTCATATGTAGTGGTAGCGATATGAAGGTTCGAAGGTGCAGGTCTGATGAGAGTTGGAGGGTTGGGTGGGACATATTTTGACAGGCAAATAAAGAAAACAAACCTTAAAATGTTTGTTTCCTAATTTAAAACATTTTTCAGAAATTATAAATATAAAAATTGATAATTTCCAAAAAATCTGTTGTCTTGAGTGTAGCGTTTCAAAAGCAACACAGAGGTAAAATAGTGTTGGAGACAGCTATTTTAAAGTGATCGTACACAATGACATGACAATGCATTGAGTCTACCAAAAAAATATACAGTGGGTACATATTTTATATATAGGGACAGCAGTAGCATATTTTCAAGGGGGCCCCTTACAGTGATTGTCAGACCCAACCAGGTTTTTTTTTGGGGAGGGGGGGGGGGAGATCTTGCAAAGGGATATGATAGACACCTTGTCCTCTTTCGTTACATCACTGTGAACAGCAATTAAAGTGATGGGTAGCAATGCTTTACTGGTTTTAAAACTCAAAAGAAAGTTTTCTTTTTAAAAAAAGAGCTGAACTAACATAGTCTTTAGAAAGAAATACAATCTTTTCCTGAAGGCAAAAAAATTGTATAAGACTTATTTAATTATTTTTTGACAAGAGTTAAAAAAAAAAAAAAAAGGGTATGTGATGTATGTGAAGGTGCCAAAGAGTGAATTAAAGTCTTAGAGGTAGCAACTGCTCCCCACATAATTACACCACTGCATAAAATTACTTATTTTCATCATGGTAGTAGCACATCAGAAGATGCACTATTATAAGTAAAGTAGGAAACAACCAAACTTAATGTGCTGGCTAATTTCTAGAAATAATTCATGGAATTTTTTTAGCTTAGGAATCGTACATAATACTCTTTCAAAACAGGAATTTTCATTCACCTCATAGATTTTTGTTTTTGGCAAATTTTAAAAAATATTTTGCAAACTTATCATTAGATATCTTTTTAAAAATGTTAGTATTTCAGAATACCATACCATATTACAAAAAACAGCAAAATTGAAAAGAAGAGTAACTTTATTTCAGTGAAACAAATTAAATATTTTAATAAAAATGAATTTTATTTAAAATATTTTTTGTTGCTTCTATATTAACTGAAGTATGAGAGAAAAGCTCATATCATGATCCCTGACAGGTTAAAAAGACTCCTGCAGTCAAAGAAAAGTCAAATTCTACATTAAGAATTGGAGTAAAACTTTACAAGGCTCAGTTATGAAATGCTTCTTTAAAATAAAGTTGACTGCTTGAGAAAATTTATAAATTTTCTTTAATGCAGCTGTAATTTTTTTGTTATATTGCTCATGCAGGAGCAATATAATAAATAAATATCACATTGATTTTTACTTCCTCAATAATAGGCATTGAAAAAAAAAAAATTATACAATTAGTTTTACAAGCAATGATAAAAACTAAGCCTAAAAATTTTAAGAGCATTCACTTGATTTTCATTTTTCATATTTATTTGAGAAATATATGTAATTTTTGTATTTTAATACAGAACAATTTTAGTATGTAAACAGTAGCTGCCATTTAACTCTTTAGAGCTGTGGTTCCCAAACTATTTTGGGCCTGGGACCCACCTTTACCTAGAATTTTTCGCAACTACACTACCCATTACTACATTACGATAACCAATATACGCTATGCAAAATACTAAAGTTTAATTTTTTCCGCCCTTTTTGCAGCCCACCAAAATTGTTTCTGCAACCCATAGTTTGGGAACCACTGTTTTAAAGCATAGTGGTATGAAAAACGTACTACATATTTAGGATTTTCCAAGCCATTAGATGCTAGTACAATCTGACAACTAATTGTTATTTAACAGCTTTACCACTGTATCGGTAATTACTAAAATAAATAAATAAATAAATATTCATTTTGAATGGCATTCTTTGCTTTCTAAATATAAATAATTTTGTGTTGCGGATAAATCAATGTTATGTGTATCAAAGTGTTAAAAAATTTTTTTTGATAAAATTTTCAGAATGAACTAAAAATACAAAAATTAGAAAACACTTACGGTCCCACCCATATCTACAGGGAGGTTATCTGTACTAACATAGTCCAAGAGAGTTGTTTTATTTACAAATTTGATTTTCTCAACAAAATCTTCTGGCAGCCATTGTTTGATTATCTTCCAAGCAGCTAAAGATAAAAATTTCCAAAGTCATCAAAAGTACAATTCTTTTATATTTATTATTCATACATTTATACTTTAATGTATTAATTAGGTTTGAATATTTTAGGACTAGCTGTGAAATAAGAGGATGTTAATTATTTTTAGAAATGCTGCCCAAGAGTTGTAGGACACTTTATAAACTTAAGAAAATTTCTAAACAAGCATTAAAATGTAACTGCTAAACTAGTTGCATATATAACAAAATTAATAGCTTTCAATATGAGATCCTTTTGGTGGCTCGCAAAACATCTAAATGATATTTGATTTCACTCCAAGTATTTGAAAGCATCTAAGGAGTTATGGAATGAACAGCAGCTGTGATTCGCTGTCCTAGTTCCTGTACATTAGGACATGTAGTGCTGTAAACAATATCTTTGATGTTATCTTTCCCCACATGAAAAAAGTTGTAGGGGTTAAATCATGCAATTGAGGAAGCTATTAAATTACATTATCAACACCTATCCATCTGTTTGCAAAATTTGATTGTGGTAATAATGCAAAGACATTGACCAATGTGGAGGTGAGCTGTGATGTTGAAAAATAACATTGCCAAATCTTTGCCACAGGCACTATGCTCGTCTGAATCTTTTGCCAAAGTCCTTGCCCTCTAGCTCCATTTATCAGATTTTTGATACAAAACAATACTATAGTAAACTAGAATCTAGCACTTTTGTAAGTCAGCTATAATTCAAATACTCATGCATATAGTTTTTTTAAAATTTAATATTGTAAAGTGTCCAACAATTCTCAGTCATCTTGTATAACTATTCTGAAAGATCAAATTGTAGAGAATTATATTGTAAGTATTATAAGTATTGTAAATATATTTATATTTTTGAAATACCTGAAAAGTTGAAATATAAAGATTCAGTTAATGAAAAATTATTATGTTTTTTTTTTTCAAGAAAGAATTATTGAAATAATATAGTTACTGATGTTCATAAAGCATACAGGAGAAAGATTATATATAAATATGCCCCATTCATTTAGTTACTGATAAGTGAAATCATGTACTTTTAAGAATTTGGCAATTAGACTAACTATCAATAAAATTAAAGATTAGCTACATACCTACTGATTGTAAACAAAACTTTAAACTATAAAAGAGGTTTTAATATTTTAGAGCTAATAGTATTTCACTATCAGCATTCAGAAATAAGGAGACATTAACTATTAATATTATAACTATTCTGAAAGATCAAATTTTAGAGAAACTTATTTTATATGTAAATATTGTAAATGCATTTTGTTTTTGTATTTGAGAAACACCCAGAACATTTCATGAAAAATTATATCATGATTTTAAATATAGTATTTACCATATGAATTACCGAAAAAATGATTTTAACTGAAATATTTTTTGTATTAAAAGTGTCCAAAAGTATGAAATAAGATTATGGAAAAATGAATGAAAACATGGTAACTTACGATTTAGAATCCATGGAAATTCATATATTAAAATATGAGCTGAAAAGCACATTAAGAGAATTAAAAATAAGCATTAAATTACATCCTTAAATCTACAGAGTGATTATAATTAAAGCTTCAAAACGCTGTAAAAAAAGAACCACTGATCAGAATGATGTCAAATTTGAACACGGAGATAGACGAGACTGACGGTTTAATAGACGGGAGAAAGCGTATGGAAAAAAAAAATTGGTTCCAAAATTTAGCAACAGACGTCGCTGTAAGCATCAGATTATATATGACCTTGCCGTGGTAGATGGGCTTATGTAACAGTATCACACATGTACAGTCATGCACACTGAACAGTATTGTCGTTCAACATGTAACTTACACCGTAGCAGTTATTTTACGATTCATTTGTCATTTGTAGTCAAACCCTTTTAAATTAGGATGCATACAGTGCCATCTGTTGCTAAAATTTGGATTTTTTTTTCTTATGCCATACACTTTCCCTCTTCTTCAATAATACTCCGTTCAAATTTGGCACCATTCTGATCAGTGGTTCATTTTTTATACCGTTTTGAAACTTTAATTATAATCACACTGTATTTGAAGCATACAGCTCAAAACTCTAAATCATTAATAGAATAAACTAATTTTCTGATTAATATCTTAAAATATTCTGATGAATATCGAACAGTTTGCAAATTTACATTCTTAGCATAATTTTATATTTAAACTGACTTAAAATTTTTCAAGGAAGAAGGGGGGAGGGGATTATTTTTATCATCCTCAATGAATCAGAATTTGGGCTTTTACTATTTATTTTTCTGACTTAACTACTTTAGGAAATTCATATAACAATCAAGTGTGTATCAACAATCTGCTCTGTGAGTCGAAGGGCTTGTCTGATGAAGACCGAAAGACTTTTTTGGTCGAAACAATCTTAACATCTTATAAGTAATTTTTTATGTGTGTTTTTTTTCACAAAGTTTTTATTTATTTTAATCAAGTGTGTATTTTAACTTTAAAAACATATTTCAGGTAGTATTTTTTTATTCACATAAAGCTTTTTTTTTTTTTTAAATGCAGACTTTCACTCGGGTATTTTTTTATGCAAGTTTTTTGAATGTGCAATGACACATTTCTTACAAAAAAGCTCAAAATCTGATGAAACTCATTTATATGCAATGGCAGGATATATATATAAGATATTCTTTAGGTAAAAAAGACATGCTATGTTCGACTAAATTTAAAATAAATAGTTAGAGTCTAGAATAAACATTAGTTAGCTGCAGAATGATAAATTTTACTATTTTTTATCAATGAATTATTTAAAATTTCAATCAGTAAATTTTACAAAACAAAATATCAACACATTAATGGAAGTTTTTGAATCATCATAACTGCATACTTACCTAAACTGTGAGGATAATAAGATCTAAATAGAGTAATAAGGAATTTTATAAGATCTAAATCCTGGAAAAAAACAAGTAATTAATTTTATTACTATTTACATAGTAAAAATGATTTATAAGGTAAAAAAAAATATCTAATTTATGAAATTCCTGTTTAAACAAGAATTTTAGATTT
Organism: Cheiracanthium punctorium; assembly: GCA_038373885.1. Taxonomy (NCBI): domain Eukaryota; kingdom Metazoa; phylum Arthropoda; class Arachnida; order Araneae; family Cheiracanthiidae; genus Cheiracanthium; species Cheiracanthium punctorium. The sequence goes on from JAWZYV010013619.1 coordinate 686,201, forward strand.
AATTTTAAAAGTAAAATGGTACAGATAAATCATAAATAGAACAAAAATTTCTGTTTCATTTGATTAGTTCCAGTAGTTTTTGAAAATATACACTAATACACAGTGACAGTTTTTAGATACAAACAAGCTGTGCCTAAACATGGGATACATATGTGTTACATTTTAAAGTATGAATTATACAGGCAATATTTTTTTTTCTTCTATAAAAGATGACCACCCTCCCACCTTTTCATGTCTACCCTCCTCAGAGTACAATATTAAAATACTCTGAAATTTATTTTTAGGTATTCATGAATTAAAGTTTACAGCAAGAATTTTATTTATTTTATTTTAAAGATCACACCGAATATGATAAAGGAATGTTTTGAGTCCCTACTCTCCATAGATAACAAATTTTGGAAAATGCTGTCCAGTTTAGCACTTACGTTAAAGAACTTCTGTTCGTGACCAATTTTTTATTAGCTTCAAATGTTTTGACCAGGTGAAATACTGAAAAACACAATTACTTTTGGCAACCCAATACATTATTGAGGCTTGTGGCAAATCCATATGCTGGGGACCTCCCTCAATGCAGTTAAACTACTAACACTGTATTTGCTTTTTAATAAATCACTACATAGAGTACATACAAATGCTATTATAATTAGTATGTACATTTTTCATTGATTTTTTAGTATTTTTAACTTAAAACACACATTAGATTGAAATAATTTTATTTAGAAGGTAACTTGATTTCACTGAACACAACTAAAGTTTTTACTTAATTTTGTAATAATAAATGTAAGGATCCTACTGTGTTCATGGCTCTGCCAAGACTGACCCCGGCTCATCCTGCTACCCTGTTGTTACATCACTGCTAACACGGTAAAAATCAAATCTCATGGGAGTGCAATTCAGATTCTACTTACTTTGCATGTTGTGTTATTCAGATTTCTAATAACAAAGATAAATATTACTTTTGTTAAAGTTAATTCATTTTTCATTAACTCTTAAATACACTGGACTATTTTATATGCTTACTATGTGTAATCCCTTTTCACTGCAAATAATTTCATTTCATAAAGTTGAACTTAATTAAAACAATTTTTCAAGTCTAGTCTTAAATTAATTGTTGAAAGCTTCAATATAAATTTATTTTTTAATTTTATACAGGAAAGGTAAAATCACTACATTCAATTTAGTTTGTCAGTCAAAGGGCTAAAAAAATTGATAGAACGATACAATCAGTACTTACAAGATTACTTAAACCAGCTCCCACACAACTCATAATAACAGTCATTTGTCCACCATTTGTTTGTTCTTCCATAAGCTCGACCCAATAAATAACAAATCTTCTCAATTCTTTAGCAAACTCGGGAGCTTTTCTATGATACCTTACAAGAATCATAACTAAAGAAAAAGTTAAATATATTACAGGGCATAAGAATAAACCAAGTTTAAGAGAATACTTGATCAAAAAAATTCTATACTGAACATACTCTAAAGTAAAATTCATGCAACAATAACTTTCTGTTAGAGCAGGGCTGTAACAGAAGACTGTGTAACTGTAGCTAGACCGTTTTTACAGGGGGGGAGGGGGCTTACAAATATATGTATTCACACACACACACAAAGTGTGTTTTTTTATAAACACACACTTCTGTGCATGCTTATTAAAAAACTGAATCCTTGCTTTTTTGTTTATCTTCATTATAAACAGTCAACAGTGAATACAAAGCTTGATAAGTGAATGTAGATGATTGTTTCTGTTATTTTTCTGAAAATAACTTCTTTTATTTCAGTTTTCACATTTTAGCAAGGATTTAAACTTAGTAAGTTTTTCAATCATCACATCACATTATTACGTGCACAAACACACACATATATATGATGGATGATGGCTATTAATAATGTATAAAAATTTCACAGTGTATTTTCAGCGTATCAGCATCTGTTTTTGTTCCTCAGAGCCTTCTTCCCATTTACGCATGCGTCAGGTCTGATTAGATTGCATTAAAATAGTGGCGATCGAAAGTTTAGTTACGATCTTTTATGTTCAAAACTCTGTTTATGCTTGAACTAGCAATACGTAGAACAGTTTCTGAAATCCTGAATTGAAATAAAACAAAATGTAAAACACCATAAAACGACAGCTTGCCAAAACAGAGCTTCAAAAGTACAATCTCAACCTATCACCCTTTTTCCCCGAGTAGAATCATGTTTGCAGTCACTCTGCTTTAACAAAACAGATAGTACATTGCCTCTCGATTTCCTGGTTTGATGTTCACTAATACTTTTCTGCTTTAGTTTCGCATGAAACTACTTGTAGAAGGCAGATTTAATTCAGTTGAATGAACTAGAAATATAGATAAAATAAATAAATCTTTCTGTAAAAAACACATAAAATGATACTTACTTATCTTACTTATAAGGGACGGTCGAAACGATCGTCCCTTTTTGTATCATTTTATGTGTGCTTTTTACACAAAGTTTTTTATTAATGACTATGTCATTTTATCTCTCACCCCCTTTATTGGAAATTGTCCAAAAAATGTGTTCCAAAAAAGCAACAATTTTACATATATTTAAATACTATTAACTCACAACAGCTTTAATCTACTGTTATAATATTTCGTAAGCTGCAGAATATGCATCACATGTATTTTTTACATATATTGAAATACTATTAGTTTACAATAGCTTTAATCTATCGTTGCAATATTTTGTAAGCTGTAGAATATGCATGACATGTTTTTTTCTATAAATAGGTTACAATCATAAAAATTTCAACATAGGGCTACCACACGAAAAGATGAGAGATAAAATGACATAGCCAATTAATATTGTTTTAATATGACAATAATGAAACTAAAAAATTAGGGGGGTTCAGGGGGGGTCTCCCCCTGACGAGGCTCAAACACCCGAGTTTTAATCTGTTTATTTCATATTTAACATCAGTGTTTTTAGTACTTTTCTGTAGAAGTATAAATTATTTTTTAAGAAAAATGTCAATCTGAGTTACATTTTTTGCATGTCAGCATGCGATCATCCACGGATGTTTGTATTGACTGTTAACTCTTTGAAGCACAACCATTTTCCAATGCTGAAAAAAGGGCAGCCATTGCCATCGCTCGATTTAACTACAAGCAACATGGCGGTTGATTGAATCATTCATCACGTGCCACAGATCTAGAGACCATTTTTGATTTGACACAGCCCTTTTTTAGCAATGGGCAGTTTATCCAGTTGTTCAGCTACCTCAATGTATTTTCATCGTATTCTCCAGTTTCTGCAGATGACACTGCTGTTAATCCTGACAATTTTACAAATAATCAATAATTTTTACGTAAAATAATGTGCTAAAAAGTAAAAGATTCCCGTGCACTATGTTACCCTCAGGTATTTTTATAGAAATCAAATTTTGTCTTAACTGACTGATAAATAATAGGTGACTGACAACAGTCAAAACATGAGTTTTGTTTTCTCACGGCGAGGACACTGCATGTTTAAGGGATAAGATGGACAAACCAGCGGTATAGCAGTTTTGATAGAATTTTATTTTTAGTACAAATAGGAATAAACATTAAATAAAATTATTCATTCGGAACTGAGCCGAAAACCAATATTTTTGGCAGAACGTAAACTGGAACTGAACCGATGTATATATTTTTTAGTTGAACCGGAACAAAAACCAGAATGAAAATATTTACGGTTCGAAGCCTTGGGAATGAATAGTATTATCTTCTCCAAGAAAAATAGTATGATAACGTGTTTTACAAATGAATACAGAAATGCTTCTTAATTGCAGCTGCTGTGGGGCTAATGTGCCAAAGTTAGCAACCTGGTGTTTTATAGTACAGTTGCGTTATTTAATACTATCCTTGGTTACAATAATAACGATGATGCAAAACAGAAAATAGCTAATATGTGCATCAGCCCATGGCATGGCGACTTTTTTTGTTTTATGTGTGATAAACGTGCCAAGTATTCTAAATTTGATATGTTAAAGCTGTGAAAAGATCCAAAGGATCTTGCATTTTCCCATGTGCATTGTTTTGTAATCTAGCTACTGAGTGACATACGTAACCAGTAACAAATATGCTTGCTCCATTTGACTTCATTGAACTGCTAACTTGGATTTTTGCACATGTTATTGTTATTGCACTAATGTTTACATCTTGCTGTTGCCGTTCGCAGCATGGAAATATCGTCGATTTTGGTACCGTATACGTTTGTGCATTATATAAGTAGATGTTAAAACAAACTACAATTAAAAAAAAAGATTATATACAAGTTAAATTAAATTTTTGTGTTTAATCATTTGCTCCCAAAAAAGCTTGTCCATAATTGATTTAAGCAAGAAAAATACATAGCTAGTGCCGAACCAATAAATTATAAAATGCTTTCACCATTTGAAAAGGCCTGAAGGTTTTCTCACTCCAGGTTTGTGCTGGTGCTGATAGAGGAGCGAAGAGGTGGTCGTTAATTGTAGGGAGAGGGCAGTGATTGCTTGTGAGAAAATTAGTAGTGGACCACCCACACACCATTCTTTAACAAGATGCTTTCACTGTATCCGCCCCAATAAAAAGATCAAAGAAGAAACTTTGCAAACAGCAAGCTCTTGAAACATAGTAAAGTTTGCAATTTCCTCTTCAGGCAATATGATTTTTCTTATCTTAAAATAAAAGAAATAATTGCTTTTCTAATGCTCTTTAAAGAATATAAAATGTTTGCTTTCATGTACAGGAACAAAAATTTAAAAATTTACATTTCTCTATTATTTTTTTCAAAAAATGTTCCTTGATGCCCGTGTTCTTCAGGATAAGCTGTCCATAGCACCCCCAATGCTACAGCCCTGTGTTAGAGAAGCATAAAAGTGAAGAATGTTACTGTTTAGAGCAGGGTTGTAAAAAAACCCAGGTTTTTCGTAAAAAGCCCAACCTGGGTGGGTTTTATTAAAAACCCCGGGGTTTAGAGTGACAAACCCAGGTTTTATTGGACAAACTTGAACTTGAAAATTTGCACATATAGAAATGCAAACTTCAAACCACAGACAAACATAAAATTAGGGTTTAACTCACAAAGGGAACTTGGCACTACCCTTCAAAAAATAAATAAAAATAAATGAATGAATAAATTTCACTGCATATTTTTTTAAATAAATAATTATTAGCTTAGTAAATTATAAGTAATAAAAACTTAAGTGTCATACCATTAAAATATAATAACAATAACTTCTTTAATTTTGAGCTATGCAAATTTCAGAAACTATTTAGTTACTCACTAAACTGAAATAAGAAATTTGGCTTTTATTTGAATACTTCTTTGAGTGGGTGTAGTAAAACAAAGCATATGGATAAATTTTATTGTCTTAGACAAATGTTTATCTTCGTATTTTGTAATTTAATAAATTACATTACTGTCATTTTTTATTTATAAATTTATTGTAAAAAAATAATAATTTCAGTGATTTAAATATGAAGGTAAATGTTAGCAATAACTTAATATAGAATTTCTCAATTTATTTTATTTTCTTTGTTTCTAAAACAATATAAAAACTGATCTCAGAAACCTACCTGAACATTTCTTTTTTATATTTAAATAGTTAATGATTAACACAGAGTTGAGTTATAATTCATTATAATTCCATTCATTCCATAATGTATGTACTTTATTTTGTGGTATTGATTTATTAATCCGGTGATATAATCTAATTTCAATAGTTAGTGCAACCAGGCCTGTTTTTATTATACAGCCAGGAAATTACTATCAGATATTTGAATAGTTGTATTTTAAATATTGTAATCAGGAAATATTGGATATTATGATTGCATAAACATCTTTTCCTTTCAATAAAAATTAGCTGATGCATTTGTATAGCTCTATATTCCTTAAACAACTACCATTGTATAGAATACTGTTTGTTTTGTCATAGAAAATTCTGACAAATTTCAACTATCAAAAATTACTAAAAGTAACTTATAAACAGTATTATGACTGGCAGAAAACAAAGATTTTTATTTTTCATAAAAGGAACAGAATGGAATTAGGACTTATAATTTCATTAGTGATAAAAATAATCTTGAATTGAAATAGAACTTTAAAATTTTGTAAGAAATTAAATGCTTCTACAATAAATTAAATTATTATTCAGTCTTTTAAAATGGTGCAAATCAAAGTTTTATCTTTAAAAAAAACATTTTACCCAAAAAACTATTGAGATTTTTAAGGTAAAGAACCCTCGTTGGTGGGGGAAAATCGGGAGCTACCTAGGCAGCAAATCTGACAACCCTAGTTCAGTGTAACCATAAACAATCTTATAAATGGAAAAATTCAAGTTCTAGCAAATTAGATACCCCTAAATAGAAAATATTTGAATTCCATTATTTACTATCACAACATTTTTCTTTCTTTCCCGTTTGGAGCTACTTCATTGGAGATTTTATGTTACATTATAAAATAAAAATTCAAAATGATGTTAACAAAGATGATTATTCAGTGTTTAGAAAATTCAATACTTACTTATTGGATTTCCTTCTTTATCTTTATTGTATGGAAATACAGCTTTGGCTTGAAAGAATTCAAGGGGTATTGATGCCTGTGTAACCTCTGGATGGAAAAGTACATATAATTTCTAGTAAATACTAAACTGGATTAAAACTGTTTTACAAGTAATAATTTGAACTTTTATGAACATATGAACTTTATTTGAACATATGAACTTTTTAATCCAAAACCAAAACATTTACATAAAAGAATATTGTACATTCACATAGAAGGAGGATTTAACTATTATAATTAACAATTCAGTAATTTCTTTACCTTTGACTCCAAAAGATTTTCTCCACTTTAAAGCCTCTTCTACCATCAGTAGAGCTTGCTCAAGGTCACCTTTTTTATGCAAGATAAATCTCTTACAGTAGTTATCGTCATTTCTAAGTCTGTCTAAGTCAATCTGTTCATAATCACCTACATAAATTTTTTTATTAATATCTATCTTGTATAGAAACATTTCACATGATTACCTGATGTATAAAACAAAGAAATCAGCCCCCCCTCACATCTTATGCACGGGAAAAGGAGGTGGGGGTTGATGTCTTAGCATCATGATGATACATTATGACACCAAGCAAAATCTTTTAAATCACAATTTTGCCAACAAAAAGATCATGGTAACCCATAGAGATATAACGAATAGCGATTTGGCCGAATAGCCCAATACCGAATATTCGGCCAATAGCTCAGGCCGAATATTCAGCACATAGTTAAGGCCAAATAAAGAATATTAAATTTTTAAAATTTCATTTCAACTGTAAATAATATGTTGCTCCTTAAATTTCTAATCAAATACTAAATAAAGACTAATTAAAATTCATTTTATATTATTTGTTGGTGATAAAAACACACAACACTGTATTATCTGTAAAATAAAAAAATTTTAGCCCTGAAAAAATATCTTTTACAAAGTTAAACACTAATAGCAACGTAATTATACTTTAAGATAATCCTAATTTGATAAATAGTGGTAAATGTGATTAATCTGGTAACTGCATAATCACATCATGCTTTAGGTTTTACATCCTCAGGGCAAAACACATTTAGCAGCTCTTCAAAGTTGTGTTTTTAATAGAAGATCTTAAAAAGATTCCTCTTACCCCCACCCCATAAAGAAGGTAGAAAACCAAGTAAAGTAGTGTCACAAAGTAGAAAAGTCTGCATTTCTGTAATATTATAAAATACCTTAGATTATGTTTCATTCAGCCTAAAATTCAATGACTTAGGATATTTTATAATATGAAATTAACATATGGAAGTATAACTAATCACTATTATTTGTAAATGCATTTAAAAGTACATGTTAAAAATATTTTTTTCTCTTTCTTCTGAAATTATTCAGATGAATATGTAGCAATATTCGGCCACAACTATTCTGCCGAATATCTGTTCAGTATTCAGCTTATCGAATATTCGGCAAAACAGCAAAATAGGCCGAATACCAAATAGTGGCCGAATATTCATTACATCTCTAGTAATCCAGCAGTCATGCATTAACTGTGGTAACTGGAAGATTGTCAGTTAAATTCTGACTAGCCAGTAAAGACCACTATGCACATGTGGTATATGTGAATGATAAGTCCACGGTTTTGAAGGTCTTCTTGGCAGTAGCTAGCCATTTCCGAAAAGGGCCTATATTCAGAAGTTTTTCTTCTGATGACGGTCCAAATCCAGTCAAACTTTGTTATAAGGTCACCCGTAGGGACCGTAGAAAAGTGACCTTATAAGCAGGGTGACCATATATGCGATGCAAGTAAACAGCCATCTATTTTAACTCATACATAATTTTGCAAGTAATATTATATATGAATATATATTAGGAAAAGCAGAATTATATATTGTTATTGAATTAATCTTATTGTATGTAGCTGTGTAGGTAAGTTTGTGACCACCGATCTTTTTGCGCACGTCTCTGGGTCGCATTGCGCCGAGACGGTGGGTCGCAGACCTACCAAATTTTGCATACGGCTTCACTAGGACAGATCCTAACACGCCTCGAAGCGATTTTTTCTAAATTCGAATTAGGAAATGTTTTATTTTATGTTTTGTCCTATTTTTAGCGATTTTTCTCGCTTAATACGTAATAACGCCGGTAATTACACTCGCAAGAAAACGAAATTTACATCATCGGATAGAGGAGAAAATTTCTTTTAAAAATTGTTTGTTCGGACTGTGTAACATAATTTTCAGATTTTGGGGAATTTTTCAAATAAAATTAAATTTGACGCTGACTTTCGTAAAATATTTTTAAAATTGCTGCATCTTGAATTCTATCCGTCATAACTTTTTTATGTTTTGTCAACTGACTGAGCATACATTTCGCCCTCTTTTAAAAGAAAAATCAGAGAAAAATATAAATTAGGAGATTTTTTACGAATTTTTAAGTAAAGAATTATTTTCATTTCAATATTAGCAGCTTAAATTTTTCGGTATGATATCTTGCGTTTTGGTTGTCTTGGAGACAGTAACAATTATTAAAATTGCCAGTTGAAAAAATAAATAAATAAAATTACTTTAAAATAACTGAGTTTTCGCATGTGAAAAGTGCGTGATTTTGATGTCATAAGTTTAAAACCTCTTTCGAAACTCAATCAGAATAACGGACTCACAAGCAAAACATACGCCACGCATGAAATAGTTCTATATTTTACTTTACGTTGCCAGAAAAATAATTGAATGCTGTTTTTTCACCAGTGAATTATCCAGCATTATTTTCGATTGAGATCTTAAACGGGTCACGTTTTCGAATAGCAGGAAATATATTGCGGTATTAAACAGGGCCTGATTATGACCAACAGGGGGCCCCGGGAATTGATGAATTTTGGGCCCCCCCCCCCCCCCATGTATGAAATTTGTTTTATTTTTCATAAACATTTTTGTAAAAAAAGAACAACATTTGAAATTGGGGGCCACTTCGAGCCGGAGGCCCCTGGGAAAAGTCCCGATTTGCCCGTGCGATAATAGGCCCCTGGTGCTAAATACACCAATCTGAGAAGAACTATGCGTAAAAATTTATGGAGAGCTGATTTAGTGGCAACCATAAACTGAAATAATTATCGTTTATGCTAATGCGTAAATTGCAATGAATCACCCACGAAGGTAAATGTATAGGAGGGAACAATTCTCTTAGAAAGTTGGATAACGCTGTTGTTGCAAACAGATGGCGCTACGCACACTGGGTAACTGCGCATCTCCTGCTTCTGCGCATCCAGGTTGTTTATATTTCCATCTATACGAAGTAAATGGAGATCGTTGAATTAGCGGAACTTCAAAAAAATATGAAATACATAGTCTTATGAATGTGATATATAATAATTTCTGTCTTCAGGTGTGTTTTAATTACCTGATTGTCTTAGAATATTATTTCGTAATTAATATAGGCAATAATTTCGAAGCGAAGTAATATTATGTATGTAATGTCGTGTTATTATTTTGCCCAAAAGCTGTATTTTAAGAAATAGTAGTAAATTTAGAAGAATGTTGTATGTGTGAATGCAATATTTAAAAAGTCTTCATTTATAATAACGATCACACTCAAAAAAGCAGTATTTACATTTATTTCATGCTGTGACAAATTTTAACTCAGCTTTAAATTGCCGCTAAAAATCTCATGTTAAAATGTTAAATTCATGTTACATTAAGAACTCGCACCATTTTCTAATGTCAATATATACCGCAGCAGACGAAAACTTCTTTTCTGTGAGCCACGATATGCACACTCGTTCACAAATATAAACTCAATATTTTAATAATCTTAAGATAGAACATTTTTAAAATCTTTTTTTATACATTTGTTACTAAGGCAACCATGTAAGCAAAAGCGAAAGAAATATTTTAAATTTAGTGTTGGCGTTCACAATCTCGTTCACATGCTAGGTCGGAAAATTAAAAACAAGTAAAATTAGTTATCAATCAGCACGGGAAATGCTTTATTCTTTTGCCGCTAGGATCGCTGCACGTCACTAGATTTCCATTGTTTACATAATTGAAACTTATTTGGGGTACCAAAAGTTTAACATTACAGCTATGGAGAGTGTCCACTCCTATAGTATATCTCCGTGGAATCACCAAAGAGTAAAAGCCTACATTCGCCTACATCTAAACTGTTTCTTTAAATTAAGCATTAACGGTTGCAAAACGACAGTATATTGTATTGGTATCAGTAAAAGATAGTATAATTAATAGTAAGTAGATATGATAAGGCAATATTGATCAAACCACAATATACCGCATTAATAAATATTTTGTGAAACTAGGTCTTCTATTCATTTTTTAACACCCGTATTACATCACAGCTAATTAAACATTAAGTAATTCTACGTCGCTTAAATATATCCCGCGGTTGTTTCAACAGAAAAGACTGTAACAGAACCTTCTTTTTTCTTGGAAATTCTGTTTTGTCACAAGTAGTTCTGATCACATTTTAGGAAAATGTTCTCCTCTTGCCTTGCGAAGAGTGGGTACACAACTATTTAATTATAAAATAAAACGTTCTCCACTTCATGTAGTATCTAAGGTATTAATGGCATAACTTAAATCTAAAAAAGAGTATGATGCAGAAATGAGACATTTTGAAAATTAGGAATTTTCACTGAAAACCGTCACGCTTTTCTTTTCTGATCGTGAATGACACAGACATCAATTTTTGCGTCATAATATTAACAATGGTCACAGGTCAGTACTTATACTAACTTTACGAATAAGTAAGGAGTAACTTTACGCGAAGAGTCAAATCATTTTGCTTATTTTAAGATTCCAAATCACTGGAATTAAATCGAATTATACATATAAGAAAAAGTTTTGTTCCCTACCGTGCAGAGAACGGGCACGCAGCTAGTATGTTTTATTTAATTGTTGAAAAGAAATTCAGCATTTAAAATATTTATGTAGGATTGCCTTTCCTTCTTTTAGATGTTCTTACCACTACTTTTTCAAGATCACTAACAGTTTTTAAATGTTCCTATGAGGCCTCTGATTGCGTAAAATACTTAACATTGCTCAACGAAAATGCAGTGAGAAAACACGTGAAACAAACTTTGAACTTATTCCAGGGATGGGTGTGATACATGCTCTGCATCTGACATTCCCCCCCCCCCCCCCTTTCTAAACAGTGAATAGAGCAAGGTGCAATCCTCTTTTCAAAGAAATTAGTGGCTTATTCAGTAGTAAACATGGGGAAGGGGGGGAGTTAAGCCCTTTTGTAATCTTGCAAACTGTCCCTTTCTTTATAAACTTATCTCTTACAGAAAGATAGCTTTGTTAGTTTTATTTCTGCTTTCAAAGAGACTTTTTTTTTCTGTGTCTCCGAAACGTACCTGGACTACATATCATTTTTATGTTGATTTTAGACAGTTATATGCCATCATCTTCAAGCGCAATTTTAAATTAAAAGAAAAATACTTTGATGACGGTGTTGCAGTACAATTACAATAAAGTAAAGCCCAGAAAGTGACAGTGGGCATAAGTCTAAAAACTTGTGTTCCGACAGTAAATAGGGCCCCAATATTTAAAGTGACCAGACTTCCTGCTTTTGGCAGGACAGTCCTGATTTTTACCTACATGTCCCGTTGTCCTTACAGAATCCTAAAATGTCCCACTTTTCCATTCCTGTCCCGCCAAAGTCCTGCTTCATGAAAAATAAATAAATAAATGTAAAATAAATTGGTAATAAATTCACATGAAAACGATTGAAAGTTTTTTGTTACTTGTATTTAACACCGTTTCTTTTTTTATTGATGAAAAAAAATGACTGTTCTATAATATGTATTAATACATACCTATAATCAATGTATGGTGATTCTATAGTTATTGTTAGAAAGCAAACTATTTTGGAAAGTTATCCAAAAATTAACAATAAAATTATTAAAAATCCAAGTTTATATAATAGGCCTATTTTATTTGTACATTCGCTATATTTTTTCAACCCATTTTTCTCATAAAAGTAGAAAATCAAAATCTAAGGGGAGTAATTTAAAAATCCCATTTCTCTAAGTGAAATAGTTAGCAAGATATTTAATGTTAAAAATGACTACTTACACAGCTTTACCTGCTGTGTTGGAGCCCATTTTTAAGCGAAAAAAAAAATCTTTACTTTGGAGGATCAACTATGAATTGATAAAAATTAAATGATGATCCCTTTATTGGAGAATGGCAATTAAATGCATTCAAACGAGTGAAATTAACATGCGTAATTTTACCTGAACTGATAGGTACTGCGTTATAAAATTATAGATTTTAATCGATAGTTTAGTCTTATAGGGGATCATCCACTAATTACATCACGCTTCTAGAGAAGGAATTTCAAAGTTTAATAGAGAATGACAAAGTAACTGTGTGGGTTAACTTTCAATAGAAACTCCCAAACATACATTACAGGAAAAATCTGCTTAAAATAGGATTTCCAGGAGTCAAATGTAATTGTCGCATGATCACTAACAAATTAATGTTGTCAGATGAAAATTAATTTTATTTTTCTCAGTATTGGGACATGCCCTTAAATATTTGGTGACAAATGCTGAAATTTTTAACTTGCTATAGTTTGGTAACTATTCCACTCAGAAATATGAGATTTTCTTTATTTACCTTCTTACACAACAGAGCAAAACATTTTTCCAAATAAGTGATAGGAATGGAAGTGAATGAATTAAATTTCGTTTTTAAATACGCATGCAGCTAGCTCTAAGTTAAGCATTTGCCATATCTGAAAGCTAATCTTTATTTGACGAACTTTTTAAATTGAAAGTATGTTTCGATCACTTAAGGTTTTAAAGATAATCGCTTTAACAACTGTTTTAAATCACCCAGTATAGTTCTACGCCAAAAAATAAACAAATTGTCATCTTCAAACGTCCAATCCCAACGGATGGCTTTGACCGCAGTTTCACCTAATCAAAACAGGATAATCAAGGTCAAGTAAATATTGCGAAATACTAGACTTTCCCCGTCGAAAAAAAAAAAAGAAAAAACACGTGCTTTTTCTGTGATGAATTCTAACTTCTTTCCGTAACCACACAATTACCTACACCGTGTCTTGCTATTGTATATATCAACTATCCAAGGCCGAATAGCGCACATAAGGTAAAATAACAGGAAAATGCCAAATCAGATGCAAGTGATGGTCAAAAAAGTAAAATTCAAGTAAAAGTCTGTAGCATTCCTTCTAAATACCTTCGAATGGATAAATTGGATACCTTCGTAGCATGATGTAATGGAAAATTGTCAAAGATTTAATGTTATAGGTGATGGGCAGCAATTAATTCTGAAGTTAGTATAAAACAAGATTAATTTTATAGTAACTTCACAGTTATTAAGTAAAATCTGTCCTAAATGAGTCTGTAAGGAACATTGCTTGCAGAGCCTGATTATGACCAACGGGGGCCCCGGGCAGTGATGAATTTGGGCCCCCCCCCCCCATCAATGAAATTTATTTTGTTTTTCATAACATTTTGACATAAAAAAATATATTTCAGAACAATATTTGAAATTGGGGGGGCCCTTTCGAGCCGGGGGCCCTGGGCAAAGTCCCGATTTGCCCATGCGATAATAATGCCCTGATTGTTTGCAGAGCCTTATTATCGCATGGGCAAATCGGGACTTTGACCAGGGCCCCAATATTAAATGTTGTTCCGAAATATTCTTTTTTATATCAAAATTTTATGACAAATAAAACAAATTTCATAGATGGGGGCCCCCAAATTCATCAATGCCCGGGGCCCCTGTTGGTCATAATCAGGCTCTGATTGTTTGGCTGAAGACAGGTGTCAGTTTGACAATTTTTTATCTAAAACAGATTTTTAAAAAAATCTTAAGCAAAGACCTATTGTCATTGTATTTAACAGGTTAGGTATTTACATTGGTTAATAATGCATATCTCATTCCCGTAGTAAACTAATCGGTTGAAACTCGGTTCCCATAAGAACCCCGAAATAAAGCAGCTCAGACCTTTGTCAGCGCATGTGAGAGTGACAACAACTTCACTCGACAAAACTGCTGTGGAACAGTGTTTTGTAGAGGGAGCTGGTGCACATAAAATCTGTCGTAGCTCCACTCCCCCCCCGAACCCATGTTTAAATGACGGTACAAAGCCAGATGGGCCAATTCTAGATGAAAGTGCCAAAATTGGGAGACTCTGAGTTAAGTCAGTCTTCCATCCACTGGAGATTAATTAAATGGAACTTGCTTATATTCGTCAAAATAAATCCAGGCATTGTGCATAATTAATACAGTGACAGGCGATAAGGAGAGATTTTCCAAAGTAACCCTTTTTTTTACTTTCCGAACATGTACCATGTAAGGAAAGTATTGTAATCATGAAAAAATTCGACTTCGAGATTTTGATGTATTTACACGTTTTGGGGTCTTCTGAATTTATTTATGCTGTTTTTACGAGATGTATGTATGTATGTATGTGTGTGTGTGTGTGTGTGTGTGTATGTGAGTGAACACGATAGCTCCTAAACGGATCATCCGATTGAGCTCAAATTGGACATATGTTATAAACCACCGTCGCAAGACCGGTATTGATTTTGGTGTATATAGGACTTATAGTTTTTCTACAGGGCTACGACAAAAATTTCTTTTACATTATGGCCTGTGGGGGGAAATTATTGAAAGTGCGCTAGCATTTAAACGGTACATTCGATTGAGTTTCAATTTGGTATATATGTTTGAATTATTCATCGATTATAATTTATTTAAATGCTTGGTAATGATCTTAAATGCTTGGTAATGATATGAAGTCTTCGGAAAGTCGAGTGGAGTCGCTCCAGATTTTTCTTTTAAGTGAGCAAAGAGCCACCAGCCACAACTAATTTTCAATAAACTCAAAACGCGAGGCGTCTGTTCAGCTGTAGTTAGGGGACGCAAACTTTCCAATACCCTGCGGCTATATAAAGACCCACTGACCTGTTAATTTGTAAGTTATAACGGTCCAGCAGCGTATGCAGTTTTCCATTTCGGTGGGGGGGGGGGGGTCTGTTACTTTAAACCTTATTGTTACCAGAGTTAATATAAATGCTTTTAAATTGCTGTTTTTTAATGATTACTTTGCATTTTCCGAGGAGGTCCGAGTCCCTCGCCCCAGTCCAATGGTTGCGAACTTTCCCCACAGGGATACTAGTTAGAGATGAGACGGGCTCAGCCCGCGCCCGAAAGCCCGAGCCCGGGCCCGAACCGGGCTCGGGCTCTGTAATTCACAACTGCGTTCGGGCTCGGGCTCGTGAAAAATTTCTTCTTTATTGAACATACTCCTTGAAACAGACTTTAAAAAGTGATTCATGAGGAAAATAAAAGTACTTGTAAAAAAAAAAAAAAAAAAAAAAAAAAAAAAATAGCGGCACGGGTGCCTAGAAGGTGCGTGAAGTTCTTTGGGTATTTCAGAACGGCGGCTTATATTACTTAGTCATGAAATCCGACATTATTTGATAAACATGGATATAAAGAATTAGAAAGTGCATTGAGAGTTTGCAACTATATTTTTCTTTAATTTGCATAAACGGCAAAATTTATTATATTATATCAATGAAGTAATTGAATTTTATTTATCTTTAGCTGAAATTTCGGGCTCGGGCTCCGGCTTAAATAATATTGCTCGGGCTCGGGCTTCAAAAAATGAGCCCGAACTCATCTCTAATACTAGCTGTGTCTTGATAACCTCAGTTTGATTATTATTCAATCATTTATCACACTAAAGAAACAATGGTAATCGTACACAATCCTAGGTTTATTACATCATTTAATCGACGCATGTACATTATTGAATACGACTAATGAATGTAAACTATAGTCAATCCTTAATGAGTTTTAACTCAGATAAACATTATCAATTCCTGTAAACATTCATCCGCAATACTCTATTCCCTTGAGCTCCATAGCGTGTTCGCAGATATCTTATCCCAGTGACGTTTCCTCTGAAACGGACCAGTTGCTTATTTTTTTTAAACGTGGCTCTAAGCCTTAGGCAAGGTTAAGGTAGATGATTAAGTGACAGGTTTCTTTGCACAGTTGAAAAGGTGTATTACAATAGACAACAGCCAAGTTACAATCAGGTTCAACGAAGTAGGAATCTAATATTTTAATGCACGGGTAGGCTATATTTAAACATATCATCCAAGATAAACCAACAACATCAACTCTAATGCAGGAATAAAAACCCGGAACCCACTTTTTGCATCGTTTTAAGACGTATTGTGATCGTGAAAATTTTCGGTATCCAGATTTTGACGGAAAATCTGACCATCTAAATGCTTCATCCCCTCAATGCTGTCATTTTTTAAAAACTTTTTTTTTTCTTCTTTCAGAGAAAAAACATTTACATTCAATTGCATTATTGGGAATTTTCTTAAAATTTCAGTGTTACGAAAAATATCAATGCTTAAGTTCGTTCTCGTTCATCTTTTCAAACGAAATATCACCTGCAGATTATCGTGTGTCCACAAAGATAGCAATCATGTATTAAAAATTTAAAAACATACATAAACTGCAATTATTCTAAAAACTTTCTTTGAGTTAAAATTAGGGATGCAGCGGATATCCGGAGAACATACTGCATCCGGCCTATCCAGCCAACATGACGGATAATTGGCAGTAGCCCCCAGACAGCACAGCAAACTTGCAGCAAGCTTGATTTATCAAGTCAATAAGCTTGAAAATTCTAAGCGTGTAAGCTTGATGCAAGCTTGAATCAAGTGTTCTAGTTTACACTTGCCCAGCTTGCATTAAGCTTGACATTTCAAGCTTAAAATTTTTTCTAAATACACGGGGCGCCCGCTGGCGAACGCGCCCCACATATTTTACTTTGCCACGCATTTTCCTCTCTACGCTGAAATTTCAACTTAATTTAATCTGTTTCCATCGAGTGTACGTGGCTAGAATAGAACCTGGGACCTTTCGGTTCGTAGCCGAGCACGTTATCCATTCAGCTACCAAGCTTCGATGGAGTTATGACTAAAGTTTGAAGTGAATTATCAAGCGGTTTTCAGGCCAGATTGATAAGTGGGCGATATGCAATTTTTTTTTTTTTTTTCCCCATGGGATCTATCAAAATTAAAATAATGTTATGTGTGATTTAGAGACTCTACTAATAGGGAAATAAACATAATAGAAACTTAAGAGCAGCACACGTTTTAAAACTTTCGCTACACTCATGAGCAATGCTGCAGGCCAAAATCGAGACAAACGACTGATTTTGAAATCAATTTCGTAGTATAATTGTATTTTATTTTGAAGAATTTCCATATTTGGAAATATAGAATGGGTTTACTTACTTAACACAAATTTTGTGTTAAGTAATCTGAAATCAAAGAAACAGATAGTTAAACGTTACTTCAAAATGCTATATCACAGTTGCTAACATAACATGTATGGAATACAAACACTTTAGTCATTTTTGTAAATATTTCTTATAATAACAAATAAATGAAAAATTTTGCTATTTTTTAACGCTAAAAATTCTCTTTACAAATGTGGTTAGTTATTTTCCTACATATTGGTATACTATATCGATATAGAGCATTTCGAAGAATTAAAAATAAGTTTAAATTAATTTATACAAATGTAAATTTGAATTATTTTCATTGTTCATACTTTATAATTAAAAAAATTATTTAACTTCTGAATTTTTTTTATCCTTTGTAATTTTATTTTAAAACTACAAAAGTGTAAGATGTAAGATTTTTGGGCCCTGGGCAGTTGCCCCGTTTGCCTTGCTGGTAATAAAATAAAACACATTTTTTACGAACTTTCAGCAAATTTGAGGACGCTAGACAATTAATGTCCATTCTCTTTCACAGATGGCGCCATCAACACTCCTTTAAAAAGGAAAAATCACGCGAGTATCAATTGTCAAGCTTAAATCAAGCTGTATTTAAGCTTGACAATTCAACTTGACTCCTGCAAGCTTGCTGCCATCTTAGAATGAGTTGAACTGTCAAGCTTGCATTAATACGTCAAATTCAAAGAAATGTCAAGCTTGATTTAAGCTTATGTGCTGTCTGGGCCGGATATTAAAAATATCCGGCCTGAAATTATATACTGAGAAATAACATAAATAAACATAATAAATGAATAAATTCTAAAAACTGCAATAATAAAAACGAGAAAAAACAGTTTGGTGAAAATATTTTTGTTTTAAATACTTTTTAGAATGTATTTTTATCATGTATAGAAAACTGGGAAAAAAAAATTAAGCATGTCTATCTTTTTTTAAAGATTGGTAAATTATTGATGCAAAAACGTTACCTGTTTTGCAATCTTTGTTAGAATTCGGTTACCTTCCCCCATAAATTGACCCTGGAAGTCTACTTGCTGTAGTACTGGTAGTTGTTGAAAAAAGTTTATTCCCTAATTTTGATAAAGTAGGGAAATTTGTTACTTCGATTTTCCAATAGTTGAATGGAGTTGTTTTTCTTTCAATAATTGATTTTGTAATCTAACTCTTGAAGGAGAGCTGATTCATGTTATTTGTATCAACTTTAATTGCAATAGAACTGGTATAAATTTCATGGAAAAAATGCCAAAAGGATTTCTGATTTTGAAATAAGTGATTTGAAATTAATGAGAAGAGAGAGAGAGAGATTATGAGAAAATAGATTATTAAGCTATTACCTTATTATATACAAGAAAACTAGAGAAAATAACACAATAAAAAAGAAAACATACTGCTGCTGGATAACCGGCTGAAAGTTTGGCCGGATATTTGGTATCCGGCCGAATTGATATCCGTTGCATTACTAGTTAAAACCATATAATTTACTACATCTGTTCAAACTAGATAGACTAATCACCGTTATCACTGAACAATTAAAAGCAAAGCCGGATCAAACCCAATCAGGGGCCTTTGGCTATGAAACTTAGGTGAAAGCTTAAGGCTTTGTATTGACGCTATAGAAGCGGTATTTTCGCTTGCTTTTTGCAGCGTTGTTTTTAAGAGCTATGGGAAAATTCTTCATTGCTGAGTCTTCAGGGACTGTTTAGGATTTCCCTCGTATGTTTCCACTGAATTTTTGCCTGTGGAAGTGTTTTATTTTATGTGAGAAATACAGCATTCGTGAAAGCTTCTGTACTAAGCGGACTGTAATACGCACGTTACTGTTTGATTGTGCTTGTGAATTTTGTACAGCTGATTGTTCGACGAAATTCTAGAGGCAATAAAGTTCATGTTCCATCCTGACAAGTAGACTTTTTACTAGAACTTCCTACAACTACCGGACTTTAGAACTACGAACCTAGAAATTAGCAGTTTCTGCAACAGTATATCCTACTAATATTATAAATGTCAATGTTTGTACGTATGTTTGTTACTTTTTCACGCTGAAACGATTTGGATGAAATTTGGAATAAAGACAGTTAAAGTGCTGGATTAACAAACAGGCTACTTTTTATCGTGCGAAAAAAACACTGTTCTCATAATATACAAAAAAACCCTATCTTTTATGGAAAAAAAAAGGAATACAATTGAGTTTTTATTTACAAAGCTGTCGACAGACGGCACAAACTTATAGAACATGCAGCTTTTAATAATTAAAACAGATTTTCGGGACTTGCATAGAGAAGTTAAAAGCTAAGTTTTTTTTTTTTATTAGGCGTTTTACGTTTGAGTTTTCAAGTTAGTGGGAAAGTTAGGAGTTGCAAATAGATATTTCATGTATGAGTTTACGAGGAATTTTGTTTAAATATGTTTTTTATCAACCATATTGTGTTTAGAAACAAGATGGCTGCCTTTTATTGATGGAAACCCGTAGTTCGTTGTGAATTTAAGTTTTTTGAATACGCCTTTTACGATAGGATATATTTGTGCAATGACTTTTTTCAGATAAGGGATATCAATTGGGAGAATTCTAATTTGTTTTGGAGAGTTTTGCGTTGACTAGGGATTGCTGACATTTTTTGTTTGTATTGTTATAAAAAAGCTTTTGTGGGGGGGGGGGGAGAAAGTGACAATTTTAAAATTATCGAAAAGTATAAAATTTGGGAAGCTATAGCAAATGAAATGCATTTATTTTTTATGAGCTCTTGGATAATAATATTGTTGTAACTGTACATGAAAGTAATATGTTTTTTGTGTCTGTAAACAAGATGGCTGCCATTCTGAAACTCGAGAGTTGTGTCAAGAGTCTGAAAGGTAAACCTTTCACAAAACATGGCACTTGCCGAAGGTTTGGCAAAAAACAAAAAGCGCCAAGAATAGCGGGCGGGGATACTAAAGCTGTTCCAGCATTTTAGTGCGCATTTAAAATCGGAAAGTGTTTCAGATTTTCTTCCTTTTTTCTCCCTTTCCGTTTTTTGATAACGGCCAATATACCCAGAAGCTCTTCTGAATTGATATTGGACGAACATAATTTACCTTTTTGTAGGTTTTTATCATTAAACCATCTTATTTTTGCAACCAGGGGCGGCCCGATACGGTAAGCAAGGTAGGCATCGCATCGGGGCGCCGGCTTAGAAGGGGCATCATTTCGAACTCTGAAACTAAGTAAAGCATAAAAGAGGGCGTCTTTTTTACGTTAGCAGGGGCGCCACTTACCCTAGGGCCGCTCCTGTTTGTAACCATTTTAATTTTAAATTCCACTCAGAATCTGAGAGAATTCACTGCGAAGGAAGCCCGTGAGAAACAGGATTCTCTCCGAACAAGAATTATTAACATGGCGAACCAACTGGTCGCCGGAGGCGGCTAGTATAAAAATATTGTTTCATATATCCTAACAAATATTGTAAATGCGGAAGTGAGTTTGTTACTCTTTCACGCCTAAACCGCTGAATCGATTATGAATAACTTAGTATACAGAGAGATGGGACCCTGGAGACTGTTATAGGCTGCTTAGAGTTTTATATTTTCAATTACTCTTTTAATTATTAATTAAAAACCGTTTTTTACGTATATAAAGCACGCAGAGATTTGAAAATTTGAGCATATAAGCCCACAACTTCGGTAATGCGCACCTGAGGCTCAGAATTTTGAAATTTTAATTACTTTAACTATTAATTAAAAAAGTTTTTAAATGGTCATGCTTGGCGAGTTTCACCCGCACAAAACGATTTATGCTTTTGAATTAAAGCAGAAATTCTATTTGTAGAATCGCGTGCATTTGAAAAACAGGAAATGGTATGGAAATTACATTAGTTTTACGCCATCTTAAAAAGCATAAGAAAAAGAAAGTCCAATTGTGTTTCTTAAAGTTCATAAATTTCCAAATCCTACCAATAATACAAATATGTACGTTTGTGTGTTTGTGAATGAATCACACAAAAATGGCTGAACGGATTTGGATAAAATTTGGACTGATGATAGCTTATACTTTGGATACAGGCAGCCTTTCATGCATATAGCATAAATAATTCTTTTACAAAGACACTCACAATAATTATAATACGTTATTGCTCTATGGGCATTTTGTAGCTACTGAACCGATTCTAGAACTTTTCAAACCGATTGAAAGTTAGACTATTCTTGAGTATTATTGTTTGTTTGTGGATTAAGGCTGATTGACTACATTAGGGTCCTAGGCCTATATGGGGAATGCCCTCTGTGGGGGGACTTTCGTATGGATCCTAGACTGTATAGGGCTGTAGCTTCTGACGTCCCTGGTAGGCAAAACAAGGCAGACTAACCAATAGGCAGGCTTGTTCTACAGGATGTATGGTAGGCAAAACTGGAACGTCCAATAGGCTTGCTCTACGTGCCGTCGTGTTAGTAACCATGCTTCAGCCCTATTTACGCGAGGTTTCGGAGAAAACCACGGAAAACGCCGAACGGCTATGTCGACAGGTGCGACCAGGATTTGAACCAGGCACCTTCCGCCTTCCAGTTTTGTGAGCAGAACCTCTCAGCTGGTGGGGCTGAGCATTATAGGCTACCTTTTATGCATATAACACAAATAGTTCTTTTACATGGATGCTCATAAGAATTACATAACGCTCTATGTGTATATCTAACTACTGAACCGATTCCGAAAAACTTTTTTCACAGATAGAAAGGCTAAAATTATAGGCTAAAATTCATGCATGTAGCATAAATAGTTCTTTTACGGGAACACTCAAAATCATTCTAATGCATTACGCTCAATGGATATCTCTAACTACAGAACCAATTCTAAGACTTTAGAAAGCTGTACTATTCCTGATTAACATAGGCTAAAATTCATGCAAATAGCATAAATATTTCTTTTACAAGAACACTCAAAATAGTTCGCAAATATTGTCGTAACTGTCTATTCGCCAAATGCGTAAAAAAATTCTAAATTTAGTAACTCTGCATACTCTCTTTATTATACTTGATTTAAAATAAGTAAAAAATAAATAATATTTAAATACAGTCACTTTTGTCTATAGTCAGGAGTCGTCGCAGATGAAAATTGGTTCCGTTTTGCGGTTACAATCGATTAAAACGGCCCCTTCACAAAAATACAATCGATTAAAAGAGCCCTTCATTGGCATTTTAAGCTTCATTTTAATCTGTTTTTTACAATTATTTTAACAAAGAAAAGGGACTTATTGGTATGAAAATTCACAAAAATGGGACTCTGGAAAAAAAATTCCTGGATCGACTCCTGATAGTGCAAGCACATATATTTGTTATTCACACTCTCTCTGGGCCTAATTTTAAAACCGACGCGGACGAAGTCGCGGGTAGCAGCTAGTATATTTATTTCTATTTGCTCAGAAATGAACTCTTCGAGTTTTGCGCAACGCAAAGTCATTAATGACAATCATAATCTAGTTGTCTTGCTGTTGAATGTTCTATAGTAAAAATGGCTTTGGAGCCCTGTGCGAGGACACAGAGCCCCCCCCCCCCCCCCGCACCTTCTTTAGCCTATGACGAATGTCACTAATGCTTAAAAACTATAGAAAAAAGATTTAAGTCCGTTATACCATCAGCACCTTTTCTTAAAAGACGCAATTGACAGTAGCACCATCTGTTAAAAGTTATTTAATATGTAATCCAAGTCACTTTTTTTAAGGTAGTACAGAAGACACAAAAGTATACATAGAGACAAGTTCAAAGATGCACATATTAATATGAAAACAATACTAAAGCTTTATCAAAGATAACTATCATTTTGTTCAATTTTATTGTGCACGTTTGCGAAATATTCCTTTCCTAAACGGCTCTTCATCCCTAGGACAATGAAGCTAGATTACAACTTGTCGATAGGCAAATCTAATTGTTGAAGCATCATATCGTCTACTGTGAAATCAGGAACGTTCTGTCTTGTCTGTCTGGTTTTTCATGGATTATGCGGGCTTAGGCACTTCTGCTTTTTACAGCATCTTGCACCACCCATCAAATGCAGATTAGTTCGATAGCGGCAGTACCGGACAAAGGTGTTAATTACTACCAAAAACTCCCGAAGAGTTTATTTCTACCAGATGGCGGGGGATATTCTTCATTTTTGAAGCAAATATCAAGCAGAAAACAACAAGGCTTAGTTTTGCATAGTGAACCTGTTTACGACTAAAATGTGATTTTCTTTTTAACCGTCTCGAGAACAGTAGTTCCCAACCTTTTAATATTGTGCCATTAGCTGCATTATTTAAATTATTTAGGAAATCGCCGCATTACTTCAATTCCGCAATTTTTGCGATAAAACAAATATTAACTGAGACTTATTAAACGTTTTAGAACAGCAGCTTGAAAGCAAAAAAGCCTGAATTCGAAAGGTCAATAGTGTTTCTAAGGGTGGAAATCAATTTCCAAAAAATACTTCCATAGAATTTTTATTCCTTGACAAACAAAATTAGAATACAACATCTTCACGTTTAAGTCATCAAGCTAAGATAAAGAACGGAAAGCAATAGGGGGAAAAAAATTATCAATAGATTTTGTCCCTTCCTGCGAAGCTTTACTATAACCGTAGTTTCCAAAAGTACAAGGCCCGACCAGTGGCTGAGCACGTTTGCGCTCTCGACTGGGAGACTGAAGGTACCTGGTTCAAAACCAGGTCGCGTCCGCCGATCTAGCCGTTCGGAGTTTTACGTCATTTTCTCCGAAACTTCACGTAAATACGGGTTAGGATCCCTTAGAAAGTTCCCCATGGAGGGCAATCCTCCCCCGCCCCCTCGGTCTAGATCCCTCGCGCAAAAAAAATGGCCGTAACACCAAATTTCACATTCCCCCCCATAGTTCCATTGCTTTCATATTAAAGACATGGGCGTCGGCAGCATAAGGCAAGGGCGGGCACTTGCCAAAACCTCTGGATTTTTCTTTTATTCCGTTTGCTTACCTGAGTTTTTGTTCTTTCCAACATGGTAACAATAAATTAAACTAATTTTTGCCCCCTCCCTCTTCCTGGAAAATATTCTACCGACGCCCATAATTGAAGGTATTCAGATTTTCACATAAACCGATCGTAAGTGCGCATTAGTGTGAAGTAAGAAAATTTAAGTTTGCATAAATATGAAGAGAATGGTCGTGGGACAAGTTCTTAACACTTACTGCTACACCCCTCTTTGCAGATGCGTATTTAAAAGGGGGGAGCGAAAATATAAAGCAATTATTAAAAAACTGCTATTTTAAAACATTTATACTAACTCTAGTTGCAATAAGGTTTAAAATGCCAGATCTACTTCCACCACCTCCCCCAAGATATGGAAACCTATATAGGCTACTGCCTCTTAGCTAATTATTTTATTTTTTTACTAATTCGATTTAAAATGCCGCCTTGGACAAATGGCCCTTTTGTCTGGTCTTCGATCCAAGCCACTCAAATCAATCCATTAAATGAAAACAATGACAAATTTTTATTTTCAGTTTATTCACAAAAAGAAAATTGTCTATTGTTAAAGCAATAATTTATGCGCTGCGCGCTCGAATCGAAGTCCGTTTCCTATTTATTTTCACTTTTGGAACTGACGTCAGACGATAAAAAGATACGCAGGAGCAAGATAAAAGGACAACATTAATCATTACCATCAATATCAACAGATATTTATTGATTTTTCAGTTTAAATACCGGAATTGCGAATTCAGGACTGAAAAAATAAAACCAAATATTTATATTTTTCTAGATGCACAAGCACGCTAGTGGCGGATTTAGGGGAGAGGCCAAAGGGTTGAGCTTACTATAAAGGAATTAAATGATTTACCTCAATAAAAGTATTTTCTTACTACGCATTATTACAAACTAGCTGCTACCCGCGACTTCGTCCACGTCGGCTTTAGAATTAGGTCCCGACAGAAATGTAGCATGTGTGAATAACAAATATTGTTGCGACAAAAGGAACTGCATTTAAATATTATTTGCTTTTTACTTGTTTCAAATGAAGTATAATGCATTTTAGTATACTTCATTTAAAATAAGAGAATATGCACAGAGTTACTAAATTTAGATTTTTTTTCAGGCATTTGGCGAATAGAGACAGTTATGACAGTATTTGCGAACTGTTTAGTAAAAGAAATATTTATGCTACATGCATGAATTTTAGTCTATGTTAATCAGGAATAGAGCAGCTTTCTATTAGTGAAAAAGTTTGAGAATCGGTTCTGTAGTTACAGAGATACCCATAGAGCGTAATGTATTAGAATTATTTCGAGTGTTCCTGTAAAGGAACTATTTATGCTACATGCATGAATTTTAGCCTATAATACTCAAGAATAGTGTAGCTTACTATCAGTAAAAAAAGTTTAGGAATCGGTTCAGTACTTACAAAGATGCACATAGAGCGTAATGTAATTCTTATTAGCATCCCTGTAAAAGAACTATCTGTGATATATGCATTAAAGGTAGCCTATAACACTTAGGATGCCACCAGTGTCTAAGAAGTTCTGCTCTCAAAACTGCAAGGTGGGAGGTGTCAGATTCAAACCCTGGTCGCGCATGTCGACCTAGCCGCTCCCAGTTTTCCGTGGTTTTCTAAAAAACCTCGCGTAAATACGGGCTAGGATCCCTTAGAAAATCCCCCACAGAGGAATTTTCCATATAGGCCTAGGACCCTAGTGCAGTCAATCGGTCTTAATCCAAAAACAAACAATGATACTCAGGAATAATGTAACTTTTAATCAGTGAAAAAAGTTTTAGAATCGGTTTAGTAGCTACAAAATTTCCATAGAGCGCAATGCATTAGAATTATTTTGAGTGTCTTTGTAAAAGAATTATTTATGCTATATGCTTGAACGGCTGCCTGTATGTTAATCCAGGACATAAGCTATTTTCATTACAAATTTTTTTCAAATCCGTTCAACCATTTTTGTGTGATTCAGTCAAAAACATCCAAACACACAAACGTACACATTTATAGTATTGGTAGGATTTGGAAATTTATGAACTTTAAGAAACACATCTGGATTTTTCTTGGTACTTACGTATTATCCCAGCGGTCATTCCCGCCAAACTGTTTTATCGTCAAATGGGTTGCCAAACTGTTGCCAATCGTATTCAAAACCATTAATAATTTCATGTGGCCGGAATTAATTTTGGCAAAAAATCGCTTGTCTTGGCGGACCGCCGGTATAATACGTAAGTACCCTTTTCTTTACTTATTCTTTTTAATTTGGCGTAAAATCAACATAATTTCCATGTTTTTCAAATGCATGTGATTTTGCAAATAGAATTTCTGCTTTATTTCAAAAGCATAAATCATTTTGTGCGGGCGATAAAACGGCTTTTAATTAATAGTTTGAAAAGTAGTTAAAATTTCAAAATTTTGAGCCTCAGGTGCACTTTACCGAAGTCATGTGTCCCAGGCATGCTCAAATTTTCAAAGCTCTGCTTTCTGTAGATTTGTCTGGAGAACAGTCCTTTTAATTATTACATAGATAGATTTGGCATAAAACTGGCTTAATTTCCGTGGTATTTAATGTTTTTCAGATGCACGCGAGCTTATTTATTGAAGTAATAGCATTCTTGTTAGCTCAAAACATGAATCATTTGATACGGACGAAACTCGCCAACCATGGCAATGTAAAAACGGTTTTTAATTAATAATTAAAAAAGTAATTAAAAATCTAAAATTCTAATTAGCCTATAACCAACTCCAGGGTCCCCTCTATATCTAAACCAAAATGCATCCTAATCGATTCAGCGGTTTAGGCGTGAAAGCGTCATAAACAAACGAACTCACTTTCGCATTTATAATATTAGTTAGGATTTCTGGGGGTGATCTGTTCTTCAGGGGTTGTATTTAGGCCAAAATTGTACGCGCCGAATAAATCTGCATTTTGTTGCATGTAAATTTGTTAATTAGAGCGCCAGACGGGGAGTTTTCGATTTTCGAGTTGTTTAACGCAGGGTTTTATCGGGCCTGTAAGGTTTGCTTTCCTGCATGGGTATTACGCAATAGTATTAGTATTATACAATAAATGGAGACTTCTCGAGCGCGCAACTAGACGGACGTCATAGAATGTTCGCGAAATGATATTTAAAAGTATAAAAGAGAAGGTCACTGAAGAGTTCAGTTTAAACTGAATGCTCGTAGAGTTCACTGCACTGGAGTCATGAGGCTCTGCATTGTATGCGCTTTTGTGAGCGACTTTTCGATTGTTTTGAGAAGCCTGTTTTTGAAGTCTTCATTGTTGTATGCTGAGGAGCAGATTATGCTCGAGAATTTTCACTGAACTTTAAAGTGCGGAAGTATTTTATTCAATGCCGAATTTAGAGGCCCTGGGGCAATGAAGGAGTTGTGGCCCCTAATTATTTCTCAGACAAGTAAGCAAATTTTACGAATACTAGTGCGCCGAAGTGCGTTCGCCGTTACTCATAGCCTAGAGGTCCAGGGTTCGATTCCCGAGGATGCTGATTTTATTTACACAAAAAATTTCTACTTCTTTCTTGTCTGGCGTTGCACTTTTAACGATATGGCTCGCAACCTCAACACCTCGCTGAACTTGCGCAAGCTTCACCAATTAATTTTACTGTTTAAAACAATAATTACTCTATTATTTTTAAGTGAATCTTCTTTAGCAGGGGCCGACTGTGTGAAGCAAAAAAATTCCTCACTTAAATCAGCATTAATATAACAAAGTTACCAGCACGTATTTACTATTACCGTAACATGGTAAGTTTTTTTAATATTTCTAAGTCGTGGTTTCACTTACCCCTAACACTGAAGGGCTCCATCTCTAATTCTTGCTATAGAAAGTGTAATTTTTATATAAGGAGCTAAAACCTTTCTAGGAGGGCTTACCCCAGGAGAGCTGGAGTCACAGAAACACTGGGGGGCTGGCATTTTAAGTCATAAACCCAAATATTGTCAACAGCCAGCTCACCCTGAATACGGAACTTAGTTTATGGTATTTACCCATAATTATTCATGATTTTTATAGCCCAAGAACATCATGATGTTACTATACAATATTTTTTCTGCTGAAATTCATCGCTTATTTCAGTGTATAATACAGCTTATGAAGGGACATCCTAAACTTCCTCTAGTGTCTGACACAGTCGTACTTACGTACCAAAACAACTTAGTTTTTTCGAATCATTGACTTAATAAGATAACAAGAGGTTCTGTAGATTTGAAAAATTACTTGGTTTATTAGTAGCGTTTCTATAAGTTAATGCTCATAAAACCCAGTTTAGATTATTAAAAATGATTTTAAATGTTATATTAATTTTTTAATCCATGCATTAATTACACAGGACCTGAAAGTTATCATTGTGGCAGATTATTTTAGACGTAATTATTGCACGTAAAATTGTCAGCTTCAAGACGATGTATTTTTCAAATAATTTTCAATCAAAGATCCGTATCCGTTGATATGACAATGATCCGTTTTCATATCTGTTTCCGCAGATTTAAGAAATAGATTAGCTGTTTTCATATATGTATCTGCAGATCTAATTTTTTTACAATCCGGCATACCTTTAGTTCTCAGCCAGAGGCGTAGCCAGAAATTTTTCATTTTTCATAGGGGGAAGGGGGTTATGACTACTGCAATTCACATATATGCATGTGATAAGGGAGTGAAGAATATACATTTTGTATGGCAAAAAATTCCTCATGGGGGGGTATGACCCCCCCTAACCACCGACCCCTTGGCTACGCCCCTGTTCTCAGCGATCCCCGAAAAAAATCCTAGCTATGCTACTGCTTGAAAAAAATAAATCCATATCAATGCAATTTGAGGATCAAATAGCACAAAGATTCAGGCCAGAATCCTGAGTATGTCTAAACTATTTTGAGTACATAGCCGATTTTTTTTTTTTTTATTTTTTTTTTTTTTTTTTTGAGTTCTCTTAATAACATTTGAAAACAACAAACTTTCCATACATTACTGCAGACAAGTCAACCTTCAGTAAGGCATGGTATAGATTTTGGTCAGTTATTCTTATAAGTCCAGTTAAGTCTTATAGTTTTAATAAAATAAAAAACATGCGATAAATTTTTTTTTTTTCCATATAAAAATTCCTTCTCCAGTTTCATGAAAAATTTATGGAAGTAAAAAAAAAAGAAATAAAAGAAAACCAACAGAGACTAGTTTTGTCCCATTTTCTAAGAATCACTAAGCTGGATAGGTACAAATATCGTCACAATTCTCATTTTATACGAAAATGTAAAGCCTGCTAGATAGGACTACATATTCCTTCAAAAATCTTTTCAACCCCTCTTTCCATGTTGTTGACTCATTCCACCCGATCTAGCCACAGATTAGACCAGGTCCATGAGCCCAAGAATCCTCAAATAATCATAGACAAGAGGACTAGTATATATGTCCTCCTTGTTAAGACCCCGCACAGTTCATCAAGTGCTCCGGAGAAGCCTGTATGGTACATGCCAGGTAGGTTTATTGCCACTTATCATCCACTTGCAAGCCCAGGTGGTCAATGGTGGTCTGGACAACTCTGTCTGCCTTGATGGTAAGGGCACCACCAGGGGCGAGCCTATTATACCAGGGGTGGATAGGGGGAGTTTTCCATAGCTCTTAGATTGAGATTCTTATTTTGGAGAAGGTCAAAGTGTTGCTTGACACTGGAACCTCAGAGGCACCATCCTTGGCCAAGAGATCAGCCAATTCATTTCCATACAGTCCGATATGAGACAGGATCCATTGGAAGTAGATCCTGTGCTGCTGTGAAAGCTCTTAAAGAGTACTGAGAATTGAGACAGCAGCTTTATTGCCAACTCTTGTCCAGTTACATAGGTGCTGCATGGCACTACAGCTATCAGACAAGATCCAAATGTCTACAAATGTTGTTACAGATTTAATGGCATTACTGTCCTTGGGTCATTCCATTTCAAATCAACCAGGCCATGTCACCCACCGTCTCAGATTTCTTTGAAAATTTTTATAAATGTAGCCATTAGTGTTCTAACTAACAATATAAAATTTTACTTCAATATCTCTAATACTTTTTAAGATAAAAATTATTAAAATAATGGGAAAGTGACCATAAATGGCGTTTTTGCAAACAATTATTTTAATGGTGCTTTTTCAGATAAAAAGCCATAACTTTCTTTATTTTCATTATATTAAATTGAAATTTATACCAAAATGTTCACAAAGGTTTGGAGATTATAGAAAAAATTAATTTGATAGTCCTGTTTAGAACTGGAACCCCCCAAAATTCATAAACTTTGTTTTTTAAAAAAAAATTTCATAAAAACAATAATTTTGCAAAAGCTGTTTCAGAAAATGGTGTAGCTCT
The DNA here is from genome assembly GCA_038373885.1 of Cheiracanthium punctorium. Classification (NCBI taxonomy): domain Eukaryota; kingdom Metazoa; phylum Arthropoda; class Arachnida; order Araneae; family Cheiracanthiidae; genus Cheiracanthium; species Cheiracanthium punctorium. Next base: position 717,313 of record JAWZYV010013619.1, read on the forward strand.
TAACAAAGCAAACTATTTTTTTACTTACATGTAAATGCATAAAGTAAGATAATTTAAAATAAAAACGGTGGGTATTTGAGTCCTAATAGGTTAATTTAATTAAAAACCAAATATTTTGAAGATTTTTCTTAAAATGTTATGCTGCATGCAAATGTTATTATAAAATATTTTTTTATTTATTTAATTTTAAAAAGGTGCTTATTTTATTTAAAAGTTAATAATGAGTTAAAGTTATTTTACTTAAAATTTAATTTTTTTATTTTTAAAATATAAAACATTTTAAACAAAATCGGAATATACATATAGTAAACATGCGTCAAAACTTGGAAGCTTTTCTTTTTTTTATTGTCAACTACAAGTTAAATTACACTCATTCTGACTTATTTTAGAGCAGTAATATAACTGTTAATTTTATTTTTTTAATGTAGACAATGCTTTGCTTATAATAGGAATCTCCTCACCTGTCAGGTAAAAACATGGTATTTATTTATTTTTAATTGAAAATTTTTTAATGGGTCATTGGAAATCAAGTTAAAATAGTTTATTAATGTTTAAATCGGTATTTTTTAAATCAGTTTAAGCAAAAGAGAGAGAGAGAGTGTGTCAATAACAAATAATAAAAAATGGGGGTAGGGGAAAAGGTCAGAACAGGCTGTTTTGTTGTTTTTTTTCCCAGAAATGATGTAACTTTTTAAGTTATTTTTATGCAATTAAGTTATCCTAGTTTAGAGATTCAAAGTTTTTTAGAATGTCTCTTCAGAAATTGTACTATGCACTTTTAGGAACAGTTATTCTAACAGTAATGAAACATGTAGAAAAAAGAATAGTTAAATTTATGTGCTGTACGGTCGGAAAATTTCAAATTTAAATGCTGTCTCAGCCAATTTTGTAATGTATTTTTCTTTTGGGAGGGGGGGGGGTAAATTGCCTGAGGCATGAAGAAGGCATATCTGTATAGCATTGTTTATATATAAAACAATTATTTATTTATAAATTCAATTTATATTAATTTTTAATTAAAACAATTTTAAAAACTTTTGTTTTTTATCATAATTTTGTTTCTTTTTACATCAGTTTAAAAGAACTATGACAGTAGTCTCTTTTCAGTCAACAGGCTTTTGGACTGTAACTAGATCAGATCCCATGCTTTCTGTTTGTTGTGTGGTAAGGAGCTGGTGTAATATGAGAAGATGCAGGGGAGATACTGAGTAGTGTAGGATAGTAAAGGGGTGGGGTCCATTCCCTCTTCCAATGAGTCACCCTCTTGTTTGCAGGTGTGAATATCCCTTTCTTGGTCAGATGCTTCCAAGGGAATTGGAATCAGTTTTGCCTTTCTTTGGTTAAGTGAAAATGTTGTTTGAGTAATTTGGAATTGTTTTTGATGTTCTCTGGGATTGTTGAAGTTATTTTGAAGAGTTAAACCAATAATCTATAGTCTGTTCGCGGAAACGAGAGAACGAAAGTAAACAAACGGGTTACCAAAGAATTACATTTTTTGGCACCAATCCCTAGTTAGGCGAATTTAACCTTTCTTAATTCCAAGCAGAGAAAATGAAAGAAAGCAGAAATTCACACTGTGTTTGGCACTTTGGCAAAATGCCAGGTGTTTACTCAATGCCAGTTTACACGTGCAATTGTTTAGTTTTGTTCTCTTGACTTGGCGAACGCACTATAAAGCTAAATTATTCAGCTTGATATGCAAGCTCATTTTTTTAAAATCTAATTGAAAGTAAATTAGAATGTTTTTTTATTTTGTGCTACAACTGAATATCAGTTACATTTAATATGGCAGCAGAACATTCCCAGACGTGCTGTAGTATTGGCTAAGAAAAATGGAACTGAATGCCATAAAAAGACTTATGCTCAAGTAGAAACTGCATCAAGTACTGCATTATTAAGCCTTCAGACTTGAACTTAATAAGTTTGAGAAGTAATGTACAATCAGAGCTTTTACTTAATATTTGTGAACATCAAAAATCATTTTATTTGAATAAATTTGAAATACTTCAAACATCATGTTTTGACCCATTGAAGTGCCATAAAAGAAAAAGAAAAAATTGTTTGAGAACCATTAATTCAAATTTATCTGAGGTAATTAACAAATTGTCAAACTGTGAAAAATCGATTTCTGGACAAAAAAATGTAGTTTTTGTAGGAAGAAGGTAAACAAACTTATTTCTGAGCTTGATGACAAAGTATCAACTGGCAATGATGAAACGTCACAAATTTGAAATTGTCAATTTCAAAACAAGAAGCTTTAGAAGATGTTAATGTATTATTACAAAACATAGGTAAATCTCCATTGAAATTGATTGATTGAAGGAACGGAACTACTTTTTTTTTTCTGGTAAAATACTGAACATAAGTGTCACAATCAGTCATAATAATTAATATTTTCATTTTATGCTAAAGCAAGTTAGTATGTTTCTTATTTAATTTGTAGTCAGTGATTCAAAGAAATGTTCAAAAAATCTTCACACATTTTCTAATTAATGTTCAAATTTTGTCTAAATTTTTTTAAGAAAGTATTAATTAAATAAATCCTTTTTTACACATTTAATTGCATACAGCTATTTTTTTAAAGAAAAATGTTTGTTTTTTAACTAAAGTATTAATTTGTAGTTGACAATAAAAAAAGCTAGAAAAATTTTGACCCATGTTAACTATATGTATTTCCGATTTTGTTTAAAAAATTTTAAATTTTAAAATAATTTAAATTTTAAGTAAAATAACTAATTCATTATTAACTTTTAAATAAAATAAGCACCTTTTTTAAATTAAATAAATAAAAAATTATTTTATAATAACATTTGCATGCAGCATAACATTTTAAGAAAAATCTTCAAAATATTTGGTTTTTAATTAAATTAACCTATTAGGACTCAAATACCCACTGTTTTTATTTTAAATTATCTTACTTTATGCATTTACATGTAAGTAAAAAAATAGTTTGCTTTGTTAAGAGCTACACCATTTTCTGAAACAGCTTTTGCAAAATTATTGTTTTTATGAAATTAAAAAAAAAAAAAAAGTTTATGAATTTTTGGGGGATTCCAGTTCTAAACAGGACTATCAAATTAATTTTTTCTATAATCTCCAAACCTTTGTGAACATTTTGGTATAAATTTCAATTTAATATATTGAAAATAAAGAAAGTTATGATTTTTTATCTGAAAAAGCACCATTAAAATAATTGTTTGCAAAAACGCCATTTATGGTCACTTTCCTATTATTTTAATAATTTTTATCTTAAAAAGTATTAGAGATATTGAAGTAAAATTTTATATTGTTAGTTAGAACACTAATGGCTACATTTATAAAAATTTTCAAAGAAATCAGAGACGGTGGGTGACATTTTTGAAATTTATTGGTTGATTTGAAATGGAATGACCCCCTTTCCTTCTCGTCCTAAATCAATAAAGATGAGTTTGGGTTCTCTTTTGAATGTCAGAGATTTTATTGCATTACATCAGAAGGAATTGGCATAAATTAGTATACATTGAAGGGAGGAGGGGGGGTATCAAAATGTTTCCTATTGTAGAAAATGCCATTTTCAAATAGGTGATATCTGAATGTGCTTGAATTTTAGAGGGAGCAGATGCCCTTTCTTGCTCCCAGCAAGTTATGCCTATGTCAGCAGGTTCACCAATTAAAAAAGCCTGTGCCAGCAGTGCTGGCGCATGCAAATTGTTCACTCTACGCAAAGAGTTTTCAATGGTGTCGTTTTAAAAGATTTTTTTGCAACAAAGTAAAATAGCCTTGCCTAGCACCAGGGGCAGAATGGCTCTTAAATGTTGGCTTAGAAAGCATTATTATTGGCTCAGCTCATAAACAGAAAAAGGATTTTTTGTAAAGCGAGAGAGGGGTGTGTGGAGGATAGAGTTAAAAATTATGTGAGCAATGTGAAATTTTCCACATAGCCAGTCTGCATCTGTTTAGGATGGAGAGAAACTGACTGAAGAAACGGCTAAGCAGCAGAAACAAGTAGCTTAAAATATACAGTAGTCTCACTTATCCAGCATAAAGGGGCCGACACAAAGTTGGATAATAGGGAAGCAAGAAAAAGCTTCTTAAATGTTAAGCTACATTGCAGCTTTTAACATAATACATACATATTTTGTATTACACATTACTATCTTGTATCGTAATCATGCTCTACAAATACAAGAAAACAATGAAAAAAATGAACCCACACTTAAAAATCTAAATTGTCTGAATTTATGAGTGCCCTAATAATCTATTGTCTGAATCATAATGAATTTATGAGTGCCATATGTTACACTTAAAGTTTAGTCCTGTGAGGACAAAGAAATTTCTTATGGTAGTGCGTTTTCCTTATGAGTACAGTTTCTTTGCTGCTAAATCTTGCCATCTTATCTGCATCATTATATAAATTCCTGTAGCTTCTTGTTGCCCAGTGCAGTGGCATATGCAGACTTCCTTCAAAGGGGGGGGGGTTATAGACATAACTTTTTAGCTTAAATATTATGCATTTTAACACAAATTGAAAATTTATGGACATTTAAAAAAATAAATTTTGACAAGGGGGTGGGGGGTTCAACCCTCCCCCCCCTGCGTATGCCACTGGGCCAGTGTATTGAATTGCAGTCTGTATAGCCTTCAGCTCAATGTGTGAATCATGTCTCGTCCTTCCTCAATTTCATTATAGACAATAGCTTCCTGCGGTAGTTCTTTTTAATTGCCCGACGAATTTCATTCGACGTTGGATAATATGGAATGTCTCATAAACGAAGGTCGGATAAGCGAAACTACTATATTTACATTAGATAAATGGGGCTTTCACAGTGTGGGCTTTGCAGAAGGTAAAATGAGTAGTATTCACTGTTTGCACTCTCTGGAAAAAGGTTTCTGTATGTCTTTTTAGTGGCCACTAAAATACCACAAAAGGCCGCCACCAATCTTCAAGAAAATTGTAGGAAATATTCCATTAGTGGGGGCAGGTCGCCAAAGCTTACATTAAGTAAACAGACTTGTCAGCGTTGCTAATCTAGAATAGGTATTTAGCAACCCTAGTGCCAAGTTGTGTTGTTTCATGATGTCATGAGAAATTATGCGATTGCTCAATGAAATTAACTGGAAACAGTAAGTTTGAAGGAATTGTGTGATTAGTTGAAAGAATTTAAATGTTACTGATTTGTTTGAATGTGGCACGACTGTCAATTTAACATACTTGTTTGTTGTGAAATGCTGTTTGAAGTTTTTTTATAAGGAAATAAATTTTTAAAATTATTACGCAGTAAAGTTGTGTAGAACTCTAATGAATTCGTTTCAAGATACTTATCCTCAATGGTGGGTATATTGGTATGAAGATGAAAATTGTTTCTTGTGAGGAATATATTGTGGTATGCTAGGATTAAATTTTGCTTATTTGAAGGGTTTATTTCATGATAAAAGAGAGTTGTTAACAAACAAGAACGTATGTCTGTACCATTAAACAAGGAATTTAGTGAAAATTTTGAGGTATGTGCTTTTGTTTATTTCTTGCTGTAATGTTTGACAGTGAGAATTTTTGTTTTATGGTCTCATATTAGGTTTTAGTATTTTGTCGGTACTTACATATTATTTGCCAAACTATTTTTTCATAAAATGACACTCTCAAACTGTTGCCAATCGCTTTCCAAACCATCAATAATTTCATGTCTCCAGCATTTATCTGGGCGGAAAATCACTTGCCCTGGCAGACTGCTAGGATAATACGTAAGTACCATTTTGTCTTATTTTTAATGTGAATCAACAGATGAGGATTTTTGAGTTGTTTGTAATGAGTTTTGATTTTATCCTGATTTTAGTAGTGTAAGTTTTATGTGTTTAGTTAATGCGGATGTGTGTAGTGTTTAGTTTGCGTTCATTTTATTTTTTATTGAATTTGAATCATGTGAATGAAATATATATTTTAATAAGGTGTTTATGTAAGTGTTTTGTAGTTTTGGGTTTTTTTTATCCTTATGTAACTACATATGTTTAAGTTATGTTTGGTGAAAAAAAAAAAACCATCAATAAGTTACCATTTAAACGTTGGCAACAAAAAAGTCACCAACCGAACCTGCCCATGCTTACGGAATTATTCCCAAAATCACAATCTATGGGGGTGGATAACTGGTAAAAAATTGGGAAAAATATATCGTTCAAGCACCCCCTCTATCTTCAAGTGAAGCTGGATTCATTCTGCCCATTCCATAAAGACACTGTGATGATGTCACTCAGCAAAGCAAAGCGGATAACATTGTTCTGACATCATACTTTGCTGACACACGGAGTTGCACACACATGGAGTAATGTCATCTGTTATATCAGCATCAAACAATCATCGAAAAGCAAAAATTTGAAAACAATTAAAAGCTTACCAGAATCCTCATTGAGTGAAGATCAGGGTTGTTAAAAACCTGGGTTTCTTTTCAGAAACCACCCAGTTTTTTCCACTGGGTTTTTTTTAGAAGAAGGGATGGGGTTTCAGAGTATTTGAAAAAAAATTGCTTATTACTAAATACAACTTAAAGCAACTAATTGATAATAAAAATCAATTATAAATAAAAAATGGTTAAATTAATAGTAATAACTAATTACACTCATACATGAAAAAATGTATAAATCTATAACAATAGCAACCCCAATCATGGTTTGCTCTTATAAATTGACTATTAGTAATAATTTTAACAGTGATATACTAGTGCTTGATTAGAACTTTTTAAACTAATCACTTCTTATGTTTAAAACAACCTCATTCATTTTAATATAAATAGGCATAAAAATTTACACTAGAAATTTTTTATGCCTACGTGAAGTCTTTCTGATTTCCCCCCCCCCCCCCTTAGGTAGCGGTGGTGTTGGGGGGTAAGGAGCTGTTTATAAACTTCACAAGTGGTGTAAAGATGATGGATTATCATCTACGTAATTAAAGTTGAAATTTTGAAAAAAAACCAGTTGGGTTTTTTCTTGTGGGCTTTTTCGAAAAAACTCACCGGGTTTTTTCGGGTTGGGCAAAATCATAACAGCCCTGAGTGAAGTGGACAACACAATGAAAGTTTTTACTAACACAGCGAAAGGCAATTTTTACAAAGAGGGTATAAGCGGAAATCGAACCCACGACCGTACGCTTAGCTGCCGGCCAGTGTGACTCCACCTTAGGGGGTGCTTATTTGGCATTTTAAGAGCAAATGAAATGCATGCGAAAAGCAGTGGGGATGTTTTCACCATATTTTATGATAAAGTAACCCAGATATATTGTCTGAAATACTTGCATGCAAGAGATAAAATGTCATATCTATTAGAAATGTTTTTAAGAAACTTGCGATTCATTGTTATTTTCACATTCACACAACCATACCTGTAATCTTGGTGTAAACCTAAAGCTACCAAGCAAGCTCAGTGAGCTGCTGTAACAAACAAGTATCATAGTGAATTGGGATAATCAAAACGTTTTAAGATTTTCATTTTCCTCAGCAAAATAGCAATAATAGAAATTCAATATTGAACAGATGTGCAATCGCTAGACTAACTACCAATCAGCAGACATGATAAAACTTTAAACAACTTTTCTGAAATAAATTAAAATTAATGAGTAATAGTATAAAATAAAACTAAAATAAAACTTCACTAAATTATCTGAAAAAGAAAACATCCACTATTTTACTGTGAAACATGCATTTTTTCCCTCAAAACAAAGAAGCAAATTTTAAAATACACTCACTAAAACATTAATGAGAGTACTTGCTTAGCCGATGCCCAAAGATGAGTGTAAATTAATCAGTCAAATCCAGTCTCATCGCTATACGACAATAACATTACACTTGATTTCCTGATTTTAAAAGTGCAAGCAATTGCAAAATTTTGTTAAATGTTAGCTTAGAGAGCAGAAAAATTAAACCACTGACATAAGCAATGCACTAAAATTAAGTAAAACTCCAAATATACCGATCCCTCCTTTATAGCCGAACAGAGATTAAATAAATTTATATTACGACAGCGTAACTGTACATCATCATTTCATGAACAATTTAGTTCACATACGCAATGAATTTTTATTTTACAAATTTAGTAAGGAAAGTAGCAGAATAAAAATAAGATAGTCAAATTTCTTTTTTAGAATTCTTTTTTTTTTTTTTAAATTCATTAAAGTATTAAACTTACTGTGGTTCCCAGTGCTTTCCAAATTCTCAAAAAAACTATTCCTTAATTGTATGTGCAAATTATCATTTTCATCGACAGGTACAACCATTTTACCACCAGATAATTGAGGTCCTTCTTCACACACAAGCAACTTTCAAAGCTTGAACTTCTTGCTGAGCGAGTGCAGGAGACACCAGAACACACACACGAATTTGCCAGTGGTGGAAAAGAAAATAAAATTAAAAGGAAAAGGAGTTGGGATGGGAAGGGGAGGGGAGGAGAGGAGAAGAGCACAAACAACCAAAGCAATGCCATCAAAATTAAAAAAGATACAGTCCAATGAAAATAAGATGTTAAAGTATAAAAAAGAAATTTTAAACTGATACACGAAAATTACAATAACTTAATATTTAAAAACTGCAATCAATTGTTTGAATTAGTATTTTTGAAGTTTCAATAGTCTGACATCCCCGAGAGTCGCATGTTGAACTTCCCACAAAGATAAAGCTTCGCTTTTATACTCATTTCGTTGGCAGCAGTTGATTGTTTATTTGAGTGAGGAGTGAGGCACTGACTAAGGACCGTCGAGTGAGATATTCTTTGGAGTGAGGTCTGAGTTTTATACGTGAATCTCGGTTTCATATAAAAATACATATAAACCTATCTGTGTAAAACTTCTGTTGAATTTTTTTCTTCAATATGGCCCAGTATGGAAATATGACTTTAAGAGAGCGAGAAGATAAAAATGTAAATTCATTAGTAAACTTTTTAAGAGTTTAAACTTGTTACGGATCTTGAAAGTTTCCAGCGATTAAATATTAATTCAATATATATATATATATATATATAATTAAAGTGACCAGACGTCCTGTCTTTTATCAGTATGTCCTTCTGTCCCCACAGAACCCTAAAATGTCTCGTTTTTCCATTCCTATCTTGCTTTATCGAAAATAAATAATTGTAAAATAAGTTGGGAATAAATTAACATGAAAGTGATTAAGTTATTTACAAAGTTTTTTGTAAATTGTATTTAGCAGCAGTTTTTTTTAATCGAAGAAAATTATTGTTTTATAACATTGTTCGTGATTGATTTTTATTCCTCCCGACTCTGTTGTTTAGAAATGTGTTCAGAAAAAACGGTCACTTTATATATATATATATAGATAGATGCAATAGTACCATACTTAAAATGCAATGAGATGGACGCTGTTATTCTATTCTAGCTACACAGAAAATACATTTTGTCCTAAGTGTAATTGTAGGAGTTATTCAAAACCATGTCACTGGCCGGAGTGACCAGCCTGAAGGGCCACACTTGGACTGCAGGTAGTACTTTGCCAATGACAGCCCTAGGCTGTCACCAAACCCATACTAAGCTCTTGGAAACTTTAAACACTGTATGGGATAGGAGTCACATCCATAATAAAAATTAATCTTTCAAAGATTTTTATTGAGTTGTTTATGATTTATTTATTTATTGGGATTTCTGAGCTAGGCTTTTCATACTGAAAAAAAAATGTTAATTACTTGTCTAGTGTACTTTTGTTTTCTAGTGATTAAATGGCTTTCGTTAGATAGAAATCTGGTTTTGTAGGCATGAAGAATAATTTCCTGGGAACGAAGTTGTGTTTCTTCATTGTGTCATACATCAAGAAGCTCTGTGTAAATCTGCTCTACACATGAAACATGTGCTTGATGTTGTTTTTAAGCTTGTTAATAGCATTCGTTCATAAGCACTCAATCATAGACAATTTCAAGAGGTTCTTGACTCATTGCAGTCTGAATATTCTACTACACCTGCGTCTCTATTTTTCAGTTAGATGGTATCACTCACTCAGTGCTTTTAGCATGTTTTAAATGCTGTGGTCTTCTTTTCCTGCCAATTACGTGCATCTGCTGCTAAGTCCCATGCTTTTTAATCTGTATGTAGACTAAAGAATGTTAGAGGAATAGCAGATGCTTCTTTGTTAGAAATGCACATCTTTACAAAGAAATTCATTTATCTGCATTTCTGGAAAACTTAAATCAGGGGTCTGTTCAGACTTTTCAGACATGGTCCTGTGTCCCTGAAATTGTGAAAAATTTATTCATAATTTTGTGAATCTGAAATTACTGTTCAATCAGGTTTTTCTAGCCAGGGTCCTGTTTTTGTGAATTTATGAAAATAGGGTCCTGTTTTCACGAATTTGTGAAAAGTATACAATTTTACTAACTTAAATTTAGTATTAAAGTCCCATTTTAAGACATTTTATAGAAAGTCCTATGAAAAAGGCCTATATATGTATAAACCATCACATACAGATTTTTATAAATAAGTGCATCAATTTTATTCATATACTCTGATTTATATTAATAATACATATAGAGTAGAATCTCAATTATCTGATATAATTGGAACTGATCCTACATTGGATAATCAAAATTTCCAGATTATAGTTTTCCAATAATGATCTAGTTTAATATGAAGGGCAATTTCATTGTAACATAGGTGACATTTGTACACTTTTTTTATTTTTTAAAGTTCTTTTACCTTAGCTCATCATTAAAAATTAATTATCAGTTAATATTATCTTATTTTACATTTTTTTTAAAACATTTACATGAGCAGCATCATTATTTTAAACATTTTATAATTAATTATAAATTTTAAAAAACGTGTAATGTGTGTGATGACTTAATTGAAATCTGTTACCAAATTGAAAATCAGATTTGTGAAGGGGCCGTTTACCAGTAGTAGAATTTTTTGAAAGGTCTGTTTTAAAAATGAAAAATATTGTGAAGGGTCTGTATTTAAGATAAAATATTTTGTGAAAGGTCCATTTTTAGGATAAAATATTTTGTGAAGGGTCCGTTTACAAATCTAAATTTGACCTAAACAGACCCCTGTAAATGTTAAATTTTTGGTATTTGTGGGTTCTAGCAGCCATTGAAATTGTCAAGCAACTGAGCTATATTGGCAAGATAGGGGTAAAATAACAGAGGTGGTGAGATCCTGTGAAAATGTTTGCTGTTTTACAGCATAGCTGCAATCACACCATAGTTCTGATTTTGCACAAGAAAACTCAGTGTCTGCTATAATTCACAAGTATGAACTTTTTGAATAACTTTACATTACATAATAATCCAGAATTTAATAATCTTCTAATGTATAATGCCATGTCTTTCCAGACATACACACTACTCTAAGTAATTTTTCGATTTTTTAAGTTTTCAAATTACTATAACTTTTAAATTGTTTTCACAGTCAAGTATTTTATATTTTCATCATTACAGTGATTTTTCTCTTTTCATTCTGTAATAATTAACTCCGTACAGATATGCTTTAGAGCTCTTGAAATTACCTTAGGCAAACCTCCCTTGTGGCTTTCATTGGCTCTGTGAAAACAGCCATGGAAGCCTGTTAAAGGCACATATATAGGCCTAGTGCCACAGCTAGAAATTACATAACCAGAGACAAACTAATTTCGTTACCCCCACTTTTGGAACCATAATTTTGGCATCCTTCTCAGCACACTGCCCTGGGCACATACCTTGGAATTGGAATTTTTTCAGATGTTAACTATATGTACCAAGTTTGGCAATTTTTTTGCAGATATATCATTAATTTGTTTGCAAAAGTTATGTTTTTAAATCACCATTGGAGTAAAACATTTTCCCAAGTTTTACTCCAATATTTAACGTATAAAATGCAAATTTTGACTATTTTGTGCATGCAATGTTAATTTCATCTTAGGAGAAAAACATCTTGCAAATTTATAAAATTAACCTTTTCTCACAGATTGTATTTCCAAGGCAGTATTATACACACTCTCGGAAATGACATTTATTCTAGCATTATTATACTGCTTCTCTCTACTGGATCTTACATGTACCAACCTGAAAATATTACTAAGCTTTAGATTATATGACAATTGATGAACTTTATTTTAAAGGTTTAGTGTTTCTCATTACTGTAATTTATCATAACATGACTACATTTTATGGTAGTAAGCTTTAAAATAGAGTTTTTCTCTACAAAAATCTGTAACATTTTTGTAATTTTCATGTTTAAAAAGAAAAAAAGGAGGTATTAATGTATTATAACAGCATCTGAAATTCTGTCACCAAGCAACTGATATGTAGTATCAAGATGGTGATGGTATAGCAATAAAAATTACTTTTCTAAAGCATAGCTGTTGATCTTGCGGTAAACTTAGTAACTGCTGTAACTCACTACTGAATATTTTAAAATAAAATCTTTCAGCATAAACTTTGTTGTTAAATAAATTGCTGGAATCATGATGTAGTATTAATTTTTGATAATTTGTGTTTTATAACAGAAAACAAGAAAACGAAATGAAGGAAGTCTAGATGGCTCTGATGCAAGTGCAACGAAAGAAGGAAAAAGAGGCCGGAAAATGAATCCATTGTAATTTTTCAGTTTGTTTTGAATCTTCAGCTGTTGAAAGTTTAGAAGTATTTTTAATTACAAATTTTTATTATAAGAGTGAAACCTTTTACTCTGAGCAGTGGCGTAGGCAGAAATTTTTCATGGGGGGGGGTTACAACTGCTGCAACTCACATATATGTATACATGTATGCAATAAGGGAGGGAAGAATATACATTTTGTATGGCTAAAGATTCCTATTGGGGGGGTGACCCCCCTATCCCCCCCCCTTGGCTATGCCACTAACTCTGAGCATTCAGAAGGTAAAGCAAGAATTTGAAATTGTTTTTAGTGCAATAATATATGTTGTTTTACTTCTGTATAAGAAAATGACAAACAATTTTAGTGAAAAAGAAAAATCAGCTTTTAAAGTTAAAATAATCGCCATATATAAAGGAAGATGTCCTGACTGACTGACTGACATATGATCACCGCACAGCCAAATCTACTGGAGATATTGACATGAAATTTTAGGAGCTTATATCTTTTGTGCCCAAGGCGTTATTTGAGGAGCGACTTTTAAAAATTCGAACCCAGATGGGGCTGGCGACCCAAAATGTTCTTTTAACGTTTTCCTTCATATCTTGGGGGGGGGGGGGAAGAGATAGCCGTAAAATTCTTGCTTTAAAATGTAACTAATACAAATACCTAAAAATCAATTTCAGGGTTTTTTGAAATTCACACCCAAACAGGGATAAGGGGGCCAAAACTTTCTTTAACGTTCCCTTCATATTGCAGAAGACAAAAGAGATAGCCGTAAAGCTCTGGCTTTAAAATGTAACTAAATACAAATACCTAAAAGTCATTTTCAGGGATTTTTAGAATTTTCATCCAAACGGGGTTAAGGGGCCAAAATGTTCTTTTCACATTTTCCTTCGTATCTCAGAAGAGAAAAGAGATGCCACAAAATTTTTGCTTCAAAATGTAACTAACGGAAATTCCTAAATATCAGTTTCAGGGTTTTTAGAATTCGCATCCAAACGGGAGTAAGGGGCCAAAACGTTCTTTTCACATTTCCTTTTATATCTCAGAAGTAAAAGGAGATAGGAACAAAATTCCTTAAAATCATTTTCAGGATTCTTTAGAATTCGTACCCAAACGGGGGTAAAGGGTAATAACTTTTTTAATGTTCTTTTCATATTTTCTTTTATATCTGCGGCTCGGAAGGAAAAAAATAGATAGCCTCAAAATTCTTGCTTTAAAATGTAACTAACAGAAATACCTAATAATCATTTTCAGGGTTTTTTAGAATTCGCACCTAAATGGGGGTGAGGGACCAAACTGTTTTTTGACGTTCTTTTCACATTTCCCTTGATATATCAGAAGAAAAAGACATAACCTAAAATTCTTCCATAAAAATATAGTGAACACAAATGCCTTACAATCATTTACAGAAGTTTTTAGAATTTGTATCAAAACGGGATAAAGGGACCAAAACGTTGTTTTCAAGTTTACCATCGTAACTCGAAAGGAAATAGGCATAAAATTCTTCCTTTTTAAAATGTAGTGAACACGAATACCTAAAGTCATTTTCAGGGTTTTTTTAGTATTCGTGTATAAACTGGCGTAAGAGCCCAAAACATTGTTTTCATATTTGTCTTTATATTTCGAACGAAAATTATGACAACCTTAAAAATTTTGCATTAAAATGTAAAGAACACAAATTCATAAACATCCTTTTCAGGATTTTCGACCTCAAAAAGAGGTAGTTGACAAAAAAAAAAAAAAAAAAAAAAAAGGGTGTTTTAGCTCTTGAGTGCTGTTAATTTCAGACAAAATTTTTGTCTACCTGGTGAAAGGGCGAATGACTTTTTAAGGGTTGCCAGATTAAACGTGAAAAGTCGCGAAGGTTTGCCACTTTTTGGTGATTTATCGCCAAATTTGGCATAAAAAAAATTAAGTCCGGAAATTGGAGCCAGCTTAGCTATATCTTCCATGTTTGTTGAGAAATTGCCTAATCCTACTGTTTATTTAATTGGAATAATGGTGTCTATATTCATGAAAATAAAGGTGAAGTATACTTAGAATATGCCTCGCGAGAATTAATACAGTTTTAGTAGGTGATTTTAATATAGATTTCGATTTTAAAGAAGTATTTTATGGAACAAGAAAGACAAGTACGACACACTCGCGGATTATGATGCACTTTCCAAACAGTACTTAGAAAGATCAAGTATAGATAGAATATGCCTAGCGAATACTGTAAAACAGTTTTTAAAATGATTAAATCTAAAAATATGTTTAATATTTATTTATTTATTTTCCATTTGTATTTTTTGGTTTAACAATATCCATTCCGTGCAAAGAACGGGTACTTCAGCTAGTATTTTACATGTGAATTTGAAATACACTTATGAACTGTACAAAAAATTAACACTTGCCTAAAATGCTGGAAAAGAAAAAAAAAAACCTTTCCTTTTTCACATGTTGACAAATATTGTTTATTTAAAATTTTTAAACTAAAGACTCACTAATTAATCATAACAGAAATTGAACAGAATTATCTAATGCTGTTCTTTTAAAATATTTTGAATAAATACTAAAGAATATGTTCTAGGTTTTGCATATAAAAGTGAATGTTTGTAAATCTGTATCTGCATGATCGCTAGACAAATCTACAACACACAGAGCTTAAAAAATTTGAAAATATAAGCCCATGGCTTTGGTAATGTGTGTGAGGCTAAGAATTTTGAAATTTTAATTACTTTTTTAAATTATTAATTAAAAACTGCTTTTAGGTGCCATGCTTTGCGAGTTTTGGCTGCATAAAATGGTTTATGCTTTAGAAATAAAGCAGAAATGCTATTTGCAGAATCACATACATTTGAAAAATATGAAATGGCATGGAAATTACACCAGTTTTGCACCAGATTAAAAAACATAATAAAGAGTTAAGTCCTATTGTCTTTCTTAAAGTTCATAAATTTTCTAATTCTACTAATATTATAAATGTGTAATTTTGTGTGTTTGGATGCTTGTGACTCAATCACACAAAAATGGCTGAATGGATTTGTATAAAATTTGGAATGAAGATGGTGAAAGAAAAGAAAAAAATTACTGAAGTCGCTGGCTGACAATTCTTCAGTGCAGATACTGCTGAAAGGGAAAATACTGAAAAGATACACTTTTCCCAGATTTTTCCGTTCATTTGCTCAGCTGTACCTCTTTTCATGGTTTTCATTATCCTAAACATGCGTCCAAAACACATATCCCGAGAGATGTGGGGATGTGTATGTGCAGGGATGGCGTTGGGGTATAAACAACTTTCGGGGACTTGAAGGTCATGGCCGTAACAGATAATAAGGGGATTCTGATGATCTTATGAGTGTCTTTACTTCCAACACACGCATCCTGTTTCTGAGGGGGAAAAAAAAAAAAAAAAAGGGATTATTTTTCCGCGAACCTAGACTGGACATATGAAGACTTTTGCAGCCAATTTATTTCACTTGAGAGCAGAGTGCTTCTAGAAATTTGTCAAACAAATGCTTCATAAAAAGAAATCACCAAATAAAAATAACACATTGCAAATATATTTATTACATAATTTGAGCAATAAAGAATTATAAAAAACATAACAAAAGTTTCAATGAAGAATATAAATACATTTTGTTTATGGGTTTAAAAAAAGCAATATTATTTACAAAGCACTTCTCCTAAATATTTATTTTAATACATTCTTTTAGTAGCGTTTACACTTTTGTAACAGAGACTCAAAAAATAGATTTTATTTATTTATTTTGAGTCTTCAATTTTTTAAAATTGTTTTTGATTATTCCTACAAGACTTGTTTCAAAGGTTTCAAAAGTTGCATTGGTGGCATAAACAAAAAAGGGTATAGACCCACCCTCCCTTGGCGTAACTGGGTAAGCTTTTTGGAAATTTGTAACCTGGGCTTTACCACCATAAGAGGTCACTATCTCCGATTTTACTGACAGAAAATCTGATTTTTCAAGAAAGGGCTGAAAACCTTCTAATTTGGGCATATGCAGGGGCGAGCTGGAGCTTTTAAACTGTCTGGATGATTCAACCAAATTGGCCTATATCAAATGCGCAAGTACAACGTTCTGCCCTCTCGCACGGATGGCTGTTAGTCTAACAGTCTGGAGTTTGGGGCAGTGTACTTCAGATGAATGAATATATGCCTTAAAATCTTTTAAATAGTCCGCTTCTGGGGCATTACCCCATAGGTCTATGTGTAGCTTTGCCGTAACCACATAAACCAAACCAAACCATGTAAGACAAAAATGAAACAGAAAATCGGAATCCGATGTCTAGTGTAAGCCCTGCCAAGGTCCTGGCCGATTAAGCGTTCACTCTCTTGTCCAGTACCTTAGTTCGGCACTGGTTTCAACTCCTCTTCTCCAAACCCCCGTCCAGTTACGTAATTTTAGGCCCCTTATGCAGTTTTTCTAAAACCATGGAATTTTCAAAGGTTCAACAACATTTGTTTACACTTCTTAAAATTCTTATTCGTGACAATGAAAAAATAAATGAAATGAAAACCTTGAAATAAATGTAGATTAAAAGACGCATACTGGTACAGGCATGCGTATGCAAATAAAGAGAAATGGAACTAATCAGAGTACGGCACTGCGGTCGGCAATGCCTATATAAAACGAGTGTCTGGCACAGTTGTTAGATCAGTTACTGCTGCTACAATGGCAGGTTATCAAGATTTATGCGAGTCTGAACGTGGTGTTATAGTTGGCGCGTGAGAGATTGGAATTAGCATCTCCAAGGTAGCGATGAAATTTGGATTTTCACGTACGACCATTTCCAGGTGTACCATGAATATCGGGAATCCGGTAAAACATCAAATCTTCGACATTGCTGCAGTCGGAAAAAGATCATGCAAGAATGGGACCAACAACGACTGATGAGAATCATTAAGCGTGACAGACGTACAACCCTTCCGCAAATTGCTGCAGATTTTAATGCTGGGCTATCAACAAGTGTCACCGTGCGAACCATTCAACGAAACATCGTCGATATGGGCTTTCGTAGCCAAAGGCCCACTCGTGTACCCTTGTTGACTGCACGACTCAAAGCTCTATGCCTCGCCTGGGCCCGTCAACACCGACATTGGACTGTTGATGACTGGAAACACGGTGCCTGGTCTGATGAGTCTTGGTTCCAATTGAATCGAGCTGATGGACCTGTACGGGTATGGAGACAACCTCATGGAATCCATAGACCCTTAACAGGGGACTGTTTAAGCTGGTGGAAGCTCTCTAATGGTATGGGACATGTGCAATTGGAGTGATATGGGACCCCTAATACGTCTAGATAAGACTCTGACAGGTGACAGGTACGTAAGCATCCTGTCTGATCACCTGCACCCATTTATGCCCATTGCTCATTCCGACGGACTTGGGTAATTTTAGCAGGACAATGCGATACCCCGCACTTCCAGAATTGCTACAGAGTAGCTCCAGGAGCACTCTTCTAAATTTAGACACTTCCACTGGCCACCAAAATTCACAGACATGAACATTATTGAACATATCTGGGATGCCTTGCAACGTGCTGTTCTGAAGAGATCTCCACCCTCTCTTACTCCTACTGATTTATGGACAGCCCTGCAGGATTCATGGTGTCAATTACCTCCAGCACTACTTCAGACATTAATTGAATCCATGGCACGTCGTGTTACGGCACTTCTGCGTGCTCGTGGGGGCCCTACATGATATTAGGCAGGTGTACCAGTTTTTCTGGCTCTTCAATGTATTATACAAGGCACACTGCATTTGGAAAACGGGTTAGACACATCAAGCAGCCATTGATCTAACAGTCTGGAGTTTTGGACGTTTTTTCAAGATGTAACGTGAGCAAGCATTAGAAACCATTAAAGAGTCCTCCACCCAAGGCACCCTTCCCTTGACATATAACTCTCGAGTAGCTTTGCCTTAATACGCAATACAATACAACACAATTCGGAAAAACTTAATATACAACTGTCATCCATCTAAAGCTCCGTTCAGAACATGGCTGTTTAAGGCAATTTAAATGCATGAAAAAAAATCAATGGTCTCAAAAACATTTTCTGAGGTCTCTTTGCCCCCACATTTCCAAATTATATGGAAAGTGTGTATAACTGGGTAGATTGTGGCTAATGGAGCCCTTGGGGGCCTCCCCTCTCTTGTGGAGGCTGCAAGGCTGCAGCCTCTGTTTCCTTATATTTGGCCCTGTATATAAACATGCATATTTGAAACTTTAGGGGGAAGGAGCTGAATTCCCACAAGCCCCCCCCCCCCCCGCTACGTGCCTGATTACAAGGAATCTAGGAAAAAGTTTTCCAATATCACTTGTTAACAGGCAGTATGTTTAGAGCAAAAACAAGAAAGTTCGCGCGCATTAATGTTGTTGAAAAATCCTAAAATTTCATTAGAAAGGCTTGTCATGTTTTTAAAGTATATATCCTTAGAAAATATGAAATTGTGTGTGTATGTGTAGGGAGGGGGGTGATAATTTATATAAAAAAAGCAAAGATATGGAACAAAAATTAATAGGTGTTCTGGAGGAAATAAGAATCGCATTCACATTCAAAGGTATTCCTCTTCCTCTTATAAATGAAGCATACAGAAAATGTAGAATGTGTTCAAGAAACAGCTTAAAAATCTAGAGATGTAAAATTTCTAAAAATTTTGAAGTGGTAGAAAAAAAAGTTTGTTTCCCTGCCAAAATTTTTTAAAAATGAAAAAAATAAACATTTTTATAAATAAAACTTTTTCTTGTAGTTATATTTTCTTAGAAAATATAGAGTAATAAACATGCTTTGCAATGGTACTGCAATCTGATAATTTATTACCTAGATTGGAGTTAAAGTCAATTACTAGTGATTATGGTAAGCATTAAATTTATTTGCATGTGATCTAATGCAGTGATTCTCAACCATTTTACTTCTGCGGAGCAGCAAAAATAGGAAAAATATTTTGCAGGCCAGCATTAACCAAAAATAATAAATATAATGTAAGTGTTATTTTATTTATCAAATCAAGTGTTGCACATATATAATTTTTAGTTAGAATTTTTTAATAAATTTTGTATAAGTGGACCAACGAACAGCGGTTGGGAAACACTGATCTAATGATAACAGTTGTTCATGTAAGTTTTTAAAAACTCAGGAGACTTGATGCAGATAAATTCAGCCCCATGTGGTTTTCAGATAATGCATTAATCACTACATTTGGAAAACAATTATTATTAATGGAATTAGAATGATATTGCCTTTAACAAGGAGTAAAAAGGAAATGCCCTCCCACACACAAAAAAAAGTGTCAATGGTCTACGCATTAATAAGAGCAAACCACATGGAAACGCAGAAAAAATATGTGCCACTTACCTTGCTATATTTCAATTTCTTTTTATATCTAAGCTGCTGGAATATAATAAATGTTATTTTAAATCTTGAAATACCCAGAAATTAAGGAATTGCTATTTATTTGTACTTCAGCTGAATCCGTCAAGTTTACCCATGAACTAACTACACATGCCATAGGAATATAAAAAATTTTAAAACATCAGCATTATAAATACAGGGTTTCTACAGACCTGGAAAGTCAGGAAAATGAGTTTTGGTCAGGGAAAGTCAGGGATTTGGGAAAAAAGTCAAGGAAATTTGAAGAAAGGTAAGGGAAATGCAAAAATATGCAGCAAAATCAAGAAAATACTTCCTGTTCGAACCTAATTGTAGAAACTGTTTTATTTTCATTTTCTTATTTAACCGTATGAATAATTTTAAAATGTGTCCTTTATTAAAATATCTTGATCAGTTGAAATATTTTTAATTTTATTCTAAATTATTAGCAAACATGGTTTTCGTTAGAATCCAGTGATGTCAAATAATATTTTTGTGTATATTGATTTTATTATTATTATTATTTGTAAAAAAGGGGCAAAATATATAAAAAGTTATTAATTAAAGGATCTAAAATTAAAAATAGAAACACAAAATTCAGGAAAGCATGCTATTTAAAAGTCAGGGAAGAGCATAATAGATGTCAGGGAAGCAAAAGCTATGAAATCCGTAGAAACCCTGAAATAGGTTTAAATCAGTATATAGGAATTATCTAGAATGATTCACATCTAGAAAAATATATGCAAAAAATATTTCTTGGAAAGAAAGTAAACTGTCCACGGAATGGATCCTATATGGACCACACATACAGAAACACCACATTGTGGAACCAATACAATGTTCTTGCCACACTCATCATATAGTTGAAAAGTTTGGGAAAAAGAAGGAACATTTCTACTGGGATGGGAGAAATCGTTTTAATTTTACCATTCTTGAGGTGCGGCTTTTTCCACCGTTTCAGTGAGCAACGATCATTTGAGTGACACTCACTGCTGTCTGTTACACATTTGGTGGCATTGTGATGGGTATTGTTACTTTGTTGCGCATACAATGGCACTTTTTTCATACAAAATTTTAAAAAGTGTAGTTGCAGGCTGTCTGCACTTTAAAAGGCTCAATTTCAAAGCTGTCTATAGCAAAAACGGATCATCAGAAAATTGTAAAATTTTGTGGATAATTTAATAAAGACATGGAATTTTGTGGATATTCACAGATACACATGGGAATGTGTATCTGTGAAGATAAGGAATTAGTTTCGCATATCACCAGCAGAAAGCTAATTATTAATAAATTGCAAATTTAGCCATTCTTCATACGCAAGCATGAGAAAAATATGATTTTGGAAAATCTTTCAAGGTTTCACAGCTGCTCTCCATGACATTGAAATAATTATTTTTTACTGCATGTTCCCAAATTTATATGCTATCGGGAGGTAATTGAAACATTTCCTCCCCTCCCCTCTCACTGTAAACAAATTTCCATGTCTGTATAAAGTGGTCCATTAAAAATTTCATAATGTTTTGATGACCTGTTTTGCCTCTAGCAATTTTGAAATTGGGTCTTCTAATTATGAAAATTCTGTGTACAATGGTATTGCTTTTTAAATTTTAATGTACTCTTTTTTTTTTTTCTTTCTTACTTTTTTTATGTGCATTTTAATTTTGTTTTCTAGGCCAAAAAAATTTGATAAATCTTATCGTGCCAAGTATGATGGAAAGGGATTAGAGAAGGACACAGGATTAGATATGTGCGATTGCCTTGAGGACGACTGTCCAGGCTGTTGGATGGATTGTGAAACCTGTGGATCAAGAAAATGTGGCCACGAGTGTAGAGTATATCGCAGATACAAATATGAGTATGTTGAAATTGAAGGAACTGATGAGGTTATTAGACACAAAAACAAATAACATTTGTTTTTAATCCTTTATTTGTACATACAGATATTTCGATCATGCAAAAATACTGTGTTCAAGCCAAAAATCTTAACTATCATTTTTACGACTGGGTACTATCTCTAAGCATCATTTTGTATATTAGGCTCTTTTAAATAAAAGATTTTCAACTAGAAATATCTGTTCTTATTTGTGTAATGTTATTTATATAAATTATGTTTATGTTAAATGACAATTTTAAAATTTGGATAAGAATAACAAAAGATGAATATACATATATAAATAAAATGACCAATTCCTGTCTTATTTGACATATTCCTTTTAGAAATACGAGGTGGTATAAAAACTATCCTGATACATGGACCTCTAGCAGCAACTCCGTTCAACTGACTTCTTATATAAAGACTACATATGACTTCTTATTCAGAGGTGTGAGCATGCAATTCTGTGAATGTCAATAAAATTCACTAGTTATGGTTGTAGACACAGAAACCCAAAATTTCCAAATGGCATTGTTAGTTTTTTTTTCATTACAAAAAATGGATATGATATGTTATTCATATGCAAAAAACAACTTTGTGAATGACCTATAAAAGCAGAATAGACACATGGAAGATATTTACAACAGAGGCAAGACACCAATCACAGAACATTCCTAGGTGAGAATTTTGGTTATTCAATCAGGAGTTGCACATGTTGACACAATGACTGGTGGCAAAAATTCACCTGTTTTTTGTGTGCAAGTGCATATACCCATTTTTTTGTGGTACATCTATGTTCCAACACTCTTCAGGGTTTTCACATGCACTAAGTATTTTTTGATGAGAAAAAATGAGTATTGTCATTCTAAAATTTTGAGTATCTATAACCGTAATTGTGAAAGCAAATTTTTTGCTATTTAGACTGTGATAATGTAGATGAACATGCAAACACTGCTAGAAGAAAATTTTTACGGTTTGCAGATAGCTTTGATCTTTTTACAAATTTCTTAAATAAACCCTGTTTATTAAATTTGATTTTACACAACGATCAATCTATATAAACTTACTAGTAAAAGTACTAGTAATAGATAAAAATATATTTTACTACTCTAAACATACGTTACTTTTTTAAAAATTTAAAGTGGACACAGAATAAAGTAGACACAAAAATTTAAAGTGGCACAGAAAGCTAATTATTAATAAATTGCAAATTTAGCCATTCTTCATACGCAAGCATGAGAAAAATATGATTTTGGAAAATCTTTCAAGGTTTCACAGCTGCTCTCCATGACATTGAAATAATTATTTTTTACTGCAAATTTAGCCATTTGCAGTAAAAAATTGGCATTAATGGCAAATTTAGCCATTCACATGACTTCCTTCTCCACCTATCGGCTCGACGGACCACTAGATGTCTGTGAGAGCTCAGGAAATAACTAATGGAGTGTAATGTGCTGTTTTGTTGCTGTTATGAATGAATTCCACCTCTTTGTGAAACTTAACTAATCCTTTAATTAGTGAGATTTTGGTCTGAGATGAAATAGTGATTCATCAGACTTTTAATTAAATGAAGCTATGCATGGATCTTAATGTATTTAAAGTCTTTTGGGTGACCTTGTAAAAATATTACTTCATCGATTGCAATAAAAAAAAATATGCACAATTTTTGAGGGAGGCACATGACTGTTGTCAGACCATTATCTAACTACAGTGAAACCCCAATCTATCGTTCCCGCATTCATTGTTTTATTTCTATGGTCCCTGCACAAATTGTATTTGAATAACATTAAAGAAACCCGCATCTATCATTCACCGAAAGTGACTTTCCCACATTCATCTTCGGTAAAATTTTTCTCCTGACCAAAATGAAATTGAATGTTAAGTGGACCCATGTCATACAAACTGTAATTGCTTCCTGGTATTTCTTGGTTTATTGTTGATCAGATGAGCAGTGGTTGCACGTTGAAGAAGATGTGTATAGCGTGAAATTTAATGATTATATTTCCATTAATAAAGATGGTGAGGCATGCAGTATCCGAAACATGGAAGAAACGTGTGATGATGAAAAAAATTGTGAAGCAGTGAATAATGTTCATTCTCATGAGGCTAATCCTGCACAAGTAGGAAGTTTGTCTGAAGCAATAACGGTATTTGAAACTGTATGAACTTTTTATACAAGCGTAAAATCAAATAAAAGGACCAGAAAAATATTGTAAATCTTGAAAATAAGTTTATTCCAAAATTTCAAAATAATGAAAAACCCCCATATAAAATTACGGATTTTTAAAAATAAGTATCACTTAATTTTCATCTTCGATTTGTTTGTAACAAATTAGTATTGGTTGGTATACAGTGATTGTGCATACGCATAAGGATTGCTTTCTTTATTTTGACTAGAACCTGCATTTGTCGTTTTCCTGCATTCATCGTACTTTTCCTAAGCACCCCATGGAAAACGATGAATCGAGGTCTAAAACTGCCATTGACCATAATGTGTTGAAATTTTTTTTTATGTTCCTGTAGAACTATAGATGATAAAGACCCTATTTTCATTAGAGCTATTCATTTTGTAATCCTTAACAATATATATCACTTTTGATTTGTTTGAAATAATTTAAAATCTCTAGAATACACTTTAATGAATTTCTGCCCATAGAATGTAATGTATGGAAAATCTTTGGGTAGCTCTGTAAATAAACTAAGAACCAAAAAGGCAAGTGCACCAGCAAAATATTTCAACATTTTAGGACTAATATTTTTTCAGATATACAAATTACATGCGTACATGCTTACAGACGTCAAGGAAAAACTGGTCAAAATGGATTGTACACATGCATTTATATGAACATACATACATGCGTACGATGAGATGGCTCGCATAAAATTTTAAAAGTAAACTTAGAAGTAGTTAAAATTGATTTTTTCACCAAAATCTGGATGACAAAATTTTTTGTGATCACGTTAGTTTCTTTTACTTTGTAAAAGGAACTAATAATGTGTTTAGCTGTTAGCAACGACACAACACTTTTTTTTTTTCAGAAAAATTTTCATAAATGATTTGAGTTTGCACACAGTTTTAGATTTTATCTAGGTTTGTTGCCATTTACTGAATTTCGAGCTCATACCTCTGAATAACTTTGTTCGAAATCTCATCTCAATTAGTTGAATGGAATGGCAACAATAGGTCCCTATATTGGGATAGTTTTATGACCACTACTCCTGGCTGGATAATTAACATTACCACCCTGCTTTTTAACATTTTTTTACACTGAATATCTCACGAACATTGTTCTGTGATTAGTGTCTTGCCTCATCATTTGAATTTTACCATGTGCTCCGATCATGTTTTTATTAATTGTTCACATATCTGTTTCGTGCATGTTTATAACATATCAATTTTTTGTACTGTTTCAATGCTCTTTGTTCTTTTCCCATGTGCTGATTATTTTGCGACAAGAAAAATTGGTGTTGCCATTCAAAAATTTTGAGTTCTGTATCTATAACCATAACTGTGAGTTCCAGTTTGTTATATTTCACAGATTTCCAAGCTCGTACCTCTGAATAATTATATCCGAAATCTCATCTCTATTTTACTCTATAGTAGATTTTAATCTAGTATACTCTAAAATGTTTCCAGCTTGAAGAGAGGTGGGGATTCATAGGATCGATACTTTGACCTTTTTGTGGGCAGTGGCCAGAAATCCTAGCCATTCAATTGTATCGTGCTGTTCATAGAAAAACTCTGAAGTATTTAATTTTTTCAGTTCACCAGACATTTTAACTGGATAATTTTCAATTAAATCATTCTGAGCACTTTTGTTATTTGTGAGCTGGAAGCATAATATACATGTCAACGATAAAATCAGATACTTCTAAAATACTTTCACGTTTAAAATAGCACAGAATCGCTTTTCAGTTACCAGCCATGACAATAGTCATCATCTTTTATAATTGCTTCTTAACCTTTCTTGATTCTTCCCTCCTGTTTGATCACATGGTGGTGCTATCTTTGGTCAATTAAAGCTTATGCTATGTCTTTAACAGCCCTCACGTTTGAAATAATTTCTGTTGCTTTGCAATAAAAAGTATGACTTTTATAATGATAATTTGCTATTTTTTAATATTGCTTAGGTCTACTGTTGCGTTTTCTTTTTGAGCAATACAAGATAGGGATGTGCTTAATTTTCCAATGTTGAAATCTGCTTCATGTATTTTCCTCCTTTTGGTTACATTGATATGTCATCTGTTATTTGTGTCATTAAATTTTATGTTCATTTAATAATAAATAAAGAAGAGACTGCAGGTATTTAGGGTAAATATACAAATGCCTGACACTTTAAGCATTTTTTCCCTTCTCTTTCTCGCAGCTCAGACCCAGTTCACTTTAGGAAATTTTTATTACATATAAATATAGTAACTATTCTTTTATTATATTAAAGCAAGTTTTTATTCCTCATGGCGACTGCAAACCAGAAAAAAGAAAAATACTAAAAAGAAAATTTGATTGAATAGTTGACATCCAGCAGAAAATAAAAAATCTGTAGTTGACAGCTTTTTGTTTCAATAGTTGACACAGGGGGGGGGGGGGGGGGGGAATGCTATTGATGAACTAGTCTTGGTTTTGTATAAACAGAGAAATGAATTAACATTAAAAAAAAAAAAAAAAAGATTGTTTTTGAGCAAATTTTTTTGAGAAAAAATCTAATTTAGTTGGTGACCTTCTCCGAAATTCTTTTGGAAAATCTCACCTATCGCTTGACTGTCTTTGTTTTAAGTTTTTCTACTTTATCCTTTTCTCTTTCAGCAGCACGTTCTAATTTCTCTTTTTTGGCTACCCTTTTTTTTTTTTTAAATGTTTGCACAAACTCTCTGAAATAATAGAAGGTATTTTTCCTTAAAGACCCATTTCTGATTTGGCTCTCTGCTTTTCCTTAAGAACAAGTGCCTTTTAAATGGACTGAGAATTTTCGCTGAGACAAAAGAAAGTATGGCTGTACATAAATCAGGAGCAGGCTTATCGATTGCAATAGAGGTTGACATTTCAGTTCGAACATAATCCATATTCCCAAAGCTCCAATCGAGAGGCTCATCAGCACGTTCAGATGAAGTTTCCATGCAGTCCGAAAACTGTCCTGCTGTAGTACAGGAATGAGAAATCAGAAATAGAAAGAAACTTATTTTAACAAGATGCTAACATACTATCAACATCTTGTTTTGTCTTTTGCCAAAGTTGAAATAGTGACAAATCCCTTTCTTCTAACTCACTTGGATTGCCCTTCTGAAATATATTCAGTTTTTTTTTTTTGTTAATCATTTTGTTAAGAAGAATATCCTTTCTCTTAAAAAAAAGTTCTTGCTTTTCTTCTTGTGATTTTGTGCAAGTTTGTGCTTAAGTTTGTGATTTTGTTATTGGCATTAGCTTCAAAAGAGGGTTTTTCAGCTTTTGGGTTCCATGGATATAGCCCACAGCCATTTTCTAGAATACTTGGACGTAGAACATCATCAATCACTTCTTTTAATAATTTTGAAAAATCTTTTCTTCAAAACAGTGTTCTCCAAATATGACAGCCTTCACAAATCCACCTTTATTTTGCTGCACTTTTTTAAAAGATGCAACATCCACTCCATGTCAACAACTGAATAATTGAAAATTTTAAAGATGAATAGTTGACATGGGTCGAACTTTGAAGAGCTTTAATATTTTCTCATTTTTAATAAATAAAGCCTTTAAAAGCTTTAAAAAAGATTAATGTCCTTACGCACACATTAAATCAAGTAAGCTTGCAATACTTAAATTTTACTCGGTCCTTAGCAATTTGAATTACAAAACGAGGAAAAATCACAAGAGATGAAATCTGACTTATTTAACAGTTGGCCACAACAATACTGATCTCTTGAACATTCCGATTGTTTTACTATTCGGTAGTTAGAAGGGATCCTATAGATTAACATAGTCAAATACATTACAGCTTTTGATTTTCTTAGTTTTTTACTTTTCTTGAAAAAGTGTCAAGTATTGGTACACTGTCAACTACTGGTATGGAAAAATTCGACTTAGAGATTTTGGTGTATTTACACGTTTTGAGATCTTCTGAATTCATTTATGCTATTTTTACGAGATGTATGTATGTATGCGAGTGAACATGATAGCTCCTAAATGGGACATTCGATTGAGCTCAAATTGGGTATATATGTCATAAACCACCATCGCAAGACCGATATTGATTTTCGTGTGTATAGGACTTAGTTTTTCTACAGGGCTAAGACAAAGATTTCTTTTACATTATGGCATATGGGAAGAAATTATTGAAAGTGCGCTAGCGTTTAAAAGGCACATTCGATTGAACTTCAGTTAGGTATATATGTTTGTATTATTCATCGATTAAAATTTATTTAAATGCTTGGTAATGATCTTAATCGTAAGTGTTCGGAAAGTCAAGTGGAGTCACTCCAGACTTTTAAATTTTTGCTCACCAATGTCTTTTCAGATATAAGGCACCTTGCAATCCAGTACAAGAAGGTAACACCAGAATGGGAAAGAACTCCAAACTTATCACAACAGCGAAAATGAGAGGGAGAACTAAAAAGATGCTCCCTGTCATGAGAACAGTATTGCACAGTAGACCGAGTGGAAATTCAGCAAGTCCAATCCTAAACAGGCTTATAGACAATCATATCCAATGATGACTGAAAGATGTCACCCCTTCAATCTAGGGAGTATAAAAGCTGCATTCGAGTCTGGTCATCAAGTAGACAAGCCATGTTTTTCCATTGGACAGGTCTTAAAGAGGAAATTCTTTGCTGGATATTGCTCTTGAGAAGTCGCTCATTTGAAGAAGGATCATGAGACATTTTGAAGAGGTCAACATTTTAAAGGAGGATCAGGAGACAAAGTGGATGTAGTGTCGAAGCCTCTTTAGCCAACAAGTCTTCCTGCTCGCTGCCACGGATGCTACAACGGCTTGTAATCCATTGGAGTATGACTGAGTCTATAAGCTGTTTACACCCAGTCTCTGACGATGGAAATAGACTATAACCAGTAATTAACTATATTGCAGCCTGAGAGTCAACAAAAAGGACAATGTTTAGGTGAGGAATCTCTGTGACAGCCCTAAGAGCCATAAAAATTGCAAAAATTTTGCCATCAAAATTATCTAACCAGGTACTGAGAGGCTTTGCGATTGAAAAATTTGGCATAAGCACCAGCCTAAGCCCTATCTGAAGAAGCTGTGGTAGACCCTTCTGTATAAACATGGAGCTAGTCTAGAATTGGGTACCTCTCATGAATAAATTAACAGAGCACTGTCAGATGTGATAAGAAGCTCAGCACCGTAGTCAAAAACTGGTCTAATATATGAATTAAAGGTGGAGGCAAAAACACTTAGGGATGCTGCCCATTTTACACCAGCTATTGTTTTCAACAAGTTAAATCAAGTTGTCAACTTTTCAACCATTCATTTATGTTTAGTCCAGTTTAGTATTAATGCTTATACCCCAGTGGAGTAAATTTTAATGGCCCAATTCATGTATGAGCATAGCGTGGCAATTTTGTAAGAAAGGGTTTTTGAATTATAACCGACTATTTGATTGTTGTTTGTTAGTTCTTGATATACTGTAGTTAAAGCTGTTGGGTTCATCATGGATTATTTTGGCATCAGGGTAATTCAGGATAGTATTGTTTTCAGTTTTGTAGGTGAATTTAATATTATTCTCTATAGCATTTAAGTTCATCAATAGGTTAGTAATATCATCAACTTCAACTATTGCAAAAATATCTACATAATGGCACCAAGTTTTTATTGTGTTGAATTCCCCCCCCCCTTTCTATTAATCTCATTCCATGGCTGGTGACTGAAAAGTCTTCTGCACTATTTTAAACTTTTTTTTATTATATATATAATATATATATATATATATATCTGATTTTACTGTCAACATATTTACATTATTCTTTTATCATTTTTTCTAAAAGCAAAATATTTTTTTAATTTCTTACTGAAGTCTTATTTCTAATAAAATTTTGTTATGCACGCTTTTTGTGTTTATCTTTAAAAAGAACACACCCACAATCCTGAGTATCACTCCATAAAGCAACTGAAAATTAATTTATTAAACCATAATTCTTTATTGCTAAACTACTTACAATAAAATATACAAACAGTATAAAGTTATACATTTATCATTGATCACAGAATATTTACAAGTCACATTTGTGGAGCACATAAAATGTTACACAAATGCACATTCTTGAATTTCCATTCTAAACTCACATAGTGTTCATGAGATTAAAAAATAATTAGGCTGTAAAAAAATGCCAAATATTTGGTACAAACATAGACAAGGAACATTTTAAAAATTTAAATCACTCTGCAAGATTTTATTAAGTCTTAAACAAAATAAATATGTCTTGCTATATATAACTCTTGTACATAAATACAAGTCCTTAGCTTCAACTGCTTTCTCTAGGAACAATGCACTGAAGGAAAAGCATATTGAACAGAACTGTGAAAAGCCCTTAAAAGAGGATAATTTATTTTTTGGCAGGGTGTCGTACTGAGAAAAACCTCGTTCCTATTATTTAAATACACAAGTATTACGAAGATAGGATTGTTGAGAATTCTTTTTTGTAGCCTAAATTAAACCAAGCACTCTTGAAAGCTTGGGTGATTCTGTTAAAGGATTCTTGATCATAAACAGCACATGCAGTATTTGTCCGGTTAAAAGGCTCTGAAAGAGAAATTAAAGCATTTAAACTATGAAAAATAATCTTATATTTTATAACATTAATATAATACTGTCTTTATATCTGTTAAACATTTCTTGATGACCTACATGTCTTTTCACTGAAAGGCTACATGTTTTACTGAAAACAGCACTATTTACAAATTTAAGTCACATGAATGATGTATCATAAATTTATAAAATAGGAATGCAATAATAAAAAAAATTACAAAATTACTACTCACTTTTTGGGGGTACGAAGTTAAAACTTTGTATTCAATTTATATTTTACAAAATTTTACACTATGTTACACCAAGCTGTCACTGCCTCTGCTCTTCCTTTACACATTTAGCTTTGTGATAATAAAAGAAAAGATTGTGATAAATTCTTATAACAATTTGAAAACTAATCTCTTGTAACCAGTTTGATTTTAAATCACACTAGCAAAGCTCTCTGAGATATTTTGGTTTTACAAAATACTAGGGGTGACTCACTGGCAAGTCAGAAATTGCTGAGCGTAGCTACATGACTTGCTTGTACCGTTGGATTAATCAAGCATTGTTTTAAAAAGAATGATGGAGAAAGAAAAAAAAAACTGTGCTAGGCTTCAATGATGCAACACAACAGGAGACAAGTCTGTGGGAAAATGTTTTCAGTGATTAATCCTTATTTAGTTTTAAATTAGTACCTAAAATTTAGTTTTGCATAAGTGGCCTGGATGGAGCAAGTGAACAAAGATAGCCTTTCAAAATTTTACCCTAAAAAAAATTGTTCATTTTATGCTATGTACCTTTAAAATTAGCAAATTTGCGAAGCTAAATATGCCAATCTACCAAGGATTATGTATGAAAACATATGGCGAATTGTCTTAATGGCAATCATAATGGGAAATAATTATTGATTATGTGGATGTATATATTGCCAAAGAATCACCGGAGAATGAAAAGTCGACAGAGGGAAATATAAAGCTGCTCCAAAATAATATTTAAAAATTATGTAATCCTTCAGAGGATGTTAAGAAGCTTAAAAATCTTATCAAAACTTGTATTCTGAAAATAAAAATTAACTTTTTTTCTGCAAATGGTTGAACAAACAAATGTTGGAACAGCTTTGATATTTGTGAACAATGGTGGCTTTTAATTTGGCAATCTGCATATGAGCAAAATTGATAATCATTTTCTTTAAGACTGCCATTAAAACAGATCTCCATATATTCTCGTGCATAATCCTTGGCAGATTGGCATATTTAGCATCAAGAAATATTTCATCTTGACATGGTAGCAAATATCCAAGCTGTATCACCTATTTTTTTAAAAAGGGAATCCCAAATTTTGTCTAGCAGAATTAAATATATTCCAGATTAATACACAAGAATAAATATTTATGGAATTTTAGTACTGGCTGATTACTTAGATTTAGCAAACACTGCAGAGAAAATTTCAAGTCATTTGCATCTTTTCTATGCAGAATGACAGGAAAATAAAAAGCAGAAATGTTAAAATTTATGGAGAAATGTTTTCATGATTATAGGGACAATGACATCACTGATCATTGGAATCTCGCTTCAGTACTATTTACACCATGGCCACTATTACTTTGTTAAATTTGGTCAAGATTGCATAAGTAGTCTTTGAGGAATTAGTGAACATCATCCATCACAATTTTCAGTGATTATTCTTCAACAACACGTCTGATCACTTCTATCAAGATTCAGTACCACCTATGTCATGGCCACTATCACTGTATCAAATTTTGTCTTTATCACATGAACTGTCTCAAGGAGTTTGCTAAACAAAGTAAAAAAAGATTCAATCCTTCAGATTCAGTGATTATTTCTCAAAGACATGACTGATCACTACCACCTCCCTGCAGTATTATCTATACCATGGCCACTATTACTTTGTTAAATTTGGTCAAGATTGCATAAGTAGTCTTTGAGGAATTAGTGAACATCATCCATCACAATTTTCAGTGATTATTCTTCAACAACACGTCTGATCCCTTCTATCAAGATTCAGTACCACCTATGTCATGGCCACTATCACTGTATCAAATTTTGTCTTTATCACATGAACTGTCTCAAGGAGTTTGCTAAACAAAGTAAAAAAAGATTCAATCCTTCAGATTCAGTGATTATTTCTCAAAGACATGACTGATCACTACCACCTCCCTGCAGTATTATCTATACCATAACCACTATCACTGTGCCCAATTTGGACAAGATCAAATGAGTAGTCTCCGAGGAATCAACAAAGAAATTAAAAATTCTTTTCAGTGATTATTTTTCAATGACATGACTGATCACTACCATCTTGCTTCACAAACCATCTGTGCTATGATTGCTATCATGCCGACCAGATTGTATGGTGGGTAAAGCACTGTACTACGGTTTCGGGTTCAACTCCCGGCGCAGTCGGGGTTCGATCCCCGACTGGGCATGGTTGTCATTTGTCCGTCCTTTCATAGGGGCGACGCTGGTCCACCTACTAGGTGCCCCCATAGTAAAGTAGCCAAAAATTCTGGCCCACTGTGGCCAAAGCCTTCCAAGGCAGCGGCCGGCCATTTGGGGAAAAAAAAAAAAAAAAAAAAAAATGGAAAGATTGCTATCACTGTTGTCAAGGTCCCATGAGTGGTCTCAGAAGAGCAAGAACACAAAGCCTGGCTTCGCATTCAGCTATGCTCAGCAATAAAACTAGTTATATTTATTAAAGCACACTTTAAAATTTGTTAAAAATATCATAAAAAAACAAGAACTTTCCAGCTGTTGGACAAGGGGTGGAGAGAATTTTCATATGAAAGACGAGGATCATATGATAACCAGAAGAAGGCCAGGAATGCAGGCTGAAAGTTCTTGTTTTTCATGATGTTTTTAAATGGATTTTAAGGTGTGTTTAAATAAAATATAACTATGGAAATACATCTGTATTATTTTTTCTGTTAGTGAAATTTTATGCATTCAGATAAAATACATTGCAGCAATGTCTGAATTTAAGTGTGAAGTATTAAACAGTTTTTTTAAAAAAGTTTGCTACTGAAAAATTCTTTGGATCAAGAGAATGTTAATCAAAAATTTTTAGGACATGTAATTATTAAAAATGTTTATACTGCACACAGAACTTTTAAAAAGGCAAATACTTCAAACTGTATCATAAAAACTAGTGTGTAAAACGTATACATAGTATATTTTCAAAAACTTTTCAATGTCTAACATTAATAATTTCATCATTTTTACACATTAAACAAGAGACTTTAAAAAGGTTTTTAATTGCTTTAAACTTTTATCTACCACATTAAGAATTGCCAAGAACATCAACTTAAAACAGTTTCTTTTCTCTTGTTTCAGTTAGACAATTAATGATCAGTACAATTAATATAACAGAAAACTGCGGAACAAAATGAGACACTAACTATATAACTAATGACTCCTTCACAAGCAATTAATGAATCTTTCTAAAGAGTATAGCACAAAAAAAACTGAAGAAGTCAAGTAACACTTTAAACGACATACTTAGAAGAAATCTAATCCTTTAATAAAATTAAAATAAAAACCAACGTTTGAAAATTCACTAAAGCCCATACTTTTTTGTTGGTCTAGAACAGTGGTTCCCAACCTTTTTTTAATCGCGATCCCTATTACATTTTTCAAAAATGTTCGTGACCCCCCCCCCCCACCTCTTCCATCCACCATGTTTGAGCAATAAGACAAAAGAGAGAGAGAGAGAGAGAGAGAGAATAATGAAAAAAATATATCTTGGGATTTAAAAATGATTATCTTTTTATTCCGTACTGATTATTATTAGGATGACTAAGGTTGTATTTGGCTGACAAGTTATGCTATCCTTGGCTGAATATCCGTCAAAGCCAACCACATCTTGGACATCCAATTTATGACTGGCTTAATCTACAAAAGAGTTTTAAATTCAATTTCACGCATGTAAGTGGATGCAAATGGCACTAACATTTGAAGCGATAGCTTAGAAATTATCGGATATGAGTAACGCATAGCACACTAATTTTGAATTAATGATTTTTCTTGGTATAAATCATGTGCTAGTGCTGAGGAGTCGTTTTGAAAATTCAAAAATTTCGTCCTGTGCTTCATTAGGAAGATCGGCGACATCTAAAGCTATGTGAAGTGGATTTCGCACTAGTGCCGCCTCTTGTTCATTGTGAGCTTTGGGATATATCTTTGAATAATTGTTGACTAATCTTTGATTTCAGATTTAAGAGCTTCAAGGTGGTTAATAATTTCTCACCTTAAATTAACTGCAATTTCTATTTCCGATAATTCTGCTTGGTGCACACGTTTTCAAAATTGGTTAACACTTCTAGATACACTTTACGACATCAGTTTTTGTAGATTTGATACAAGCGCCTTCATGAATAAAAGGAATTTTACTTTACAAAGAGAAAAGAGAGAAAGCGTGTCTTATGGCAGAGAAACGTGGAAATATTTTGCCATTCATTTCCTGCAAAATCGGTCTGCGGCGACCCCCAAGAAAAGGCATGGCGACCCACTTGGGGGTCGCGACCCCCCGGTTGGGAACCACTGGTCTAGAACAATTAAAAAGCAAACAGAAAGCTATCCATTTAAAAAAAAACTTACTTTAATAGAACATGCAGTCATGGTGTAAGCTGATTAAATGAAGATTTGGTAGGGGTTTTTCAAAGAAATTATTACAATGAATCAATGAAATAAAAAAAAAAACATTTCTAGTACTTCTAAATACTGCCAGTAGATAAAGGGTTAAAGTACTTTACAGACATCTATTTCACAGTGAAGTAAACTTTTGAAAAATTATTATAAACAAACTTACCTTCGATGCATATAAATTTCCAGTGACCTCTTTTATTTTTGGTTGAAGTATAACTCATAGCAACTTGTTTTGGTAGCTTACATCCTAATCTGACAGATATTACATCTTTTGAAAAGCTATAAGAGAAAATTTAATTACATGAATTTCTCAACTTTCTTCTTGTCAATCCCCCCCCCCTCCCCTCATGATTTCACAAATGAAAAGGGCAGAAGAAATTAAAATTTACTTACTCAAAACAATTTGCATAGTAATCAAAAAATCCATACAACAGGCTTCCCAATGACTGAGTATTTTTTGAATGAAAATTCATTGTTTCAAAATGAGAAGGAACCAAATATTTCCAACAATCTCCAGATCCATAGGGGCGCTAAAATGGAAAAAATAGCTTTACAATTTGGATCACGAGTTTTTTTTTTTTTTAATTAGCAACATTCCAAAGTATTCACAGCAACAATTTTCAAATAATTTATGAGATTAAGAATCCTGCCATACCTTTTTCTTTTTTATTTAATAATAATAATAATAATATAAATTGCAAACAAAATAGTTAATGAAAATTAAAATTTATATGCAAAGACTGGAAATGTTGTTCACAAAATTCTTCCTCTTCAGATAAATTCTGCTTTTTAACATTTATTTCCTCTGTCAGCCAAATTTTTTTAAGAATTACATCAACGCTACTTTCGTTTTCATAATTACTTATAAAATGAGTGTGCAGAACGCGAGGAAATTGAAATCAGTCTGAATTCTTCCAGCTACCACCCAACCAAACATTGTATTCTGAGCAATTTGTTGATTTTCCTCTCCCACAATTTTTCCATGTCGTATAATATGAAAGAAAGTGTCTGAACCCAAAATGATATCACATTCCCTTGACTGCATAAAGTTTTTAATCGGCTAAATTGACACATTTAAGATGATCCAGATTCCTTACATCTAAGGACTCAGTAAGAAGATAAGATGTAACATTGTTTAGTATAAAGGCATCCATGCACTTAAAAACTCATCCGAAAACCTTGAACCAACTTTCAAAGTTGCTGAACCTCATGTCTGCCCAGCTTCCACTTCTCCAATACCTTTGAGGACAATGCGATCGTTTTCAATTTTTAAATTCAAAATAGTCATAGCATTTTCACTTAAGGAGAAACATTCTGATCCCGAATCCAGGAGTGCTCTAAAGGAAAGTGAGTCACCCACAGAATTATAAATTCAAATTTCAGCTGTAGGTAAAAAAGAAATATACTTAGAATTGCCACAAGATGCACTCCCAATAACTTTTGTTTCACTAGATATTGATTTAGAATCACTATCCCAGTCATTGCAACTCCTTTCGTTTAAAACTGCGGTCATCCTCCCCTGAATTTTCGCAGTACACGAAGTGCCTTTATTTCCTTCACATATAAGTGTATTATGTTTCCCTTGACATTTTAAACACTTCAAATAAGTATATGGACATTCCTTCAACCTGTGAGAATTTAAACACAAGAAACACAAGTTATTCTGTTTAACAAAATTCCTTCGAGCATAGGCATCCATACCCTTAAATTTTCCACATTTATATAATGGATGCGTTACCAGGCATTTCATACACCTTTGAATGGATTTTTCACTATTGTTTCCCGGTTCAATATAATTGACATTTTTAGGCCTGACATCGTCATTATTAGCAATTAATTCCAAGGAAGAGCATCTCACATTTAAAAAATTTCTTTAAGCTAGGGAAATCAATCTCTGCACTTTTTATAGACCACTGTTTTCTTGTCTCGACATCAAGCTTTTGCAATAATAAATAAATTAACCATGGATCTCTACCAGTAGCTTCATCACAAGTAGCTTTCAATCCTCTAATGACTTCATCACTTTGTATTCAACAAATTTCTTAAGTTTACACTATTCGGGTGATTAATTGACTTTTGATCTATAAATACTTGAATTAACGGCTGTAAAATTTGCTTCTTATCATACCGATCCAATAATTTCCCCCATGCTTCTTCATATGAATCATTAGACAGTGGAATATGCTTAATTAATAAGGCAGGTTCATCGGACAATAACCCTTTAAGATACTGAAATTTTTATCTTAGATAACGATGTTTGAGGATGAACAGTTGCTACAAACATATCCTTAAAGTTATTCCAGTCCATAAATTTACAGGAAAAAATTGGTATGTTCAATTTTGGAATCTTAACATTTGGGTTCTGACTTTCTGTATGAACAGATTGAACAACAGTCTGTGTTTCATTTGTCCCAAATTGCTCTGTTGTAATCAACGCATCTGACTTATTCTGAAATTTAGATTTCAAGATAAAATATCTCTCTTCAACTTCTGCAATTTCAGAATCCCTTTCACTAACTAAATTATCCAGCCATTCAAATTCTTTAAACACTTCATCCAATCTATGCAACCAAGTATTAATTTCATTTTTACCATTTATCCTATCGAAATTATTTTCCAATCTTGTAAGAGAGGCTTTAAGACGACCCCTTTCTGTTTTTATTTTTGCAAGTTCTTCTTCTGCCATTGCAGAACAAATAAAATAAAATAACTGCTTTCATGAATCCAAATTTCGCCAGTGCCTCCACTTTCTTATGTTGCTTCAACACAAGACACATCACAATTTTTCTTGAACTTATTTATTGGACGACACAAAACATCACATGCAGAACGATTGAACATTAAAAATACTATCGCCAACTCAGGGCAAAAACTAACTTACTAACATCAACTTTAACTAAACTTCTTAACATCAGCTTTAACTAAAATACATTTCATAAAAGCAATAAACGTTCATTCATTTAAAATATTTCCATAATAGAAACAAATAATCATGCATGAATCAAATTGCCGCCAACATCACCGGGCGAACCAAACACACGTGAACCCGTCGAAAATTCTACTTCCAATTTAAGTCACTTCAGACCGCAACACCTGAATTCACTTCATATCTAACAATATAAAAACACAGTGCTACCCAAACAGCCATTGCCCAGTGCTGACATCTGTACCATAAATACATAACAACCAAATGTAGTACAACAGGATTGCGCAGGAACAAATACTTTAAATTGCAAACAAAATAGTTAATGAAAATTAAAATTTATATGCAAAGAAATTTGAAGCATCAATCCGATTTTAAAATAACTAATTTGAATTTGAACAGCTCCTTAACTACATCTTTCACAAATGAAGTTTAAATCGATGCAATCTCTAATACAAAAGTTCTTTGAAATAATTCTTTTAGTAGCAACAATGAACGTTTTCTATTTAAAAAATTAATATCAAACATATGACCCTGTTCTAAAATTTTAACAAATATATTTTACATTCATTACTGATTGACTAAGATAGCACTGGTATTGAAAACATAGGATTACATTTTTTGAAAGGCTAACGATAGACAAGAAAACCAAGGCATTAGATTTAAGCTCTAGTTCGCTAAAGAGAGTTCAAATACCATTCTTCACAGTGGTTTACTGTTTGCCAAAGGCATGCAATTATGGTCTTTAAGAAATTGAGTTTATTTAACCATTTTATAAATTAGCAAATAATTTTGATTTGAATGATATTAAAAAGAAATTGAATTTTTAAGAATATTTCATGTACACTAATTTAATGTTTATGTTATATTCATCATTTTTCAATTGATATCTTACAACTAACAAACTTTAAAAAATATTAGCCGAAAGTTACTTACAGGTTGCATTTTTTGCAAACAAGGAACAACAGGTGGATCACAGCTACCTGTATTAAAAAAAAAAAAAAAAAACTTTTCAATTAAAAACGAAGGAATTGTGCACTACCCATTTCCCCTTATATTAAATCTTCCTCATTTTAGTAGTTTCTGAAAGCTTAATGAAATGTGTTAAAAAATTAAAATTTTTCATAACCTCCTCCCCCCTCCCCCCCCAAAAAAAGGAAAAGTTCAGATATGCATATATTTGATAGACATTTTCTCCATTAACTTTTTTTGTAAAAATAAATTTGTCCATAAGCTTTTACTATTATATATCTGATAAAACATTCAAGAAAGCAACAGAAACCTAATACAGTCCCAGTTTTGAACAGCATCCGATCACTAAAAAACAAGTCTTAAATTACCACTTGTTAGGAAATAGATTCAATAAATATCCACAAACTTTGAGAACTATGCAACTTTATTGTTAACTACCTTTAATATATTTAATTGTAAATAGTTATTGATTACATTAACTGGAATTTATTTGCCTTGTAATTTTTAAAAATATACAGTTTATTACACAGAGATTAAACAAATCCAAGCATTTTAAAAAGAATTCCTCCAAGGAAAGATAATATTAGCCTCTTGAGCAGCCAGTTTATCTATCAATAGACCCTAATACCAGATCTTTAAATTCTGTTTAATTTAAATTGATTAATTCTGTTGAGCGAGTGAAAATGAAGCTAAAAAATATCAAGATGTGAAAAAAATCATGGCTTAGAATACCAGATAGCAATTATACAATGTGTTTAAGAATACCTGGTAGGAAAAAGTTAGGTCTGTGCAATAATACTATGAATGTATGCAGGTACCGCCATGGTATTCATGTGTGATGTTATAAAAACGTATGTACGGACATCTGCTGGAAGTTTTTTAAAACTTTTGATATTTTTAAATACATTAAGATTAAAAATAAATTAATTCAAATAATGTCCGTCTATTTGCCAGAAATGAATGGTGTCGCAGAGCACCTTAACCATACAATGGTTGATGGAATACGAGCAATTCGCTTAGAAGCCAAGTTACCGAAGGGACTATGGGCAGAATTAGCCCTTACGTTCATTTATTTCCATAACAGAGTTCCGCACAGAAGTACTGGGAATGAAATCCCTTTTACACTACTGTTTATAAGGTGTTCGACAGAGCATTTTCTTCCAAAGTGATCGGCCGTCTAGCATATGTGCATGTGGAAAGAAATAAACGTGGCAAATTAGATCCCAGGTCAAAAGTCAGACTTCTGATCGGTTATGCCTTGAATACAATCAGATGCTGATTGTGGTAACCTAAAGAAAGAACTGTCATAGAATCAAAGAACATTAAGTTTAATGAACTGAAAAGGGGTTATCTGATGAAAGAGTTTTCTTTGCCCAAGTCAACTGAGTATGTATTTTTACATAAAGATAAAGAAACATCTGAAATTCTAAATGGACCCAGTTTCTCTACTGAAGATGCAGAGAATTGACATTGTCAAAGTATCCCATGCAAAAGAAAAGTGGTACAAAGACGCTCGGGGAAAACTAAAGGACGGTTCGATATCTACTATTACTCGCCTGACAAGTCAGTTCACCTGAGAAGTCCTAATGATGTGAAGAAGTATTGTGCTGACCATAACATTGTATTTGCTGAAGAATTTTTTGACTTGCATCATGATCCCACTGCTGATAAAGCAACTGAAGATGAAGAGATGTCATCAGATGAGCCCGAATCCTACCATGTTGACATTGTGGAGACCACAACTTTCAATGAAGCAGCTGACCGCGAAAATCAAAGATCCTTCAAGATATATATATATATATATATTTTTTAATGTTCTTATTTCTTGGCATACTGCCAAATAAAAGAATATTGATATGCCAAGCATGGAATCTGAATACATTGCCATCTCAGATGCTGTCAAAGAACTTTTGTGGTTTCATGACATATACTCTGAATGTTCCAATATTCTAAATTTGAAAATAGACAGGCCCATTTTGTACTCAGACTCTGCAATTTACTATTCTAATAATCAATTAGGAAATGTGCATAATAAACACACTGATATTAAATATCATTTTGTTAAAAATTTTCTGTCTCAAGAACTGTATTTGTAAAGTGCCTGGTAACTGGAACATTGCCGATTTATTTACCAAGCCTGTAACACGGGAGAAAAAGTTTTGAACCTGTATCTTTGAGTGAGGGAGAAAGGTGGGTTTTGTTGGAAGTTTATTGAAAATTTTGATACTTTAAGAAAGACATTTATAATTATAAGATATTAAGATCAAAAATAAATTTAAAATAAAAACATCTTATAAAGTTTCAAAAGTTTAAACTTCCCCGTTTTTCTCCCTCCCCCAAAGAATCTTTTCAAATTTTGACGTTCGTAACAAATGCTGACAGTGTAAAAACAAACAGCATTACATGCATCTGCCAAAAGTAAACAACTAAGTTTAGTTGTCTCCTCGTTCAGCAAAGGATTTTTCGGAACGTGTTTCTGAATACATCCATGTTAGTTTCGATATGCAACTATCTTTACTTTATTCGGTTTTGTTACCAAGTCAATAAACAAATTTTTCGCTCGTGGGCATCATCTTAGAATCCCATTAGTGATGACGTTCTAGTCATAGCCAATGGGATTCCAGGTGCTTTCTCTGATATGCTAATTTGCGTCAGCTTGGCACATATATGAGCTGAATGCCTCATGTCAAGGTCAGAGCGAGAATGCAGGAAGGGTATGCCTTGCGAAATGTGAGGGCTTGAATTGTCTAAATTTGTTTTAAAGCTAGTATTTTTTCTTCATATGGGGCTAGCGATTTTTCAGTAAGGATGCTATCTAAATTGATTTAAACATTTAATCTTTAAATTTATATATTTCTCTTCACTAAATTTAAAATTTGACTTTAATTGTAGGTCGCATAAATGCAGTTTGCCAATCCTTTTCTGAAAATGTTCTATACTATTAAAGGCATCTA
Organism: Cheiracanthium punctorium; assembly: GCA_038373885.1. Lineage (NCBI taxonomy): Eukaryota > Metazoa > Arthropoda > Arachnida > Araneae > Cheiracanthiidae > Cheiracanthium > Cheiracanthium punctorium. Next base: position 759,322 of record JAWZYV010013619.1, read on the forward strand.
AATTGTTATAGGACTTTTTCAACTTTAAATTTTTGATGTCTGTTCGTTGGATCCCATGATCCCTTTTGTATTTTTCAGGATCTAATGATCCATGTATGTAACTGCGTTGTTTAAATGTTTTTAAGAAAACTAAAAGCTGTTGTTGACCTCAGCAAACTTGCATTTCTTTATGTTTTCAAACGCAAGTTTTCTTATTTCAGCATAAAGCTTTTGAAAATACAATTTGGTAAAGCAGCAGTCCCTTATTAGGACATTAGGTAGCAGGTCTGCCTTCCGAAATTCCAACAACATCCCTGGTGCGTAAGGGGTTACATTTTTAAAAGTATACTGCTATAGATTACAAAGCTTATTCTTAAAATTATGGGAAAAATTGATAAATCCAAAAATCAGAAAAAAAGAGTTGAAAAACACATACTTACATTGCAAATAATGAATAACCATTAGCACAAGGGAATAGCTAGACAGTGTCATCTCTTTAGCATTATTTATTTTGCTATCTTGAGCCCACTTTTTGATGACCAGCACCAAAGGTGCAACTCTCCAATCTGCTATAAAAAATAAAGACAAAAAATTTATAACAACTTGTTTTAATAACAGATTTCAAAATTGCTTGGCAAAAATGGGGTTGGTTGTAGAACAGTAATTATAATTTTTGTGAAATCAGGGTTTCTACAGATTTCACATCTTTTGCTTCCCTGACTTTTCCTTGACTTTCCCTGACATCTATCACGCTCTACCCTGACTTTATCTAGCGTGCTTTCTTGAATTTTGCATTTCTATCTTTAACATTACATCCTTTAATTAATACCTTTTTATATATCTTGCCCCCTTTTTTACTACTACTACTAATAATATCAGGTTGTAACAAAAGTTTTCCGCCAAATCTGCTTGAAAAACTAACTTCTAACTCCTTAGATAACTGTCAATTACTGATCTTCTTCCACAAGTTCTCGCAGGCTAGCCTCATCAACATCAATAGACCAGCCAAGACCTCTCTGCTTCTTGAATGTCATAGTCCTTGTTTTTGAACTTTCGGTACCAAACCTGTATAGTGTCACATGATATAACAATAGTACTTAAAGCTGTACACATAATTCGTTGATATTCTGTAGCTGACTTCTTGCAACAGAACTGGAAGTAAATGTTGGTTCTAATCCGCTAGAGTAATAGTTCCATTTAAGACACCTTGTACTTAATGATAACTATATTTTTTTACGGATTTCACAATACAGTGTTATAAAGTAAGTCTCTTTCTTTAAAATGCCAAGAATCTTTTGACAAAATATCAGCAAATACGCCAACGCGAACTGTGTGTTGACGATGTTTGCAGTGGTGGGAAACTTTCGTTACAACCTAATAATAATAAAATTAATATATACAAGAATCTTATTTGACATCACTGGATTCTAACAAAAACCATGTTTGATAATAATTTTGGATAAAATTAAGCATATTTCAACTGCACAAGATATGCTCATAAAGGACACATTTTAAAATTCTTTATAAGGTTGAATGAGAAATGAAAATAAAACAATTTCTATACTTAGGTTCAAACAGCAAGTATTTTCTTGATTTTGCCGCAAAATTCAATTTTTCTTGAATTTCCCTGACCTTCCTTCAATTCCTGCTAATTTCCCTGACTTTTTACCCAAATACCTGACTTTCCCTGACTAAAACTCATTTCCCTGATATTCCCTGACTTTCCAGGTCTGTAGAAACCTTGGAAATATACATTTTTAAACATTTTAATACTAAAGCGTGAAAAAGATCAATTTCATAAATTCAACCCTACAATTTAGGTTTTATGCAATAATAGCTAATATTTAATTTCATATTTTTGTAATCTTTTTATTTGATTCTTTAAAATCTAAAAATTGGAAGTGTTTTACTATAACAAATTCTTTTAAATAGTACCTAATCAATATACACATAAAATAAACCAGAAATTTAACTATCTTGGGGATATTCTTTATATTTCTGACAACATGAGTTAGTATTTCTGAGCTTTTATTTTAATGAAATTGTTCAAAGGACAAATAAAATGTTGCAAAACCATACTTCGCTAGAACACTCAACAAAATACTGGTTCTGGTTAAGTAACTTTTTTTGTAAGCGTTATTTTACTAAGTTTATTTTTACCTTATTTTCAATGTATAATTAAAATAGCATCACAGCTAGACAAACAATCTGAACTATAGAGACTACAAAGACAACCTGAAATAACTGGTCCAAGATTGGACCTATATTATCAATAAAGCATTATTCTTCACACATAATACACATCCACACATACAGTGCTCCAACTATTCAATTGCCAATCCCCTGTATGGCATTTTTTTGAACATAATACATTTCACTATTCAGAAATAAGCTCGATAAAGCAGTAATGAATGATATTAAGAATATCTGGTTCAAGGCTATTTAAATCCCAAGCAGATAAAATATATAGAAGGTCCAATTAATACATCAATTATCAAAATTTAAAAAGAGAGAGAGAGAGAAGATTACATCATACCTATGTGATCCATTGCTATGATTACAAACAAATAGAAATTGAAAAGACTAATAATTCATGTCAAATGTTGTGATTTTGGTTGAAGCATTTTCCAATACATTAAATGAATATACAGTGTCTCAAAATCATTGACCACAAATAAGATTGTATAAATATAGAGTATAGGAGATGACTTTGACCCTATTGATTTTATTCCTTAAATTTTAATCATTAGACAAGTACAATAAATTATGAAGTTACATAAAAAAAAGTATAGAATTTTGTGGTATCGATTAGAATTATCAGGAGTTTAAATAAATAAAAATAAAATTTTATATGGCCCCCGATATAAAAATATTTCCAGTTCGTAAAATGTGCCCCATGCATTAATTAGGTGATGTACGAAATTTCAGCTTAACATAAAAAGACTCAGCTTAACATAAAAGGAGATGTTTAAACAAAGTTGATAAGGGGCAAACAATAACAATAGTGAAAATATGTATATATGTAATCACTGTTTTCTTTCGTAATTTGAGTACAGACCCTGAAATGTGATCTTCCAATGTAACTTTATGCCTTTGAGAGTCATTGAAAAGTGGTTTAAGTCAAAACAAATATTTATTTTCATATCTCTGATCCTTTTTATGATGAAAGGCTGAAATTCTGTACATTACCTAATTAATGTATCCATCACATTATACTAAGTGGGAATTATTTTGTGCAAAGGCTGTAGAAAAATTTTAATTGATAGCATAGAATTCAGAACCCTTTTAATGTAATTTTAAATTTATTAGATATGTCTATGATCAATATTTAAGGAATAAAAAAGACTAGGTCAGTATTTTTGGGACAGCCTGACTAACTTTTTAAAATCCTTTTTCTATAACCTATAAACTAGAAATAAAAAAAATAACTGTAGGGTGTCCACCATTGTCAGGAGACAAAAATAGTAGTCTTACAAACATAAAAAAGTTGCAAAAATAGCGTGCCTTTTCTTAATTTTAGTAGCTAAAATAGTAACACTTTCTGGAAAGGTTACTTCAAAAATACATTACTGACATTTAATCATTAAAAAAAAAAATTACAAGATGAAATTATCAAATTAACTTTTCTCACATTTACAATCACACTTCCCATACATCATACACTGAATACAGGTCAAATTAAGGTAATTTTCTAGTGATGTAAGTAAAAATAAATAAAATCATATATATATAGTAGAACCTGCCTAATGTGACCACCCTTGGGAACGACAAAACTAGTCACCTTATACAGGTGGTCACCTTACAAAGGTAGCACTTTAATTTGTTTATGCTTAACATTCAAATAACACTTACACAAACACTCTACAGTTTATTTATAACAAGATCTCAAAATCAATAAATATCCATGAACAAAAAAGAGGAATGTAGGGAGTAAAATACTGAAACATTAAAATGCACATTGCATACAAATTGTGCAACTTCCTTATACATACGTTTCAATATGTATTTTAATACTTCTTGGTCACAATGAGTAATAATAAATAATAAATATGAATAAAAAATATAATTTTCCATTTTACAGCTTGACATATTACTAAAGTAGAGTTTGAATGTTTGCATAGTTTTCATATTTGCACAAATACAGTTCATGATACAATTTTCATTAGTGTACATCAAGAACACATTATTTAGATAACACACTTTGCTGTAACAGCAAAGTTCTAAAAGGGTAGATTGTCAAACAAATCGCCAGGTTGAAAAAATGAAAAGAAGTGTTAGGTTTAGGGCTGCGATCAGAATAAAGTTTTTGTAGCCTAGACAAAATTATTGTAATCATGTGGGAAAGAAGAAAATTAAATATATTCACAGACTACAGACGCCAACAAAATGTATTACAAAGGCTAAAACCAAAGCAAATTAAGAAACAGTTAAATAGCATTATTGACAGATGGGAGATTTAAAATGGAAAGAGTATTACATTTAGAATAGGTAAAGGGAAATCAGAAGTACTCATAAATGTGTGATTAACTTCATCAAAAGTAATTGTAAATATGTGATTAACTCTAACTGCATCCCACACACCTCTTACCGGAAACCACGCTGAATCAATTTTAGCATCAACAGAAATATAAAAGAATCTAGACTAAAACAAGTTTTCCTTTTTAATTTACTTATCTTTTTTTTTTTTTATTATTATTCATCTATTGTTACAGAAGAGAGATTCAGTGTTGAGATCAAATCTTGTGTTAAACAACTGAAAAGAGATATAGCATTCTATATTATCTGAATGTGTTTTATATTTAAGAGGCAGTTTATAGCGGAAAGTGGTCACATTTGACAGGTTAAAAAACTTTAATTCCGCAGATTATCCGGTCACTACAAGGTGGTCACTTTAGCAGGTTCCACTGTATGTATATGTCTTTTCACTTACATAATACTTTTAATGAATACAACAACAATCATCAGGATGACAAAATCACAGCCTGGTTCCCCAGAATAGCCATGACATGCCAACAGATATTCCTAGGGAGGCTTCTGGGAGTCACTCTGATAATAGAGAAAGATTGAAAAAGAAAGAAAAAGACAAATACACTGGCTTCCAAAAGTTAAGGAACAACTGGTTTTGTGTGCCTAATTTGCAAATGAATGATTGTAAAAACACAAAACTTGAAAACAAATACAGAACACACAATTGAAAACACAAAATTGCAAAAACACAAAAATGATTTCCAATCCTGTCCTTTCCAATTAACAAAATTAGCTGTCTGATACAAAGGAAAAGTTTGAAAATAGTACGAAAATGGCATTTTTTTAACCCTGTGACTGGCATAATTTATATCTCTTTTAAACTGATATAGAAACAGAAATTATGATTGTTTATGCATTAAAATATGGAATATTTACCTCGGCTATAAGCTGCAAGTAGTTCAGTATTGGTAATTCCCACAACATTATTAATGTTCAAATCAACTTGAATACTGCTATGCAAAACAAAAATAATTAAGTATTGAGCAGTTTGAGGGTATACATATATATATATATTTATTTAAAGCAAGTTTAAATTACCTACTTGTATTTATCTGTAAATTTTAAAATTGGTACTTTAGCTGTAATCAAGTCAGTACTTTTGATAAAGGCTGAAAATTAAACAATTGTTTGAGTACACTTTTAAATACACACTCACAAAAAAACATGCTAAAATAGTTGAAATCTATGCAATGAGATTTTGATATGAATTCAATAAGCTGAAAGTAAATTCAATAATCAAATAATGCTTTGATTTTAAATTGAAATTCCACATAACTTATCAGTTAAAAGTAGCTGAGAGAGGAAAGTCAAGTATAAATATAACAAAAGCAAATAAAATGGCCTTTTAAAAAATAAACTGAAATTCAGAAAATACATTAGAAAAAATATATATATACATATATATATATATATATATATATATATATATCACCCAATAATTTATTTTAAATTTAGAAATTGTTTATCCTGTAATAAGTTATGACAAGTTTAACTCCCATAGTTTTAATTGAAATATCAAATAACAAAACACAAATGCCACAGATAAATGCTAAAACACAACAAATCCAACTTAGTCTAACAAAATAAAAATTATTTTAGTTAAAAACCAAGTTTTCAAGCAAATCTTTCTCTAGATTTTTAGAGTTATTTGACATTTTATTTTGACCATAAGCTGACTATTTTGCAAGCTGGTGATGATAACTGATAAGAGTAGAGTTTTATTCAGCAATAATAACTGATTCCGCATGATTGTTTCCTCTTTATAAAAAAACTTCAAGGCTATCAATTCCGCTTTTTTTTTTTTTTAATGAGGGAGGGGGGTATGTATGCTTAGTAAGTTTTTTTTTTATTTTTTTTTATGTGGACTGATTATGATTTTTTCTTATTGGAAAATGAGTACATCAAAGACAGTCCCATATTAATTTGGATAAGTTCTGGTGATATTTTTAAAAAATTGAAAGAAAAAAAAGTTTTTAGACCACTGCTAAAAGGGTTGCAAGCAAAGGTTGGTCACTTTTCGTAATTTATCATCAAGTTTGGCAACAAAAAGTAAGCCATCAAAACTGAAGCCAGCTTGACAATATATATAAAGGAAGATGTCCTGACTGACATACGATCAACGCACAGTCAAATCTACTGGAGATATTGACATGAAATTTTAGGTGTTTATAGCTTTTGTGTCCAAGACGTCATTTAAGAAGTGATTTTTAAAAATTCAAACCCAGACGGGGGTGGCAACCCAAAATGTTCTTTTTGCGTTTCTCTTCATATCTCAGAGGGGAAAAGAGATAGCCGTAAAATTCTTGCTTTAAAATGTAACTAATACAAATACCTAAAAATCAATTCCAGTTTTTTGAAATTTGCACCCAAACAAGGATAAGGGGGGCTAAACCACCTTTAATGTTCCATTCATATTTCCCTTGATATATCAGAAGAAAAAGACATAGCCTAAAATTCTTCCATAAAAATATAGTGAACACAAACGCCTTACAATCATTTACAGAAGTTTTTAGAACTCGCATCAAAACAGGATAAAGGGGCCAAAACGTTGTTTTCAAGTTTACCATCGTAACTCGAAAGGAAAATAAAATAGGCATAAAATTCTTCCTTTAAAATGTAGCAAACATGAATACCTAAAGTCATTTTCAGGGTTTTTTAGTATTCGTGTATAAACTGGTGTAAGGGCCCAAAACATTGTTTTCATATTTCGAAGAAAAATAATGACAACCTTAAAATTTTTGCATTAAAATGTAAAGAACACAAATTCATAAACATCCTTTTCAAGATTTTTTTACCTCAAAAAGAGGTAGTTGACAAAAAAGGTGTTTTAGCTCTTGAGTGCGGTTAATTTCAAAGACAAAATTTTTGTCTACCTTGTGAAAGGACGGATGACTTAAGGGTTGCCAGATTAAATGTGAAAAGGTGCGAAGGTTTGCCACTTTTTGGTGATATATCGCCAAATTTGGCATTAAAAAAAAATTAAGTTCCCGAAATTGGAGCCAGCTTAGCTATATCTTCCATGTTTGTCGAGAAATTGCCTAACCCTACTGTTTATTTAATTAGAATAATGGTGTCTATATTCATGAAAATAAAGGTGAAGTATACTTAGAATATGCCTTGCGAAAATTAAAACAGTTTTAGTAGGTGATTTTAATATAGATTTCGATTTTAAAGAAGTATTTTATGGAACAAGAAAGACAAATACGACACACTCACAGATTATGATTTTTATTCCAAAGAGTATTTAGAAAGATCAAGTATAGATAGAATATGCCTAAGGAATACTGTAAAACAGATTTTAAGGCAATTAAATCTAAAAAAATTTTAATATTTACTTATTTATTTTCCGTTTGTATTTTTTGGTTTAACAATATATCCATTCCGTGCGAAGAACAGGTACATCAGCTATTCTTCTATATTTGACGAGAAATTGCCAAACAATAGAGTTTGGCAATTTCTTTAACAGCAATAACTTTTTACCACATGTACCAATTTCAGCGATTCTTTTTTTTATCGAAAACAGCATACAATTTAGAGGTGGTCCCATATTAATTTGATCAAGTTCTGATGTTATGACCAATGGCAAAATAACGCAACTCTTTAATTACTGTGTTGTTAAAGTAATTTGAAGGTTTTTTAAAATCATACTTGCATCAAGTCATGTGGTGACTAATCTCACTTTTACAGCTTTTAAATAGTTTCACAAAAATAAAAAAGTAACAAACCTGTATATACTTTAATGTATGTATTCACATGTTTTCATAATCATTTCAACTCTAAAGTGCTGTTCAAATAATTTACTACTGATTGTGTCAGTATTTTTAAACTCTTCAGCAAGATAAATAGCAATTTAATTTTGAATAAAATTAAATTTTAACTCGTTAAAGTTATTGCACTTCTAAAGTATCAATTTGCAAAGAGAAAATTACATTTAAAAGATTTCTATTCTTATGGAGTAGTTTGGATTTTTTTTTTAATTATAATATTAATAGTTTAGAATTCTAGTTCATACTTTTATAACCCATTAAAATAAAGAGTAACAACAGTAATACTTACAGCATTGATCCAACATTAGCTGAATATACCTCAGCAAATCCATAGCTTCAGTTTGTTGATCAATCTAAATAACATCAAAACTTAAGTGATTTCATGCAGAGATATTAATGATATAGAAAACATCTATAGGGTTTTCCATTATGAGTGATACAATTTAAAAAACAAATTATTCAGTGAAACTTAAAAAAAAAAAAAAGTTTACATTATGCCATTAAGTATGAAAAACAATAACGTTCATGTGAGCACCACAACTTATCTGTACAGACCACATTCTGTCAACCCCATTTTCCAACCCTCTTTCACATAAATTTGGTGTTATTTCATGACTAACACGTTCAATGTCGGTTTTTATTGAGCAATTAAAATTGGATTAGCATAAACTTGTGACTTAACATATCCCCAAAGAAAGAAATCACAAGGTGTTAAATCACAAAAACTGAATAATGTCGTCCATGAATTCTCAAATTTCTCTCAGCATTCACATATGAACACTGATTTTGATAAAACAATTTAATAATTTTGAAGCATGTAGCATGATATTGTTGAAGCATGTATCTTTCCATGATTAAATGGCATAGCATACTAAACACAAATGACACCAGAAATGTCAAAAAAGAATACACAGTGTTGTCATTCTAACCATTTAAAATTGTATCATCCCTTTTGGAAAACCCTTTATAAGAAAGAGGATAATTCTGTTCTAACTATTGGTGTTAGCATTGGAGAGGACATTTGACAACAACTTTGTTTCAAGTCTCGAACCTTCCAATTCCACATGTTTGTTTCAAAACATATATTCTTTATGTACTCCCTCAAAATGTTTTGGTCATGAAACCAACAGTAGTTACAGTCAAACTTATTTTGCACATACTTTAGTGCTCATTTGGCATACTTATCTTTATTTTTTTTTTATACTATTTATTTTAATACCAACTAGTTTGTTTCCAAGATAATTTTCGCTTACTTCTTTAATATAATCAATTCACCCCCTTTTTTGCAGGGGGAGGGGGGGAGGTGGCAGATGATGCTGCGTAAATGAGAATAAGCACTGCCACTTACATTTAGACACTAATTAAATGGATTTATGTAGTGTCAACAATATCATAGCTGCCGATCTTAGAGGAATGAAAATTAGGGAAATTCTTAATGAAAAAAAAAAAACATGTAAGCACAATTCATTACATAAAAACTTAATAGCATTTAGTACTTATATTTAAAGAAATCGGATTTACATTTTCAACACTTTTCTTGTTTTAACAATTTAACTTAGGAAAGAGAGTTTTATTTTTGAGTGATAAATATAAAGTCTCTTTGCCAATAGACAAGAGGTCTGTCACCTAAAAAATTTGGCTAAAATTACTCAATATCTTTCTTCATCATGTGCTCTACATGTGCTCTCATGTGCAGATTTCCATCCAAGGTAGCCTCAGTCAGTTTCTGCCATCTTGATCTCATCAATGCATTACACTAAGCAATTTTGCCTTCCAACATTGCTTAGTGTAATTTCAAATACTGTTTAATCTCAAATAATATATTTACAAGAGGAGCAACATTTATTTCATTTATTTATTTGGGGGGGGAAGTGGTCAGTCAGTCAAGTTTAAGAATCCATTACTAACCCTTTGCGCTGAAGCCTTTTTTTGCTCAAGCAAACCAGCAACTCGAGAAGAGTTAATTTATCCCACTTAATGTCTACGGAATATAACTAACCACTTTTAGAAAACAGCAATTTTTGACTTAAGATTGCAAAATTTCTGCATTTAATGCAGAGTGATTACTGTGAGTGGTTACTGTTTTGAACAAATATTCAAAAAATATACTGTCAATAAAAAGTGGTTAATTATATTCTGTAGATGTTGACAGTCATGGGTTTACTGTTTTACATACAGTGGTGAGTGAGAGGCACCTCTTGAGTGCAAAGGGTTAAAATTTTTATATTTTATGAATTGCCATGCAAAACATTACTTTAAATTAATAAACATTGTTCCATACTAGTTTTTTAACTACTGTCAGCCTCAGTAACTTTTAAAGATAAGATTTAAAAAAAATTAAAATAGGGGTTGGTTTTTATTCTTAAGGTATGTCAAAGACAAAATTAATATTCATTTTTAAGAGTGATGAAAAATATTGAAATTGGTATGCTTTAAAATGTGCAGTAAATTTTGTAAAAATTTGGAAGATTCACAATGTTTTCCGGAGTTTAAGAGATGGACTTGAAATCCAGGAGATATGGCAGCTATGCAATATAATTGCTATATGAAATTACTAATTTTATGTCTGCTGTTTAATCTTTCAAAGTTATTTTTATTGCAGATAATTATTTAATTCATTTTTATTTATGATGGATTAACTAAAAAATGCTTTAAACTGATATCAAAATTATTGGCATAGTTATCATAGGGAAGCACAAAATAGTAATAATACCTCTCTTGGTGAAAGAATAAGACACATATCGGCATCACTCGAGTTTGTACCTAGACCATTTACTGATGAACCAACAACTTTTAACTGGCAATCTGAAAAAAAAAAAAAAATAGAACATCTGATTTTAAGCACTAAAGCTAAATTTAAAGATTTTACATTCAGGGCTGCCACTACTTTTTAGTGTTGAAATTAGTTGCTTTAGTAGCCTTATACATAAAAAATAGTAGCCTAAAAGTAGCATGCTAATACTGTTAGTTACCAAGAGCATAAACAATATTTTTATGACAAAAGGAATTTGGAAGTGCTGATAAGGGAGTTTCGAGTATTTTCTAACCATTCTAGCTTCGTGATTAGTATCTTTTTGAAAGGGCAGCTTTCAAATCTGTTCTCATAAATGCATCTGTGCAGGCTAGAACGCACCACTAAGAAAACATCAACTTGCCAGCTTTTGAAATTCCCAAGTTGTAAAATAACGTGCGAACATTTTTGATGAATTTTACCGAATAATGTCGAACGACATTTTAAATGATTTATACTAAAAGCATAGGAGGGACATTTTTTTATGCTTTTCATAAAATAAACTCGTGAAACACTTCTAAGTGGTGGGAAAAGGGTATGGGAGTGGTGATTGTGAATGTGTGTGATTATGGCAACGCTACACTAGGGCGATCTGCCAGGGGGAGGGTGCACTGGTAGGTGGACTTTCTAAGGGGTTTTAATGTGCATTCACGTTACATCTGGAGTAAACCTACCAAAACTCCAGACCGTTAGATCAACAGCCTCGCAACGGGACCCGAACTCTGAACCTTCACACTTCGGCCATCTACCATTTTCAGTGGCATAACCACTGTGCCATGGTGAGACAGACGGTATGGGAGTGGAAAGGCCGGAAATTCGGTAATCTTAAAATAAACAAAACTGAGGAATTCCATGGAAAAGTCTCATGAATGTAAAAATTCTTACAAATTCAGAACTTCAATATATGTAATATAACATATATATGTAAAGCACTTATCTATACATTTTATTTGTATTTCCTGAAGCGACTGCTCGCACTGTTTCTGAACCTTGAAATCTAAAACTTCACAATAAAATTGGTCTCTGTGATAAAAAAGTAGCATTTTTTCCACTCTGTTTAAAACATAGTTGCTTTTAGGCTTTTTTCAAAGAAAATAGTCACCATAGTTGCCTTTTACTGAAAATAGTAGCAAATAGTCGCCTTTTAGTTACCGGTGGCAGCCCTGTACATTTCATTCCTTCTGAACACCTAACATTCATCATAAAATACAAAAGTGTTGAAAAAATGGGTGGGAGGGAGGATATTAGTTTTGAAAAGACCAAGAAATACTGTCATCTGTAGAAGATTTTTCACTCGATTAAGGAACTCTACTGTATTTGAGGGATGAATTTTTAATTTTATGATTAACAGCAATTTTTGCAACTTTTCTGCTTGATTTAGGAACTTCCCAAATTTGAGATATTCTTCAATTAATAGAAAAAATAAAACCTGGTAAAAGTAGAGTTGATTTCAAATAATTTCAACAAATGGTGGAGAAGGAATCAAGCTCCCTCCCAGAAATGAAATAAAATGTGGTGTTAGGCCAATTATCTGTGCGGGGGATCTAGGCCGAGGGGTTGTATAGTGATATTGCATTAGTGCAGTGCCCATTGGTTTTATAGCATACTGAACTTTTTGTATTATTTTAGTAAAAAAATGAAAGCCCAAGATGACCTCTTCCCCTCCCCTAAAAGTAATCGTGGGCTTGAAGGACATAATTTCTGAAGGATTTTCAAGTTATTTCATTAGTATTTTTCCCCATCAGAGCTTTATAAAGCTGGACTCTGAGGGGGAGGAAGGAATCAAACACCCTTGTAGACTAGGTGGAAATCACCATCACGTGATAATTTAGAGAGAAAATAAAATCCCAATTATTTCCAATTAAGATCCCAAATAAAAAATATGTTTACTAATTAGAAAATAACTGATAGTGTTTACAGTTTGCAGGTGACATGCCTTTCAGCTAGTGTTTTAAGTAACAAAAATTTATTTAGCATAAGTAAACAACAAACTCCCAATTCTTACATCCTCCACTTAGGCTAATCTGTCAGTTAAACATTGAATACTTGTTTTTCTTATTCTTTCTTTAAACCACCAACTGCCATTGAATTTTTCAAATAGTCAGGGACACCATAAGATGGCAGCACTCTTTGTAATATTACTTTATGCTTCATTTGTTAAGACCCTATTTTAAGCCATCATCTTAAAAAGATTAAGACAGTTTTGAATTCCAGTTTGTAATACATATAAAAAAATCAGTTTTAAATTTCAGTAATGTGTCCAGTATACTAAACTCTGTAAAAATAAGTATCAATAAACTCTTACATGGAAATTTTCCGAGTAGAAGTGAATGAACTGCACCTCTCAGATTCATTTTTTTATGGTACATGTCTTTCTTCTGCACATTTTTGATATAATGCTGCCATATTCCAAGAGATACCTATAAACAAAATTACTAGAAATTATGACGTTGTTTGAAAGAAAACTTCAACATAAAATATTTTTTAATACAAAATGCAATGTTTTAGCTCTTCCAAATAAGTGTATATATCTTTAAAAAATCTGGAGTGACTCCACTTGAATTTCCGAACACTTACGATTAAGATCATTAGCAAGCATTTAAATAAATTTTAACCGATGAATCATTCAAACATATATACCAAACTGAAGCTCAATCGAATGCGCCGTTCAAATGCTAGCACACTTTTAATAATTTCTCCCCATATGTCATAATGTAAAAAGAAATCTTTTTTGTAGCCCTGTAGAAAAACTATAAGTCCTATACACATCAAAATCAGTCTTACGATGGTGATTTATAACATGCATACCAAATTTGAGCTCAATCGAATGCCCCGTTTAGGAGCTATCGTGTTCACTCACACACACACACACATACATCCTGTAAAAATAGCATAAATGAATTCAGAAGACCTCAAAACGTGTCAATACACCAAAATCTCGAAGTCGAATTTTTTCATGATCACAATACTTTCCTTACATGGTACATGTTCGGAAAGTAAAAATAAACAAATAAATAAAACCTTTATTACTGGAAATAGTTTAATTCACAACAAGAAAATTAAAAGAATTTCTTTGCTCAAGCAAAAAGCAACTTATTCAAGCTCAAGAGAAAAAAAAAAAAAAACTTTTATAAAAACGTAATTTTTAAAAATTAGTTTTTCAAACATATATAAAAGGTGGTGTGATGCACTTCATAAATTTTTAACCGACATTTTAATCCTTTATTCTAAATTTATTACTTATGAGCTTTTTTTATATTCCCAAGGTTTTTTTTTAAATATCACTTTCGATTTTGCCGAGGACCCTAGACTCACTACGCTCGCTTTTTGTATGAGGAATTCGGCTCCTAATGAGGCTTATTAGTAAAAAAGGCATAATTTTAACAGACAAAACCCAAAGACTGGATCAGATAGAATGTTACCGAAGTACACATTGCTTGTTTCTTGCATGTTCCTTAGCACACAAAATTTTAAACTTCACACTATTTTTAATTGTGTAAAACATATGGAGAACCTTGAGTATTTGCCACACATGGCAATTCTTCATAATTTGGCAACTAACGTATATGCATAGTTAGTAATTAGTTCTAAGAAAACAGTACTTCATATGTTTCCTTTGATAAAATCTATGGAACAGCTGGAATAGCGTGCCACCATTGGCGACTTTGTACTTAACGTATTATCCCAGCGGTCATTCCAGCCAAACTATTTTTTCGTCAAATGAGTTGTCAAACTGTTGCTAATTGTATTCAAAACCATTATTAATTTCATGTGCCCGGCATTTATCTTGGCGCAAAAAAAAAAAAAAAAAAAATCTCTTGTCTTAGCAGACTGCCAGGATAATACACAAGTACCGGCGACTTTTCATTATTATTTACACATGTTCATAAACAATAATTACTGCTCATGTAAGGTTACCGGGAAAACCATTATCCATATATTCATATACATAATCCTTCGCAGATTGGCATATTTAGCATCACAAAATATATCATCTCGCCGCGCTCGCAAATATCCAAGTTGTACTATAACTTGTATAATGGCAAAGTTAACGCCACCAAATATTTCTACTGGTAGCAAATACACAAGCTAAACCTAACCAGCTTTACTGTAACCTGCATTTTAGTTATTTTTCGTTTTCAAGATACTGGGTGATAAGATTTCGAACAGCGGTTTAGATTCACCCTGCTTGGAGAGATATCCTTTTTTGCCAGATCATACCTGATGCCAAATTGGCACTTTTTAAATCAGTTGCAATTAGTTATTTTGTTTTGGAAAAATGAATAATCGGTAATTCTGAGATCCTGTTATCTAATTTGAAAATAGTCTTGTAACACACTTGGACCAATTTATTTTTTACATACTTTTTAATTTGGCATAAAATTGGTGTATTTCTCCTTCATATTTGTCACTTTCACACAATTCTACATACTTTGAATTGCTTTCTTGCAAAGCATGAATGATTTTATGCTGGTGAAAATTGCCAAATATGGCAACCATTAAGCTTATTTTTTCAGTTTTTTTATTAATATCTTATAAAATAATTCTAATTTTGAAATTAAGTCAGTTTATCATTCCTCGGAATTTTCCAAATCTGTGGACATCTTAGTCGAAACTCAAATCCCCACGGTTTAGGAGGAGATAGCCGAACAAGCTCTTGACAGCGGTGGACGTTAATTCTTTTTAGAATAGAGAAATTAGTTATAGTACGAGTTATGTAAATCAATTATTTACTGAGTTATGTAAATAAATACAGAGTTATGTTACTGTTCAGTAAATTACTAAGTACTGTTCAGTAAATAAATTCTTATAATACTACCATAGGATCATTCTGAATAAATGATTTTTTTTAATTTATTGATCACAGATCAAAGAAGATATCACAAGCAGGCCCTGATTTTTCCAATTAGGCTTGGGCTTAAGGGTTTCCAAATGCAAAGGGCTCAACAAATTTTACCTTTTTAAAAAGTAATGAAGTTAATGTGCTGTATTGCTTCCGATATTCAATAATGTTGTAATGCAAGCTTTTATGCTTTAAATAGTCACTTCTTAGTAAAATAGTACTTACACAATGAATCATGATTGTATGGGTGAAATTTTGGAAATTTCATGCCTAGGGTTAGTGAGCCCCCATCTTGATTTGTGCCAATAGTCAAGAACATTTTCAATCAGGCCCTGATTACAAGTAATATTTTTGCATTTTTCCCCCCTCACCAATTTCAACTGCAAATATAGCAATTCTTAACCCCTTGAGTACATTTGACAATAACGTTGCATTATGCACTTGCTTTGCCTAGGTATCAGATGATACTACGTTTCACCATGCACTCCCTTTGCCTAGGTAACGGATGATGACTACATAGCATCATGCCATCGCTTTGCCTAGGGAACGGATGATGACTACATAGCATCATGCCCTCGCTTTGCCTAGATAACGGATGATAACTACATACTGTCATGCACTCACTTTGACTAGGTAACAGATGACTAAAGTTCATCGCACACTTGCTTTTCCTGAGTAATGGATGACGAAAATGTTGTGTCATGCACTTGCTTTGTCCAAGTAACGGATAACAAGTATGCTTTGTCATTCAAACTAGGACAAAATTAAACATGCACATTCTTGTGTCCATAGCAAGAGATTTGTAACAGTTGCTGGAGGATGTTTCTTTCAGTCAGGGTTATGAATTTAATTCATTTGCGGCTAGATCTGGCCATGACATCCATTCCCAACACAAGAATTTCTTCAAATAAATCCATATCCAATAGGGTGTATCACGAAATTTTTTTTTTTGGAAAATCAAACTTTCAAGTTGATAAAAAGTTACTGTCATCACATACCTACCAAAAAAAATTTTTTTTTAATCGAAAAATATTTAAGTCTCCCGGAATGACCCTGAAGTTGTCAGTTTTTTAGTCAAAAAGATATTTTTAAACATTTTGTTATAAAGTATGTATAAATCAAAATTAAATATTCAACAGCAAAAATGGGCAATTTCAGATAGAATCCATCAATAAAAAAATGCATTGCGACTGAAATTGAACATTTAGATCTCCCGGAATCGTAATGAAAATCTCCAATTTTTTGTCAACTAGCCGTATTTAAGAAATGTTAAAGAATCTTTCAAATTTTCAATCATTGTATTTATAATACAGACACTGCAGTACAGCGTTCCGAAATAGCAAGAATATTTTTGTTGGCGAATATGGGGTTCAGATTTCAAGGCGATAAAACTGTAGATCCCCCATGAATTTGGAGATAAGGGAAGTGCAAGACCATCACATGATTACTTCTCTCTCCCTCGTCCACCCTTCCTTTCTTTTTCAGTTTGTTTTAGCGTTTTTTTTATGTACAAAGCGTCCATTTAGTGAGCATTTATGTTTTTCATTTGTGATTGAGTTCAATTTGGCTTTGTTGTTTTACTGTTATCAGTAGAAAAACTCATTCTTCATTAACAAGGAAAACTACTGATGATCCAATTGCCGGCCAACCTCTGGATGTAAGTGATAGCAATGTTTTACCTACTAAAATTGATGTACTACGTTATTTTGAATGGGTAAGAAATCAGTTGAAGTCTGAAGGATGTCATCAACCAAGGAAAAAGGTGCAATGCAAGTGGCCTGTAAGCTAGAAGAAATATGGAAGAAGACTTCTATTCCTGTTTCATCTGCAAGCAACATTGTTTTTATGATTTTAAAACTACACGAGAGATCTGAAAAGATGAAAAAGTCATCAGGGTGTAACGCAAAAAATACAAAGAGCTTTAAAACGTCCGTTGAAAAGTTCAAAATTTGACATTGAAAATAATTTTTTTGATATTTGTTCATGCAAATGTAGAGATTAGAGAAATGTTTGTGTCCAGCGCAAAGGAAGGTTCCACAACTGGAACCCAAGTTCTTGAATGACCAACGAAACCTAGGCTTATGGTTATAGGAGGAATTGACACAGTAGAGAGTTAAAAAAAAAAAAAATCGAGAAACGTGCTAAAGGAAAAGTCCATACAATTCGAGTTAAACTGAAGTCTCTAATCAACAAATATCCCTACTTTACGACATGAAGAAATTGTTAGTGACACTGACAGCGATTCCATTCAACAGGATTCAAGTGATGAAAGTGTTTTAGCTATAAAAAATAAAATACCAGAAAATAAAAAGGAAAATTCTAGCGTTTCGGTAAAGCAAGTCTTTCCAGTAGATCTGTCATCATTTTCCAGAGCATGTGATTGCAAAGCAATTTCCAATAGAGCAGGACCGCAACCAGCAAGTGCACTTTTACAGGATTTAAAAGTCGTGACACCAGAAAATCAGACGGCAGTTTAAGTTTTTCATGAAAGAGTAAAGTACCATGAAAGTATTGCAACTCGCACCTCAGAAATAATTTCTCTCTATTTTGATGGTCGGAAAGATGAAACTCAAAGAAAATGTACGTGGTAAATCTGTCCGGAAAACTATACAAGAAGAACACATATCTTTGGTTGAAGAACCAGGTTCAATATATCTTGGTCATGTAACTGCAGACAGTGGTTCTGGGAAAGACACAATCAGTATCTGAATGTCTTTCATCTGAATGTCATCAATAATGAAACACATGGAATGTAACTGCATTGATGTAACAACTATCAAAGCTCTTGGATGTGATGGTATGCCCACAAACACTGGAGTTTCTAATGGATCAGGTTGCAGGTTGGAAAAGCAACTTGCATTTGTGATGCGCTGCCCACAATTATCAAAATAAATAGACAGTGAAATCAAGATTTATTTTGAATAACCTTTACATATTCAATGTTCTTTATTTGTAACCTTTATGTGTGTGTTTATATCTTTTGTAACCTTTTTCATCTAAAGATCACACTTTCTGATTTTTAATTTTAATATATTTTTGTTCCTCCAAATTTTTTTTTCTAATGTGTAATTATTTCTAATGTCACCCCAAAATCCCCCCCTCCCATCCAGAATAAAAAAAGAAACTGAGAAACTAATAAACTAATGAAAAATTAATATACATTTTATTTGCACTGTTGCTAGAAGTTTACCAATGTAAAATCTCGTCTGGAAATTTTTGAATATTTGATAAAATAGCAAAGTTTTTAAAATTAGATTCCAGCAGACTAATATAGTTAATGGTACAAATGAATTTTTTTTTAATGTTGTTATTCTAAACTTCAAGTTTTTGTACTTAAAAAATATAAATACACTTGATATTCATGTATATATATTTTTTAAAATACACATTTTAGGTCAAAAAAGTTGAATTTCAAGTTAATTCCAAGAGACCTAAATATTTTTCAATTAAAAAAAAATTTTTTTTGGTTGATATGTGATGACAGTGACAACTTTTTATCAACTTGAAAGTTTGATTTTCCCCAAAATTTTCGTGATACACCCTAATATCCAAGAACTAATTCACAGGATTATTGAATCATACTTACACTTAGCCATTCATCAGCTTCTAAAAGCTTTTTACTAGGAAGGCCAAAGGGAAAGTTATTGGAATTAGAAAAGAAATATCCTTGATTCTGTTGTTTTGAATGCTGATTCTGAGGTTTACTTCGATCAAAACTCCGTCTAAAAAATTTAATAACATTTAGAATTATAACAATCATCATGAATACACAAAATGTTACTAAAAAGAAATAAAAGTAATGCATTTCAATTTCAAATGAACATAAAATTAGAAAAGAATTTTTAAAGAAATTTTATCCAAGAGGAGTCTATCATTAGTGAGTTTAATGTGGCTAATTATTGGGTTGGCAACTAAGTAATTGCGGATTTCACTCATAGATGGCTTCAGTTGAATTTTTAGGGTTGCAGACGATTTACAAATGTAAAACACATTTTGTTATTTGATAGTTGGCAATTCAGCTGTCAATCAGTAAAAAAAGTTCTTTGATCGGTTGCGTAGTTTTCGCTTGGCCTTCGTTGAAAAATGGAAAATCAAAAGGAACATTTTCGTAATATTTTGCTTTTTTATTTCCGCAAAAGGAAAAACGCATCGCAAGCTCATAAAAAAATATGTGCTGTTTATGGTGATGAAGCCTTAAAAGAACGGCAGTGTCAAAATTGGTTTGCCAAATTTCGTTCTGGTGATTTTTCACTCAAAAATGAAAAACGCTCTGGTCGTCCAGTTGAAGTTGATGACGCCCTAATCAAAGCAATAATCGATTCGGATTGTCACAGTACAACACGTGAGATTGCAGAGAAGCTTCATATATCACATACATGCATTGAAAATCACTTAAAACAACTTGGCTATGTTCAAAAACTCAATACATGGGTTCCTCACAAACTGAAAGAAACGCAACGCATTAACAGCTGCGATTTGCTAAAGAAACGTAATGAAAATGATAGATTTTTAAAACGATTGATAACTGGCGATGAAAAATGGGTTGTTTACAACAATATCAAGCGGAAAAGATCGTGGAGCAGGTTAGGTGAACCAACTCGAACAACATCAAAAGAAGGTTTCGTTATCAGTTTGGTGGGATTACAAAGGAATTGTCTACTTTGAACTCTTACCACCCAACCGAACGATCAATTCTGATGTCTACATTGAACAACTAACGAAATTAAACAATGCAGTTGAAGAAAAGTGGCCCGAATTGAAAAATTGAAAAGGTGTTGTATTCCATCATGACAACGCAAGGCCACACACATCTTTGGTCACTCGGCAAAAATTATTGGAGCTTGGTTGGGATATTTTGCCACATCCACCATATAGTCCTGACCTTGCACCATCTGATTACTTTTTGTTTCGATCTTTACAAAACTCCTTGAATGGTAAAAATTTCAATAATGATGTCAAATCATACCTGATTCAGTTTTATGCTAATAAAAACAAGAAGTTTTATGAACGTGTAATTATGATGCTGCCTGAAAGATGGCAAAAGGTCATTGATCAAAATGGGCAATGCATTACAGAATAAAGTTATTTAGTTCCATGAAAAAATTGTCTTTGATTTTCTAAAAAAATTCACAATTACTTAGTTGCCAACCCAATACAAATTAAAACATTTATTTTTACACAATAGAAAACTGAAAGACCAATATTAAAACTAAATAAATTTTAAAATTCTTTTAGCATTGTAATAAAAGATTTACTGTACATATTGTCAACAAATTAAAATAAAGATTCTTTGAATATTTTGAAAATTTACTCGTAACTGCTTCCAAATCCACATGCAGTGAAAGTCACAATTTATGATCAGCATGACTGGTAGGGTGGATCATGCCACTATGATAAAAATTGAAGTGTCATCAATACACCAGGACAGAATACATTTTTCCTGTAAAATTTTGTCTCTGTAGTCTAAATGAAAGGTAGTGCTCAAGGACCTTGACTTTAAAAACATAGCATTTAAGATTTTAAAAGCAAGTGTTAATTTCCTTCATTTTATTTTACCTTTAAGTACCAGTCAATTAAACATTGCATTTGATTACAATATGCAATGTATTTTGCATATTGTAATCAAATTACATTGACACTCAAATACATCTTGCAATTGTGTAAAGACTGCAGTCAAGCTATTTAAAATTCAAATTCATAAGTTGCTTTTTAATGGATGATGAAGAAACACACCTTCAGTTACTCTTAAAAGAAATTGCCTTCCTTCATCAATTGTATGAAGCTCTTATTAGTCTTTGAAAAGTTCAAAACAGGGGTGGCTCATGACCTAGTTTAGTGGCGGGCTCGAAAAAAATAGCATAAATTCAATCTGTAAAAAAAATGTATGTACATAGAACACTTTATTTCTCATGTGCACAGTGTTAAATATCATCTGTGAAGGGAAAAAAAAAAAAAAAAATGTATGTACATAGAACACTTCATTTCTCATGCTCATAGTGTTAAGTATTGAAAAATTTTGAAACGATAAATGATTATCAAAATTATCAAAAAAAAAAAACTGGTCTCATAATTTAACTATTACTCTTAGAAACATTGTTGTACTATAAACCGGGAATCCATTTTCCTTGATATTTTTTATTTAAATTCATTACAGTTGTTCATTCATAATTTTAAAATATATTCATTACTTTAGAATCAGTCTCATTAAAATAAGGTACACTTACACACCAAATTTTGTAAATGAGGAAAATAGTACAATATTCATTCATTATTCAGTAAAATATTTGACACGAAAGGTCATCCAAACAAAAAATGATTTCTTACTCAGCAGACTATTTCACCAAAAACTATGAAATTGGCAAAATCTGTTCTATTCTAGTAAAGAATGTCATTCTGGGCCACAGATTGGAGGGCCCTAAAGACTATGCAAAGCAAGCCACTCTGAAGCCAAGCCAACCACACTTTATCAATGCTTTTGCAATAAACAGCCAAATTTAGCAATTTCATGCACGGAGAAAGACTCCAAACTTTGGGCCACTGATCAGCTTGCCCGCCTGTACTTGAAATAATGGGAAACGTTATCTGTGTTCTTTTACGAGATTTTTTAAATGATAATTTTCAAGTAGTACAAAATTTGTATACTTATACCAGACCTCTCTGGCCCCTAATGAGCCACCACAGTTTTGAAACCTCTTTCTGCAGCATTATTTAAGCCTGGAATCCACATGGGAAGAACAAGCGATGGAAAGCAGAAAAGTGAAACAGAAAAATCGATGAATTTCCAGTTTTCAGTTTCAGTCTAGCAGAATCAAGGGCGGAACACGGAGTTTAAAATATTTAACTTTTTCATTTCTGCCCGCATTTTTCACACTTCGATGCTGAAGTACCTGTACCTCAGAGATTGGAATGTACTATTCTTATTGTGTTATAAATTTCTATTCAATGAAAAAGTAAAATAAGAAAATAAGGAGATTTTCTGAAAATCAACATTTTTGTACATAAATAGTACTCTTTATCTACAGTTCGAGGAACTTCATTCAATGAATGCTATGAAAATTTCATATTTCTCTCTTACTAGGAAAATGTTTTAAACTCATGCGGAGGAGGCACGGCCTTCGAGAAACGGATTTCAATGATCTTTGGCACAGTGGTAGTATACCACTGTGCCTCCTACATAGTTGTGTAGTACATTATGTAGCACACAATTGTGTAGTACACAGTTATGTACTACATAACTGTATTTGAGTATTGCATCTTAGTATTTTACACATAGTATATTCACATGGTATACTACCACTCTACCAAAGATCATTTAAATCCATTTCCCCTTGGCCATGCCTCCTCCTTGTCAGAATCTATGTTTACATTTTTTAACTTCATGCATTCTAATAAAATCATCCTATTCATAAAAAGAAAGCTTATTTTAGCAAGATTATTATTTGTTGTTCATGTATTTTTTCCCGGGCTGTTTCAATCATCAAGCGCAGGGAACAACAAACTATTTAAAATGAAGGCGATAGATTGTGCCTGCATGGTAGTATCTGCTAAGGCTTATTATGCTAGAATGGAGCCAAGTGCCAACAGAAAATAATCCCGATAGGAATTCTGTTCTCCAAGAAAATTCAGCTTTCCACCCTTGTCAATTCCAGGCTTTACAGTGTAAATTTGTTGCACATGCTTTTTGCCTTTGATATAATCTTTATTTTGGTTCCATTCTTCAACCAGTAAATAATACTCCGTAAATCCAAGCTTTGGTGCACAGAAAGCATCAAACTTTACAAATCATGTATGTTCATATTCTTCTTTACTTGTAAGCTTGAAAATGTCCTGGCTATGGAAAATGTATAGCATGATACCACAGATAAGTTTAACCATTCACTTTGGATGATAAATGCACATGTACACACCAGTGTAATTTTGTACGTATTTTTCCAAACATAATTATTCTTCATTTTAAGTTCTATGAGCTCTTTGTATCATCTCTAGGCCTGCATTTTACTGTAAATGAAGATTTAAGTGGTAATTCTCTAAAAGAATCTGTATCAGCTGTGGCCAAGATTGGAAGCTTGTTTCTTTCAATTCCATACAATTTTAAATCTTGTAAATGGAGAAAATTCTGAAGATTTGAGAGCCAAAAACAAAGTATACGTTTGCTACTATCAAGCTACAGTTTAAGCATAAAATGACAGCAGGCTAACCACATTAATTGTCAGCCCACTTTCTGTTCTAAGTAGTGCATGCTCCTTTAATGCAACCAGTTTTTGTGGAAGTTATGCCAAAGCCCCAAATACAAATAAACTTCATAACAAGAAAAATACAAACCATCAAAAATTTAAAACCTTTTCAAATAAAGAATAGTAAAATATTGTAAAAATGATACACTAAATTAAACATTAATGTTAATCTAATGTCTAGAAATATTACCAATGTGGTTATAGTTAGATTGCATCATACTTAAGTATCCCATATTAGTACTGTGAAAGACCCAAAATCCAGAAGGCTGTAAAATCTGCACTGTATTCAATGCAGATCAATGAAATCTGCCATGACAGCTACAAGTTCAGAGTAAAACTAAATAAGTAATTCCCAGTTGAAAAAAATGATATTTTAGAATTTGTGAACTCGAATGGCAACACTGATAACCTTCATATGGCTGACAGTGACTTAATTGGCATTGAATTACAGTTACAAAATACAGACCGACACAGTAACAACTCTGAGGTAAATCAAAAGATTGATAAAATAACATTTAATGAAGGTTTGGCACTGAGAGAGAAATTGTACAGCAGCAAAGCTGGATTATTGATAGAGATGTGGGGAGGAAATTTTCAGAGAAAATTTTTGCATGTGTTTTTCTGGAAAATTTTCAATATCAAAAGTGCAATTTTTTAGTAAATTTTCCATGGGACATTATTTGGACTTTCTATATTTTCTTTTATTTGTTAATTTTTGTGCCATTTAAACAAGAACTACAAGTTATAATTTTAACTTTGTAATCCTAGAATAAAATTAAGTTTGATTCTGTTTTACTTAAGATTGTCATATTGTTTAATATGCAATGTAAATGAGTAAATTCACCCTATTTCATAATAAAAGAGCACTCGCAGAAAAGAAATAATCCCTAACCCCACCCCCCCTCTTCTGTCATCTGATCAATAAGTATTTGAGTAACAGAAGATCAGATTACAATTATGAAAGGCTCTCATGTTAAAAGGGGTGGTACATTGGGATGGTTAAAAAATTCATTTTGCTCCATCAGGAATAATGGGTAACAAGAAAAAAGTGTGGAAGCATTTTGTTGTGAAGTCCATGAAGGCAACAAAATTATTAGAAAATGTAAATATTGTGATCAAATGTATGCAAATAATGCTGCAAAGATGAAAAGGCATTTATGCATTTGTAAAAGAGAAATAGGCTGACAGATTAACATACTGCAAAGCTGGTATTGGTTTCACAAAATTTTCATTTGATGAGAGATGGTAGTGTCATGCTTTCAAATTCTGCTTCTACTTCTGGCATTGGATACTACTGGATATTATATTTGATTTTTTTCCCACAAATACTTGAATGCTTAAACTTTGTCCTTCTGGGGGGAATCAAGACAAATGTTTTATAGTAATTTTTTCCTCATGAAGTGTTTCAAGATAACTCATTTAAAAAAAAAGAAATTCATTTTATTTTTTAAGAGAAAATGAAGGTTTTTTTTTTAGAACATTTTATTTGCATTTTAGTTATTCGTTGATTAATTTAGCAAATAAAATATTTTGTCCAACAGAGTAGCTTTTAATTACTGAGAAATTATACGTGCTAGTTATTAAAGAATTATTATATTTTTTCTTTAAGATAAAAACTTATAAATCATGATTTCTGCGTTTTGTTAATTATTTTGCTTAGGTTTTTTTTTTTTTTTTGAGTGGGGGGGACAAAAGTAAATCACATGCACAGCTGATAAAAAAGTACTCCAGTTTTGTTTACTTGTAGCCTCTAGTGAATGAGAATTTAATTTTACAACACCTTATGCTAGTGGCGTAGAAAATCTCCTGGAAAATTTCCCGTCTCAGATTTTTTTGGAAAACTTACAACCAGTTACAAAACAGAAAATAATGACAATACACAAAAGAAAAATAAATAATTAGAACATCCAAAAGTTTTAAACTACTATTGAACAAATGCTTAAGAAGTTTAAGTAACATATATAATATCATAATTTTGCATATAGTATTATTCCTCTGTATTTTTATAGTGCAATTCCCATCATAATATAAAAGTTATATGATTTGTTTTCCTTGTTTTTTTACTTTATTATTATCTGAGTAGGGATGGAGAAACAGAATAGTTTTCCTATTATGAGCAAAATTACAGAATTCTAAAATCTGTACAAGGCCTAGAACCAAGCAGTGCAGATTTTTAGATCTTCTACCAAAAGTGTTTAGAAAGTCAAAAGATAAAATGATGGTTCTGAAAATGGGACACATGCAGGGTTTCTGCTATGGTCGCATTTTTAGCAAAATGCAAAAAGACTATACAAAAATGCTAAAATGAAACAAGACATTTTTGCTATTTTGCTAAAGTCTTTGCTTTGAATAATAAAAACATTTTACTTGTTATTTTCTTTATTCTTGAAATTTTTCTGTTATAAGACAGATATAGTATAAGCTTGATATAACAGTTTTATATTGTAAATAATATTTATTGAAAAAGAATGTAAATCACAGCTAAGCTATTCAATTTACTATAAATTTCAACAGTATTCAGTATTAATGCGGTATGTGTTATGTTGGGCTTGTACTGTCTTAGAATTAAACTTGTTTTCTCTTAATGGTACGTACAATTATTAATTTTCATTTCAATTTTTAAAAAAATGTGTATCAATTCTTTAAAGATGTCTTAAAATTTAGGCATGGCATCTTTAATGTACAAATGTAAATGAAACTCATTAAGGCATTGAAAATGCTGTGTGAACTCTTATTTACGGACCTATTGGTATTTTGCTAAAGCTTTTTTTCTGATTTTAGCTTTTTTACTAAAGATCTTTTGAACTCTGCTTAAACCCTGGACACATGTCCTCAGAGCACCAAATTATGTTACATTTTAATTATGGCTCTACCAAAAGAAGATGCTCTAATTAAGGTTTACAGTGGGTGGGGTAAATTCTAGTTGCAGCACTGGAAAATCTTATATAATACACTAATGTATGCAGTACCATAATCGACAATATTCCCATGCTGCAAACTGCAACAGCTAGATGCAAACATTAGTGCAATAACAATAATGCATGTGCAAAAATCCAAATTAACAGTTCAATGACATCTAATGAAGCAAGCATATATCAAACAGTAGCTAGATTAAAAAAGAACAATAATCGATACACAAAAATGAAAGATCTTTCGGAATTTTTCACAACTTTAAAATATCGAATTTGCAATACTTGGTGCATTCATCGAGTATCTAAAAAATGTCACCATGAATTGGGCTAAAGCACATTTCAGATATTTGCTGTTTCAACATTGACTTTTATGATGACACCCAAAATGTGTAGCAACCCTAACCTAAATAAATTTAATGACAAATACTGTTAAAACAAAGAAACATGATTTTCATTGAAATGAGTCCAGAAATTTAGTCAACACTGCACTAAGTATAAAGAACAGTAAGGTATGGGGAAGCAAAGCTGGCCGCTTTGTCAGCTAGTTTGATTTAATTTCATTAGGAATACAAAATTCGACAGCCTTTCATAAAACTTCCCATACATAGCTTGGTAACATGATTTTAAAACAGGTATCCAGATTTCTAGAAAAAAACTATTAAGACAGAAAATGAATTGAACAGACTTTAAAACATTCAAAGTTATTCTGATGACAATAATAGCATACCTATGATGATAGCCATTAAAAGGTTTCTTATTCGATGGCACTTTCTTTGGCTCACTACTATTCGATGTTTCAACAGATGACGGTGTAGAGGAACGTGAACTAGACACACCGCTATCACCATACGTTGACTCAGTCAAACTTTCTTTAGAAAATTGTCTGTCCATTGCAGCTTGGCTCATATTTCTCCTCCTTAATAAAGGCAAACAGTTATTTAAAGTCTCAACACTTTGCATAAGAGCATTTACTGGAATTCGCTTCATGTTTGGTACATCAAGTGTAATTGGTGAAGTAGTATACAATGGCTGCTGAGGAAAAGGCATAAATGCTGTCAGATGGTCAACTGCAAAGAATGGAATATCTCCATATGTGAACAAGAGTGGAGTTTTGGGTAGCTGGTTGCTGATGAACCATGAGGTTGGGTATGTGTTATGATACATATCAAAAATTTGGGATCATTTACAATACCGATTGCCTTTAGCTAGGAATGAAATTTTCATCAAAACTGTATAAACATTGCCATCATTTGAAGTTTAGTAGTATCAGATGACTTTGAATGCCTGAAAATAGAAAATTTATAAAATTACTAAACTGCAAAAAGTATTCATTTAAATTGTATAAAAAGTTAAATTTGCCAATTCAGTCATTTGAATCATTTATCAGTTATGCTTGTTTTGTTACTTGCATATTAGGCATTAACCATTTCTGCCAATAATTTTTTTACTTCCTTGTACGGAGTCTCTTAAACATCACAAAATTTGGACCGGAAATAAACTTTGGGTCCAACCATTGCTGTAGGCCAGTGGTCTCCAACCCCCTGTCCGTAGATCAAATGGTACCAGGCCACCCAAAGGAATATTAAATTATTGGAACAGCTTTAGTATTGCCCACCTGCCATTTTTGACGGCATTTGTTTTATGCCAAACTGGCACCAAGTACTGTGTTTTGTAAAAGATTTACCTTTCAGATTCTTGGCACAACACCCAAGTTTTGGAATGGTAGCCATTTTGTTTCGAGACACAAAAATGTCAACAAAAAACATATTTAACACTTTCATCCACCATTACTACAATATTATCCAAGAGCACGTAAAAGCAAATGCATGTCATTTGCTATGGATTTTTCGTTCAATTTTAAAATTATTCCCCCCCCCCCCCCTCTACGTATCCTTTTTATAACAATACGAAAAAAATATTAGCAATCGCTATTCAACACAAAACTCACTAAAGCTTAAAATTAAAATTCTGCCAATCGATATCCCTTATTATCTCAAAATAGTCTTTGCACAAATAAATTTTCCTATCATAAAAGGCATATTCCAAAAACTTTGCAACTTAAATTTTCAGCGTAACTCCAGGTTTCAAAATGGCAACTATCTTGTTTCTAATTACTATGATAACCTAGCTTGGCACAGATGTAAACAAGTATTAGGAATACAACGTATATAGCACCAGTAACAAAAATCTTAGCATACCAGTTTTGATATGCTTGACATGCCATCGTCAGTGCTAGAGTAGGAAGGTAAAAATTTGCTCAGTATAAATAGAAAAAGTGGAGATTCATCCACTCACAGGATCGAGCATGTCGCCCTCCTGCTCAAAAAATAACTGCC
This sequence comes from Cheiracanthium punctorium, assembly GCA_038373885.1. Lineage (NCBI taxonomy): Eukaryota > Metazoa > Arthropoda > Arachnida > Araneae > Cheiracanthiidae > Cheiracanthium > Cheiracanthium punctorium. The sequence continues at coordinate 788,711 of JAWZYV010013619.1, forward strand.
TTCTATTCTTTCGTTTACTGTACTTTTAATCACCTGTTCTGACAATAATTCCTTGCATTCTGAAATTAACTACCTCAAAGCCATGGCTGTGAGCAGAGGCTACAGTTCCTCAATAATCGATCGTGCTTTGAAGAAATTTAATAATCCGTGTAAAGTCATATCATCCCAACCTTCCACTATTAAAGACACTATTGTTCACCTAGTCGCATTGCCAAAATTCTCAAGAGATTAAATTTTGTTATTTTCATGCCCACTAATAAATTAACTTTCTCATATGTCAGACTCTAATCGAGACATTGAATTCATTCAGTATTTACAATATTAACTGTCAATGTGGCTTATCCTATATAAGACAAACTAAACGTGCCCTTAAATTCAGAATTAAAGACCATATCCGTTTCATGTCTATTCACGAGAGCTATAAGTCTGCCACTGCAAAGCACTGTTAGGACACCAAACATTCCTTTAACTTCAGCTTTGCTAAACTTATTTGCAAACCCTGTTCCCCCATGGAAAATTAGATTTTCTTGAAGCTTTTCACATCCGCAATAACATACTTGTTAACATTGATTTTGCTGTCCCCCTCTTCCTGAAATGTTGGAAATCCCTCTGTTAAAGTCGGCTCAATTACCTGCTTTCTTATAGGTTCTCTGAAACAACCTCTTCTGATCCTTGTTCACTCATTGGTTCTCAAAACCACTGTTCTGAATCTCCATACTTTCTATTTATGCTGAGCAATTTTTTTTTCCACCAAAACTCTCAAAATCATTATCAAAGGCATACCCATTAATACAAACATTGAAAGAATTAAAGAAGCTCTTATTTTCTCTGACTACCCAGTCTTAAAAATAAATCAACTCAATAGTCACTGGGACAAGTCCCCTCTCCCATTTTTCAAGTTCACCTCACAAGTAACCCACAAGCTCACGAAATCTTCAATCTGAACTCTCTTTCTCCTTTAAAATAAAAATTGAAAAGTATCGCACCTCCAGAAAAGCAATTCAATGCTACCGCTACAACAGTTTCTTCCATCCCGCCAAATACTGCAACGTCATGCCTAGGTGGGTAATTTGTGACGTTCCATACGAATTTATTAATTGCCCGGACAAAAAACAAAGAAAAGAAAATAACCCCAAAGTGTGGAGAGTCCCACCCAGCTAGCTACAAAAAATGATCCAAATATCCTAACAACTACATCAACAAGGAAAAAAACACTAAACGTACATATGCTGAAGTACTCAAACCCTCCCCCCAACCAACAAAATATGCTCTCTCAAATTGCTAAACTCACCAAGAAATTGAAGGTGAGTTAGGTATATCTTTTCCATGCAAACTTCTAAATAAATTAAATGAACTTTTTTAGCAAATTGATTCTCCCCAAGAAAAACTCTTCTCCTTAATCTCATTCAAACTCAAAATTTCTTACAGACTAGAAGCTCAAGTGGCCTGGACCCCTAACTTTGCTCTGCCCACTTCCCCCCTTGACTAGTCAGAAGACTAGTCACTTTTTTGAATGCAGGTCTTCTCCTGGCAGAGAGTACTTAGCACAATTCACTCTTTCTCCAGTTCTGCCAAACCAAAATTTTCTTATTCTTCCTTTATCAGTTATTGAAAAGCAGATATGGGGAGTCGTCCACAGGCACTGAACAGCCTAACACAGTTCTTACCTCGCATTCTTACACTAGAAATGTCAAGCATGTTGAAACCGGTATACCAAGGTTTTTTTAATTACAGGGTGTCCACCGGCGACTAAAAAGGCAACTTTTGCTACTAATTTAAAGATATGGCGACTTGGGAGGCTTTTCTGAATGAAAAAAGGTCATTTTCATATTATTTTCATGTTTTTGGCTACTTGTACCTTATTCCAGGCGACTAATTTGAGAATCCGATTTCGCATGGTGTCCAGCAGTTAGGAAAGTGGGGAAATGTATTTGAATTTTTTCACGTCGGGGAAGTCGGGAATTATGCTTGAAAATATAGAATTTTCAGTCAGCATCGGGAAATCTCTTCCACCTCCTCAAGAACTTTCCTCAAGAAGAATATGGCCAAATTGACAACAGATCTGCTGTAGAACAATTTTAGGCAGAGAAAGATGTCAATACAAACAAAATTTGTGTTTATTTTGCATTCACTCCGTAAAATTGAAATCTGCAATTGAGAGAATGCAAGTCTTGTCACCTGCATGCCTCTTAGATGTTTATTTTCACTGACTACATGCTCAGAAAAAATCTGATGTGTCCAACACATGACTTCCTTGCACGTCTATTAGATCAAAAATATTTTCGACGCACTTCCTCTAAACTTATTTCTTTGAAAGAGATAAAATATCAATAATAGTAAGATTTAGCGATTTCTAGCCAAATATTTCGATATCGCCAAGCTGAGTTCAATTTGAAAGATTTCCTTCTAACACTTTATTTGGCGATATTTCACCAAAAGCCGACAAACTTGAGATAGTCTGCGAGATTTTGGGGATAGCCAAAGTAGTCATTGACCACAGACTTTCAATGAATTGAATGCATTCATACACCTCAATGTATTTAAAGTCATTTGGCAAACCCTGTAAATAAATTCTCAGTCGATTGCTGTCAAAAAAGATATTGAAAACAGTTAGATAGATAGAAAGATATTGAGAACAGTTACTAAATACAAAAGTTCAAAATTCTACGGGTTAAAGTTTTACAGTTATACAAAATACGAAATAATTTTAGGCGCCAAATTTGGCGATATTTCGGCGAAACTTGTCAATTTCGACAACATTTGGCGAGATTTTAAGCATGAACCAAACAATGACAGATTATCGCCAAATATGGCAATATTTCGCCAAAACTCGCCAAGAACGATGACAAATGGCGATACTTTGGGCATGGACCAAATAACTGAATATCGCCAAATTTGGCGATATTTCGCCAAAACTCGCCAAGGCCGAGGACAGACGGCGAGATTTTGGGCATGTACCAAACAATGACCGTCTACAGTTGTATTATATTGAAGATGTCCATAAACATTAAAGTACTGAAATTCTTTTCGGTGGTTCTGTAAATAAACTCTCCAGTAGATTGGAACCAAAAATCGAGATGCACAACTAGATGTTACAACAATCTTATATATGAAATTTCATAATATTTTTTGAGATTTGAGAGTTAAATATGCACACACGTACACCAAAAGTCGCCAAGCTTGGCGACTTTTGGCATAGTTCTTGAGGGAGTCACGTGACCGTGGTCGGACCATTATCTAACTTATGTGGTAGGACGGCATTGTGCTTGAAATGGATGAATGCCCCTAAAATTGCCATTGACCGTAATGTATTGGAAATCTTTTGAGTGTTCCTGTAGCTGAATTATGAATGATAAAGACACTTTTTTTAATTGGAGAAATTAATTTTCTAACTCTTTACAGCATATATCACTTCTGAGTCGTTTGAAATAGCCCAATACCTCTAAAAAACGCTTTGATGAATTTCGGCCCATAGAGCGTAATGTATTTCGAATCTTTTGGGTGGTTCTGTAGATAAACTATCCAGTCGAATGGAACCGAAAGGGGAGGTGCACAACTAGATGTTACAACGTTCCTAAAGTTTCAACATTCTACGCCTAATAGTTTTTGAGATATGCGAGTGTAATGAATTTTGGCCCATTGAGCGTAATGTATTTCGAATGTTTTGGGCAGTCCTGTAGAAAAACTATCCAATCGAATGGAACCAAAAGGGGAGGTGCACAACTAGATGTTACAAATATCCAAAATATGAAGTTTAGACATTCTACGCCTAATAGCTTTTGAGTTAGGCGAGTTTAATGAATATCGGCCCATAGAGCGTAATGTATTTCGAATCTTTTGGGCGGTCCTGTACATAAACTATCCATTCGATTATCACCAAAAGGGGAGGTGCACAACTAGATCATAGAAAAATCCTAAATATCAAATCTCAACATTCTACGACCAATAGTTTTTGAGATATGCGAGTTACATACATACGTACGTACGTACAGACGGCATGGAAAAACTGGCCACAATAGACTCGCCGCTGGTCAAAATGAGTTGCAGACGCATTAATATGATCGTGCATGATAGCCTACGATGAGATGCATCAAAAAAAATTTTTTTAATTCAATTTAGAGGTAGTCAAAATCGTTTTTTTTTTTTGTCGAAATTTGGCCCCCAAAATTTTTCGGGATCACATTACTTCCTTATACTACGTACAAGGAAGTAAAAAGCCCAATTGATAGTGCAAGAATCCCCGGTTGTGGAGCCACCGAGATTAATTTGAACTAATCAATTGTGAAATTCAAAATTTGGGCAACGGGCCTGAGGAAAATTCTTCGCAATACCTGAAGTGTTTTGAGTTGTGTATATGTAATTACAAACTACTACATAACAATAAATATTAAGACTGTTTGCCTCTTGCGTTTCTCCCCCCTTTCTTTCTATTTTAATGGAATAACACAATACCTGGGGTACGTTGACTTCCCCTAGTTGGAGGCTTCTGCATACATACTGAGAAAAATTACAAATGATGCCAAATACGAGAAATATTTGAATCTAAAATGAAATGTTTTTGGTCATTTTTGGGTCCAAGAAATTGCACGATTCTGTTGGCAAACCAATCCATTCCTGTTTTTTTGAGATTAAAAAACTTATGCTTTATTTCAACAAAAACAAGAAAAATTTAACGGTAAAAATTTTTTTGTAAAAGTGTAATTTTATGAAATGAAAAACTTGTTATTTTAAAATACAAATTCCACCACACTTTTGAATTTTCAATGCATAAAGAAAGAGTAACATAATTAAGACAACTTAAATATACTTATTCATACTTGACAATTTTTATGCTTTTACGCTTTTACAGGAAACATCCATTTTATACAGATTTTTACAATTTTACAAGAAACACTCATTTCTACTGATTTTATGCAAATTTTCCATTTTTTTACACTTTTTAATGAATTTTGAAGTTTTATTTTAATAAATCACAACCCATACTTTGTTTTCAAAGATAATCTCTTGAAATTTACCATTCATGCAATTTTTCCATGGTTTTCTTAATTTTAAGATTACTTAGTTGGCAATCCGAAAAAAAAAAAAAAAAAAAAAAAAACATGGGAATCTATGGTAAATCGATAGATTCCCCTATGGTAAATAAATAGATTCCCGTTTTTTTTTTTTTTTTTTTTTTTGGCGAGTACAAAACTTTAAATTCGCTTGTTTTTCTTAATAAAACAAAATGACATTCTTACACAACTTTTGCAAAGTGTAGCAGATTTTATTAAATGAAAAATAATATTTTAGAATACAAATTCTACCGCACTTTGAATATTCAACGTATGGGGCAAAATCATTGACAATTCATATTTGCCAATTTGTATGCTTTCACTTTAAAGCCTACACTTTTCACCGATTTTTACGATTTTATGTGAAACTCCCTTTTTTATGCTTTTCAATGAATTCTGAAGTTCTTGTTTAGTGGGTCGTGACTTTATATTTTGTTTTAAAAAATAACCTCTTAAAACTTATCATTCTTGAAAATTACATGCCGTTTTGTTTACCCTAAGATTACCCAATTGCCAGCTTTCCCCCCCCTCCCCTCAAAGAATGAACTAAATCAGCTGTTTGTTCATTGAAATTCTGGGTAGGAAAAATTTTGTTGAGTATGCACTAGCATCCCAATTTCAATCTTTTCCCATACATCTTGAGAACTAATATTTTCCCTTTAGTATATTTTTATTTTTTTTAATTTAAATTATTTTTTAATCACTTAAAACTAAAATAGTAAAGAAAATATTTCATTAAAAATGGCAGGTTCACATATAAATGAAAATGATACAAAATAATAGTAATAATTAACTTGAAACAAGGGGGAAAAAAATATATATATATATGTGTGTGTGTGTGTGTGAAGGCAAACAAAAAGGCATATGTTTATGAGATTTTTTTTTTCTTAATTCCTTTTCAAGGGTAATTTTACAGTTTTTTTTTTAAGTAAAGCAGAATTGCTTTTTTCCTTCTCTAATGTGTTTAAGATCATTTAAATTTTGTATCCAGTATGAATGTGTCTTTTAGATGAAATTAACTAAATTTTAATTATTATTATTTTGTTTTTAAGAAACATTAATTGTGTGTTATGTAAATTTTAATATTTTATATTATTTGAACTATGAAAATGGATAAAACTCAAGTGTTTATTTTAATGAAAAACATTAAAATACTGTTCGTATGCTATTTGGTAAAATATATTTAAAATTTCATTCGCACATTAGTAGTGGCAAAGACTTGTGGCCAGTGCCCGACTTATTGAGGGAAAAATAATTACTTTCAAACCATGAATTGCATGTAAACATAGAATTTTAGCTTTTTGTTTGTATGGCATTCGAAAGGTGGGTTTTGATCTGTAGCAGATGTCTTGTAGTGTTTTCTTGCCAAAAATGGAGATTGTGACTTTAGATGCCAACTTTAATATATATATGGTACAGTTTGAAACACACATCTTCTTTTTCTGCTTGAAAGGATGACTATTTTTCTTAGCTAGGGGTAAGGGTTTTTTGAAAGATATGGTGATAGTTTTTGGCCTAGAAAAATTTAGAGATGAGCCTTGAAATGTGCTGGAATTTATACTAACAATTTTGGTGGACACCCTGTTTTGGCTTTTGTGAACTCCCTTTTCTTTTCAAAGCTATAATTAATTGTTCATCAAACATTCTAATCTGTTTTTTTAATCATGCTATAAAAACAAATGTACCATATGCTCTGTTATATAATGCATGAAGTTTTTTAACTTATCATTTTATTCATTCCTTCTTAAATGAAGCTAAATGACGTATATTTACTTCTTAACCAGGAAATCATACAAAAATGCTACTATTTTGGCAACTAAAATTTAAAAAATGGCTACTAAACTGGAGACTTTTTTCCATCTGTGAGGCTACTAATGTTGCCTTCTGACATTGGTGGACACCCTGTTATACGCCTTCTATATGCTCCTAGTGCATTTTCAAAATTTTCGGTTACTTCAAGACCTGAACTCTATATATTTAGTAATATATACAGGGCAGTGGCATAGCCAAGGGGGGTGTCAACCCCTCCCCATGAGGAATTTTTTGCCATACAAAATGCACATTCTTCACTCCCTTATCAAACACATGTATACACAAATGTGAGTTGCAGTAGTCATAACCCCCTATCCCCCTCCCATAAAAAAATTCTGGCTACGCCACTGATACAGGGTGTCCCATAATGATTGGGACAAACTTAAAGGGGACATAGGACACGTTATAAAGATTCAGAATCGCATACAGGGTGTCCACCAGCGACTAAAAAGGAGACTTGCTAATAATTTAAAGATTGGGCGATTTTTTGGATTAAAAAAAAACTGCATTTTCATACTATTTTCAAGTTTTGGCTAATTGTACCTTACTCCAGGCAACTAATTTGAAAATCAGATTTCGGTTTTTGTTAACTCCCTTTTCATAGTTCAATTCATTCTGTTGGCCGAATAATGAAGAGGTATTCGGCCAAGTATTTCTACATATTCAGCTGAATAATTTCAGAACAAAGAGAGAAAAATATTTTTTTTTATGCATTTACAAATAATATTGCTTAGTTATACTTCAATATGTTAATCTCATGATAAAATATCCTAAGACACTGAATTTTAAGCTGAATGAAGCATAATCTAATGTATTTAATATTACAGAAATGCAGATCTTTCTACTTGACTTTATTTTCTAATTTCTTTATTGGATGGGGTAGGAGGAATTTTTTTTCAGATCCTGAATTACAAACATAATTTTGAAAAGCTACTAAATATGTTTTTCTCAGAGGCTGTAAAGCCCAAAACAGTATATAATTATGCATAGTTACCAGATTAATCACATTTCCCATAGCATGTTTATTAAATTATGAATATCTCGAAATATAATTATGTTATTTGTGTTTAACTTTGTAAAAGATATTTTTTCATGACCAAGACTTTAGTTTTACAGATAATATACTGTTGTGTGTTTTTAAGTACCTACGAATAATATAAATGAATTTTAATTAGTTTTTATTTAGTATTTAATTACAAAATTGGAAAGTAATATTTTATTTACAATTAAAGTGAAATTTAAAAAAAATTTAATATTTGGCCTAATGATGTGCTGAATATTCAGTATTCGGCCTGAGCTATTGGTCGAATACTCTGTATTCGGCCAAACCACTATTTGTTACTTCTCTACATTCTAATCCATTTTTTTAATCGTGTTATAAAAATCAATGTACTATATGCACTGTTACATAATGCATGAAATTTTTTTAACTAATCATTACTTATTCATTCCTTCTTAAGTAAAGCTAAATTATGCATGTTTATTTCTTAAACACAAAATCATACAAAAATGCTACTATTTTGGCAACTAAAATTAAGTTAATGGCTACTAATCTGACGACTTTTTTATGTCGGTGAGGCTTGTTGAACATAACCTATTTAAACATAATTCTTCGTAAACTCATACATGAAGTATATTTGTAACTCATGGCTTTTCCAAACTTTTCCTCCAATTTGAAAAATCAAAAGTGCTGCTTTTAATTTTCCCTTAAAATCTACATACTTTCCCGTCACAACACTAACTCTAGTTTTCAATAAGCCAAAGTATGTGCGGCACTGTAATCAATGCTTGCTGGCCGACAGATCACTCTTAGTTTACCCTGGCGGCGTAAAGATGAACTCATCAAATGGTTTGGGTTGTCATGGTTGATAATTTATCACCAGGCTTGGCGACAAATTTGGGTGGGCAATACTAAAAGGATAGCCAAATTATTTCCATTTTCTTTACTGTGGTGTATTTCTCCAAGTTTCAACTTTGTCGGGTTTGTGCCAATTCATACCGTTGTAACAGAAGAAATCTTGTAACTTTAAAATTAGTTTATTCTTCGTTAAACATTTCGAGCAGTGGCGGCCCGTGGTCAAAAATGTTAGTGCAGCCGGAAGCATATGAGCTGAACCGAAGGGGGCTGAACCAAAGACTTTCCCCATTGAATTGCGGGAAGATTAAAGTGCTTTTTTTCTGAATGAGCTATCCGCCCACAATACGTTTTTTTGTGTTTGGTTTTTTTCGGAGATTTTTTTAATTTACCGTAGGAATTCCACAATTCTAATCTGAATTTAGGAAAATTAGTAGAATAAATTATTTTTAAGTATGTGCTGATAATTTCGAGTGCAGCCCGGCTGTACTTGCTGTATCCCATGAGCCGCCACTGATTTAGAGATTACATTGCAGTTAATTTAATCCCCATTGCAGGGCGTCCACCAATGTCAGGAGGCAAAAATAGTATCATTAGCAGGGGTCGATGTAGATAAAAATTGGATCAATTTTGCAGCCCCTTCACAAAATTATAATTGATTAAAACGGACCCATCACAAAAATACAATCCATTAAAATGGCCCCTTTATTGGCATTTTATCCTACATTTTAATCTGTTTTATCAATTATTTAACAAATATATATTTAAAAAAAAAAGAAAAGACTAAAAATTGGTAGGAAAATTCACAAGAATAAGTGTTGAAATTCACAAAATTAAGTATCGCAATTCACAAAAATAGGACCATGGAAAAATTCCTGCATCGACCTCTGATTAGTAGTCTCACTAACATTAAAAAGTCACCAGTTTGAAAGCCATTTTCTTAATTTTAGTTGCTGGCAAAATAGCAGCATTTTGCATGATTTTGTAGTTAAGAAAGACTTGCGTCATTTAGCTTCATTTAATAAGGAATGAATAAAATGATAAATAAAAAACTCTGCATTATATAAGAGCATAAAGTTTTTTTTTTTAATAATAATACAATTAAAAAAACAGATTTGAAAGTTTGATGTATGACCATTTGCAACTTTCAATAGAAAGGGGAGTTGATAAAAACCAAAATCCGATTTTCAAATTAAAGTCGCCTGGAGTAAGGTACAAGTAGCCAAAATTTTGAATAGCATGAAATTGACATTTTATTTTATTCAAAAAAGAGCCTTATCTTTAAATTAGTAGCAAAATTCACCTTTTTAGTTACCAGTAGACACCCTGCCATTGTCATTTCTGAGAACCTATCTATGTGAAGCAGAGTTTTCTGCAGAACCAAAATGAAACAACGGAATAAGCTGGACGTAAGCAACACACTTTGAATGTCATTATCTCCTAGTACACTTGGATGTTACCAACTTGCTGCAAAGAAAGAAAGAAACAAGCTTAAGATTCTCAATAATTCAGCACTCTAGAGAGTTAAAATGTTACAATTACTCTATATTTTTGTGTAACTGTATTTTATTTTGAAGGCATGTTTAAATACAATTAAATTATTAAATCAAAATAATCTGAAATATAAATGTCAGCATTTAAAGGCAAATTCCCTCCTCCTCCTCTGAGGTGTGTTCGATTACACAAACCCGCTTCCCATCAAAATGACGAGTGTTTGCAAATTTTTCTGGCTGTTCATGCAGAGTTATCATTGCTCCGCCCGTGTAATGTCATTACCTTTTTCTTCTCCGCTTATGTGAGGACCTGTTCTTTTCATCTGTATAAATGTCCATATCAATTCACAAGAATCGAATATTGTTTACCTCGCCAGCCTGGATGATCTGGAGTTGTAAACCAGCAGAATGTATTAAGTATATTAATAAATGTATATATTACTGGCATGATATGAGAGTATGTTCTTATTTTATTGCTTCCACTTGCAAAGGTCAAGAAGGGTTACAGGCTGATCACGGTGGCCCAACCTTGCAATCTGTCTTTATTACTGAAGTAATTTTAAATAATTTGAGATGGGGACCACCATACTGTGGATTGACAAAGCCCAGTGCTTCTATGAAAGTGATAGTATATTACTTGAAGGAAATTTGAATAGATAAATGAGTAGATGTATTATAATTTAAGTAGATCTTATTTGTTCTTTATATGCGTATTTGAAAGCTTAGTAGCATGACTAGCCACAATATCATATGTTTAGAATCTTTAAATGGAAATAATTATGAAAGCTGGAAAATTGACATTAAGGTAGCATTAATGGACAAGGGCTCATGGTCATTTGTAGAAGGTACTGAACCAAAACTTAGCAATACTGCAAGACCTAAAGATATTAAAGATCATAATTTTTGCTGTGATAAAGCTTATTCAACTATATAATGGCATTGAACCTGAATATCGACCCCTCATTCAACACACAGCAGATGGGAAGGAAGCTTGAGACATTTTAGAAAAACAATTTCAACCCAAAACAAGAGCACGAATAATTCATCTTTTAGATTAGTTTATTTCAGTACTAAATGAGGAGGAGGAAATGGGTCCCTTTGTGTCGAAGATTAAGCAAAGTATTAAAAACTCAGAAGCTGCTGAACAGGTGATAGATAATATATTTAAAGGATTTCAGTTAATATAGCATTTACCTTATGAATACACCGGTATAATACAGATTATTTATCACTGGGAGGATAAAGATTTTACAATTGATAAAATTGGAGATGAATTAATTCATAAAGAAAATAGATTTAGCCAGGTAAAGGTGGATAATGAAAGTAGCATTCAGACATTCAATACTTACACAAAAGCAAGTAAGCAAGATAGAGAAAAATTGTATAATCGAAATAAGTTTAATTCTAATAGGAATATAAAAGGAAATATTAGCTGTTCATCTCAAACAGCAAGAAGGGACAAAACGCATTGCAAAAGAATAAAATAAAAAATATGAAGCTCACCTTATTGGCTGTATGTTTGAAGATAGGCCAGAAGCATTATTAATAGAAAATTATGTTCAAAACTGAGCAAACCAGGTTAACAATGTTAATGAAAAATATGGTTGGGTGTTAAGACACAGTGGCTACAACACACTTTTCAAACAATAAGGACTTTGATTTCAGACTTTGAAGAAACTCAAAACATGAAAATGCCGACTGCAATAGGAGGAACTGACAGCGACATTCAGGGGAGAGGTACAATTAAGTTTACCATTAGTATCAATGGTACTTACTAGAAATGAAATTATGCTAAGGGATGTGTTACATAATCCTAAACCAAAGAGGAATCTTATCTGGTGCAACTCTAGAAAATGCAGGAGCTCATTTTGTAGGAACAAAAGGAAAAATATGGATGTATAATCCCAAATAGGAAAAACTATTTTTTTGCAAAAATGCAAGGAGAATTGTATCATTTAATACCCAAAAGTTACGTGGGATTAAATTCAAGAAAGTATAATACTCGAAAGGAAGTAAATTTAAGTTTTAACAAAATTAGTTATAAAAATAAGGAATTAGAACTGACCGAGTTGCGGCACGAAAGGTTTGCCCATAAACTATCAATATTTGGTTAGCACAAGTAAGAATAAAGCAGTAAGAGGATTACCAGAAATTAAACACCCGAAGTTCTGGTTTGTTCAATCAAGTAGTCAAAAAAAAAAAAAAAAATTGCTAAAAACAGTCTAATTATAGTGAAGTTAACCACCAAAAACCTCTTTGTAGCTCCCTCCTTTCTCTTGACTATATCCTTGTGCAACGAGTCTGGCTTTATATCTAATGAGTTCACCCCTCTTGTTTTTCTTTATTGTATATACCCATCTTGAACCAATTATCTTTGTATTCATCAGTTTAGGTACCAGCTCCCAGATATTACGATCTAACATGATTTTTACATCTTCCCTCATTGCACTTTCCCAGAGTTTTGCTTCCAGAATTTTAATCGCTTCATTATAGTTATTTGGCATTTTTATTGCTAAATTAGCTTCAGGCTTTTCTCTCATTTTTTCTTCTAACCTAAATTTTGTAATCTAACCTGGATCTTTCACACCTTCGTGAGATCTTAGTCTTTCTTTAAAATCTTTAAAATAGTAATAGACATCTAGTCTACTCCCATCTTTCCTTAATACCGCTCTCCTAGTCCATTCTGATTCTGTTGAGTCCTCCCTCTCCCCGGAAGCACTTTCAACTTCAGACTCCTCTTGTTCCTGAAATTCAGTTCCACAACACTACTTTCTGGCATTTCACTGTCACTGCTATCATCTCTATTTTCCATTGGTATACTGACTACGGTTTTTCTTATCGGGTCCAGGACGTCTTCCACTAATTTTGTCATTTCCTCAAACATTACAATGCAAGTTTCAGTTAATCGCCTTTCATTGGGTACCCAAATTCTATACCCTTTTGTGTAGAAGTCACAAAACCCTTAAGTCGCATAACCGAACATGATTCCAACTTTTGCTCTTAGATCTGGCTTTCTTCTTAGTTACCTGGGCAGCTGTACGTATGCTTTACAACCAAAGACTTTCAAATATGCTACCGGGGGTTTATGACCGGAATATTTTTCAAAAGGAGTTTTAAAATCTTTATCACAAACTATTTCAAACATATGTAAAACATAAGGCTTCAGCCCAATACTTATCACTCATTCCACTTGATTTAAGCATAGTTTTTACTCCATCCAAAGCCATTCTACTATAACACTCCATTCTGTTCCAGGGTATACATATTTGTCCTTTCAGTGTGAATTCCCTAAATCTCTTAAATAGGATACAAGTTGTTTGTTCACAAATTCCAGTCCATTATTGGACCTAACATTTATAATTTTCTGTCCAGTATATCTTTCCGCACACACTTGAAAACTGTCAAGTGGACATTAAGTGTACATATTTGTGCGCAGACTAGGGATGCAACGAATATTCAGCCACTAGTCGGTATTCGGTTGTTTTGCCGAATATTTGGTAGGCCGAATATTCAGTAAGCCAAATATTGAACAGATATTCAGCCAAATATTGCTACATATTCAGCTGAATAATTTCAGAACAAAGAGAAAAAATATTTTTAACATGCATTTTTAAATGCATTTACAAATAATACTGCTTAGTTACACTGTGATATGTTAATTTCATACTATAAAATATCCTGAGTCATTGAATTTAAAGTTGAATGAAACAAACTAATGCGGCATTTCCCAACCGGTAGGGCATGCCTCCCTTGAGAAGACTATCAATGAGCAAGTGGTAATGCATGCACACAAAAAATCATCTTCCTTATTTTTATTTTGACTAAAGCATATCTGTTTTTGATTAAAGTTTATTCAAATTTGCCCGACAACGTTTTTCTGTTGGAAAGGTGATTCACTGCTATTGTTGAGGAATAAAAACCTGTGTTTGATGATGAATGTGAAGGAGGGGGGCATCATTTCAAGTTATCCTTTGTTAATGAGGTGGGGGGGGGGGGCAAGTGACCGTATTTCAGTGGGAGGAATGATAACTTACATTGATTGAGTACGAGTTTCCTGTAGAACATTCAAGAATCGCTGTGTCGCCCTCTTCACTATGGAATCAGAGTATATCCATGATGGAAGCCCCTAAGAAGGTGATGTGGATAAACAGGGTTGCTACTCCATTTCTGGAAAAGAATTCCCCCGACTTTTCCAGACTTTCTGCGATAAAAATCCAGACTATTTTTTACGTTTAGGATGTCAACTTTGGAAACCTTATTAAGTATTTCCAGCTTCCCAAAGTAAGGTTAAATGTTGATATTGTTTACAAACACAGACTTCTGATAATTTTCCAGGTCACATTATGTGATTTTCAGGTTTCAGGCTAAAATTTACAATTTTTCCTGACTTTTTTTGTCAAAATGAAATTCACTGACTTTTCCAGGTTTTCACTGTTCTCCTTGAACAGTAGCAACCCTTATAAAGAACATCTAGGAGAATCTACCCTACATCAACGAGAGTAAAGTGACAATCTACTGTGACAATGAGGCAGCCATCAGTTACTTGCAGTCCCCTCTCGTACCAAGTATATTTATGTCAGTCCACACTTTCTGTGGGACCTCATCAATAATGAAATTTTTGAAGTTAAGTTTGTGAGAAGCAAGAATAATGATGCTAACTTTTATACTAAAGCATTTATGAAACCACAATTCATGAACTTCTGTGAAAAACTCTTTTGTACTCAACATTAATAAATTTACAAAGCGAACTCTGTTGCTTTACATCTTAAAGGACATTACAGATCTATTGTGTAAAAGGAAAAAAAAAAAAAAAAAACTTGTTAGGATTTGCATGTACGAGTTTCTACATTTTTTGATACTGTGTATATAGAAATTTGAGGAAATTTACTTTTTTTTATTGCTAATATGCTTATCTCTGTAATGTATATAAAAATTTATGTCTGGGAGACATTTTATTTGATGACTCTGGATGAGGGGGCTGCTTGTTGGCATTTAAAGGTAAATTCCCTCCTCCTCCCCCAGGTGCATTCGTTTATGCAAACAAGCTTCCTGTCAAAATGACGAGTATTTGCAAATTTTTCTAGCTGTTCATGCAGTCATCATTGCTCCCCCCACATAATGAGGTCATTACCTTTTTCTTCTCCGCTTATGTACCAATCTGTTCTTTTCATCTGTATAAATGTTCATGTGAATTCACAAGAATCTAATACTGTGTACCTTGCCAGCCTGGATGATCTGAAGTTGTAAACCAGCAGAATGAATAAGAATATTAATAAATTTATATTTTACTGGCATGATATGCGAGTATCTTCTTATTTTATTGCTTCTGCTTGCAAAGGTCAAGAATAAAGAATGAACCCCCGTCAGCGATCCACAGTGAAGTGATCAAACTTTGACTGGTCCATGGCGATAAAAAGGTCGGGTAACACTGCTGTAGGGGACCTTTGTAGAAATATGCTGCTGCTGGTGGTCCTTCGAAAGACCAAAAAACCTTTAGAGGGTTCAGCCATCACTATAGGGGGACCTCTCGAAAACTTGCTATCACTGGTCTTGTAAGAGTCTGAAAAAAACTTCAGTAGGTAGCCTTTGCTGTACAGTACCAATGGAAAAATATGCTACTGCCAGTCCTTTGCAAGACCGAAATCAATGGGTCCATCCATCAAATCATGCAAATCCTGGGAGTAATTTCGTAAGCGGGTGTCAGCTATTTTTGGCGACTTTTTTTTGTCGCCAACACCCGCTACTTGGCACTTTTTTTTTTCACCAAATTTTTCACATGTGAAACACCATTTTAAAATACGATAAAATAATACAACACGTTAAGCACTGTCAGCAAAGACAAAGCACTTTAACACATTAAAATTGCACAGATATTCTACTAAAAAAAAACAATAAAACAAAATACAGTAGAGAGCCAGAAATCTGCACAGCTTGGGACCACGGCTTGTGCAGATTTTAGGATTTTGCGAATTTTGGGCCATAAAATTCATCATAATCAATAATCATTACATTTCTGATTTTAAAAAAGTAGAATACAATTACAATGAAATAAAAACAGTTTCAAAAGTATTTCACTTATATTTTCACATTAAATACAAAAGCATAGGAGAAAAAAGAAAATATTACATGAAGATTAGCAAAGCAAATGGTTTCAAAATTTCCTTTTTCTAATTTTGAAAGCATGTTCTATGGTGATTTGTTCTAAAATATCATTTTTTCCTACTTTCAGTTTCTTTTTCTTTCTTTCCTTTATTTATTTTTGCAAATTGTATATTATCTTAATTCTTGTTTTATTACAGAACTTTGCTGTTCTAAAAATTTAAGCTATTCTTCTCCTAAACTTTTATCAAATGAATTTTATTATTATTATTACCCAAGTTTTCATCATCAGAATCACTTATATTATTATTATTACCTAAGTTTTCATCATCAGAATCATATTTATCTGGATTCAAGACACTTTTAAACAATTTAATCACTGGCAGATGACTTCGAATTTCATTATTTACATCAGAGAAGGTGTGCGGATTTCGGACGTTTGCGGATTTTAGGTCGGCGGATTTCTGGCTCTCGACTGTACACGATCCATACTTAACACTAAAAAATGTCAGCAATTTCAGTAACAGGCAATTTAAAATGAGCAAACCGTAAACCGCTTTTACGTAGTGTTGACTCTAGAAAAAAAGGGCCGCCACGGGGAGAGAATTTTCAAAAGGGGCACTTTGGGGTTCCATGAGAATGTACAGGTAGATAACATATAGAAACTGGTTTGAAATGATCTGATCCCCAAAACTTTAACAGTTGAGTTGTAATATGTGTTTTGACTTACAATGCATAGTAAGATTTTTTCCAATTTGTCTTAGTCCCCCCCCCCCCTTCTTTTGGAAAAAATATCCAGTAGAAGTAAGTGTAAGCGAAATAGGAAAAATAATTTGTTGATAATATTTTGGTCTAAACATGACATAAATATGTGAATTAAATCTACATAACTAGAAGTTTTGATTTAAAAAAAACTTCTAGAATAAAGAAGTTTTAATATAAGTAATATCGAATTTTCTGCTTAATTTTTTTTTTCTCAAAATTACGTGACATACATGTTTATTATTTATAAGAATAGTACATTTATTGAAGAAGATTTCAGAAATTTTTAGCCAGACATGATTTGTTAGGCAGTAGGGGAAGGCAGAGGGACTGTTAATTTTTGTTCCTCCATTTTATCACACTATCACTACTGGACCACAATTACTGGATCTCATTCATATATGATATTTCACCTATATTTGTACAAACTTAAACAGAAAAGTACTGTCAGTGTAAGTGGATTAGGGTAGATGCGTTTAGCATGTAATAAAAATAATAAAATTTCTGCAATGCAGGATGTATAAAATTTAATTATAGAAATCAGAATTTTATTTAAATTCTTTTGTTTGCAATAATTATTGAATGAGTACCAAGTAAAGATTTTCAAAGTTACCCTTATTACTATTAGACATTATTAAAATTGCATCAAATAATTTAACTCATCCATCAATTGATAGCTACAGAAATTGGGGAAATTTAATTCAGAACACAGAAGATTGCTGGAAAAAAATGACATAGTCATGCAAATTTTGTAATACATCCTATGGTTGGAATGTACAACACCATATCAAATCAAATCACTGAAATATATTTGTTATTCCTCTTTCACTTCTAATTTAACGCTTACTCATTCATGAAAAGTGAATATGTTTTTTAAAAAGTACTATTTCTTTAAAATAAATAAAAATAATTACTACATGTAAGTTTTTTAGCAGGTATAAAATTAATATTTTTTTTTAACTCACAGAATTGTCCAAAGATATGTATGAAATAAAGTTTAAAATATTTTCCATAATTTATTTTTCATAAAGCTTTATTTTTAATTTCATGTAACATACTTAAAAAGGTCTCTTTAAAAACACTAAATTTTCTTTCTTAAACCTTGCTTTAATCTTTTTAAAATAAAAATATACTAATCAATATTTATTTTAACTATCAAATGTTTTTAATCGGCTTAATATAATTAAAATAATCAACATCCTGGTGCCAAAAGTACTTAAATTATCTATTAATAAACCTTCCAGAATTCTTTTTCTTTTCAACTGAAAATAAGCTTAAATTGATGACAGTTTGTTTTATGAATAACCTAGCTGTTAACTTATGACACAATTTGTTTTCTGAAGACATCCTTTTCCAGAACTAGCTTTCTTTTGCTTTTATTATTATTTTTTTTCCCTTTCTTCATTCATTAAAAAGTTGAGAATTTTAAAATCGGAAGGTGTATAATATGAATATTTAGAATACCAAATCTTGTCAATAGTCTGATTTACTAAATTCTGCATTTACTCCACTTTTATGTAATTAAAACTGTGGCGTAATAAGAGGGGGGAATCCGCCCTTGTGGCAAAAAAAAAAAAAACATGGTGGCCGGCAGGACACTTAGAAATAATAAAGTGGAAAACTAAAGGACCGAAATGGGGGCAGATTGCTGAAACTTAGAAAGAATGGGGCAGCAAACTGAAGGACCGCACCGGGCGCCAATAACCATAGCGCTACATTGCTAAAGCAAAAGATCATTATTATGCTCTGATTTTGGCAAAAGCATAATGTGTTTCAATTGCTGTATTCGCAAAACGTCGCAAATCCCTCGATTTTCAGATTGGTTTGAGCAGATAAAGCCACTGAACATGGTACACGCCTGAAGTGTTGAAGTTCCCACGTTCGGCGGGTCCCGCCCGCGCGACTGTCGGTCTGGAGTTTTGGTCGGTTTCATCAAAATGTACGTGTCAATACACATTAGAACTCCTTAAAAAGTCACCCAACCAAGCACCCCCCCCCTTAGAAGATATCCCTTGTCTAGGCTTGCCATAACAAACAAGCAAATCCCAAGGAATTTTCGAATCGCAAAACGTCGTTTTGCTAAGGCATTCTTTCTGTATCATCTGTAATTATATATGATTAGTAAATAACTGTTATACATTACGAATAATATGTACTAAGAAAGCCGATTAAAAAGAGCAAATCATTTAGGGGGGGGCTTGCTAGTGTTTCGAAATTATTAAAGACATCGAGAAGAGCAATAATTATATACAGCTGGCGACGAACTCTGGTATAATGATTGTTTGATAATTCGCAACTACATATTTATCAAACGTAGCCACCGATATTTGAGGATTGACAGATGGAATCAGAAATTTTTAGATAACTTGAGAAAATTTTGAATTCCCCAACTGTATTTTCTTCCCCCCAACTCCTAAGTGAAATGCCGATCGGGCTTCTCGCTTGAGTCAGCAAAAACAAAACATACAAGAGGGGCCTTTTCGGGTTACTCGGCTGTTCGGCTCGCACAAAAGAAAACAAAGAAAAGGACAGTAGCAGTATTTCGATCTGAAAGAGTAGAATATTTGAAAAAAGCATTTTAATAAATTACATTTGTGGGAAAGATTGGATTTCATAGACGGTTTTTGTGAAAGGGCCGTTTTCAATCGAACCTATTTTTATGATGGGATTATTGTACTCAATCGTAACCGTTTTAATTAACGTATTGTCGTGATGGGCCGAATGGTATGTAGGAAATAAAAAGTGCTGGTTGTTTACTACTAATAATAAAAATGTAAAAGCAGGAGGGTGCATAAAGAAGAGAAATAGGGCCGCCCGGCGCTAAAAAGACAACAAAAAAGCCACCGGGCGCAAAAAAGATAACAAAAAGTCTGCCGGGCACTGCGCCCTGCCAAATTAATCTAGAGTCAACACTACTTTTAACTAAAAAAATTTCAGTATATTAAGCAATCTAGTTCTACAGCTATGTAAACTAGGCAACCCGTGGACCGTTTTTAACTAAAAAAACCTCAGTGGATTCAGCAACCTAGTTGTACAGCTATGTAAACTAGGCAACCAGTGGTCCGTTTTTAACTAAAAAAACCTCAGTGGATTCAGCAACCTAGTTGTACAACTATGTAAACTAGGCAACCAGTGAACCGTTTTTAACTAAAAAAAACAACAACAGTGGATTAAGCAGGGTTGGCTTTTTACCGGTAAAAACTGGTTTTTACCAGGGCATGGTAAAAACTAGGTTTTTACCGGTAAAAATCTGGGAAAAATGGGTAAAAACCTAATGATACAGTAAACTCCCTGAGTTATGAACTGTATATTAATGCTATTTATAAAACTGTATTTTCATGTAATTGATGTGGATATATCATCATCAGGACATCCTGATGATGCAAACTACATTATGTAATAAATAATATTTGTAAGCATTTGGTTTTCATTAAAATGATTAAGATAAGTTAAGTGTGATAAAAGTATATTTACAATTTTCCTTTAAGTAAAAATTATTAAACTAGCCTGCATTACATAATTGTAAAAAATATTGTAATGTGCCTTCTCATACTAGTTTTAATAAGTTTGATAATGATAAATGTACATTATCTATAAATTTGAATTCTTGTAAGATGAAAACATGGATGAAAGTTTTCAGTGTTTATTATATTCCTTAAAATGAACTATTTTTGTATAGCATTCTTTACTTACCAAATCAGACACTGAATTAGGTGCATATTGTTATATAGAAATGGAATTAGTGATATTAAATGTCCTGAACTTTTATCCCTCAGAAAATGAAAAAATGGCAGATAAATCTTCATTGTTTGCTTGTGGATTAAAGCCGATTAACTGCACTAGGGTCCTAGTCCTATAGGGGAATACCTTCCTATTTCTAAGGGATCCTAGCCAGTATTTATGCGCAGTTTTTGAAAAAAAAAAAAAAAAAAAACGGAAATCTCCGAACAGCTAGATCAACAAGCAAGACCGGGATATGAACCTGGCATCTCCCACCATCCAGTTTCGAGAGCAAAACCTCTCAGTCATTGGCTACTATTTGAGGTAGCCAATGGTAAATCTTCAAAAAAGTGAGGCAAATCATCTGAGGAGAGGTAAATCTTCAAAAAAGTGACAAAATAGTCAAACTAATAAGTTTTTCTCAAAGGTTGTAAAAACCCTGGTAAAAACATGTTTTTCCAAAGACGGTAAAAACCATAGTAAAAACCGGTAAATACCATCAGACGGTAAATACCGTCCAACCCTGGGATTAAGCAACCTAGTTGTACAGCTAATGTAAACTGGGCAAACACTGGCCCGTTTTCAACTCAAAACAACATCAGTGGATTAAATAACCTAGTTATACACCTCATATAAAGTCACTATATGAAAACATAACATCAAATATCCATTTACAATTCACATTGAAAACCTTAAGCAATTGCAAAAATTCTTTTAAAAAAACACTTACCTTTAAGAAACTCCTCAAAAATATCCATAACACACCAGCTAATAACATAAAACCAAAACGCTTCCTTTTACTTAACATTATAATCACGCCCTCCTTCAAATAAACACACACTTCCTTTTTAAACAACAACATAATATTCACTACACTTCAAATAACACAACACATTTCCAAATACACCTTATATTCTCTGAAATAACTCAACAAACACCAAACAAGAACTGACACATCGAATTCAAATTCAGCTGCTTTTAAAACTTCGGTTTACCGATTACAGTTAAATTGCCTAAACCAATCACAAAATTCCTTTACCAAACATCTTGGTATCGTTTATTGAACCCACCGACCGTTTTTTTCATCCAACTACAGCACCAGTTAACAACTCAACTCCAAACACAGGTTGCAAGAGATATCTGAAACTATCACTATCGTAAACAAACTGTCCAGCGAACTTCAAATTTGGCGACAGATCGGCACTTGGCGAGGACACCTGCTAACGAAATTTCCCCTTAAATCCTTAAACATATATTATTTTTATCGTCTGCTAGACCTTCTCAAAAAAAAAAAAAACTCGAGTGCAAGTCAAATTTCCTATCTGTTTCACATACCAAGTATTGTTCTTTATGTAAAGTGAATTATGCAGCATATAAAAGAATAACACTTTCTTTAAGTTGTGAGTTGTCAAAAAACTACTCATTTAATCAAAAAACTTAAATGGGAATTTCGGTTTACAATCAAATAATTTATTGAGTGGGAACACAGTTTCTGAACACACCGCATTTAGTTCTTGTGTTATATTAACTACACCTCATTATGTTTCCTTTCTTTAAAATACTCTATTTTTCATAATTTATATTTTTAATACCACCAATTGTTTTCCTGTTTCTAGAAGAATCAACTGACACAATAACTGCATGACACAGGGCCGGCTCAAGGGAGGGGTGCGAATGTAGACAATCGCATCACCTAAGGCCCTGCACTTAAAGAGGCCCCGCTCCTGGGCCTTTTTTTTTTTTTTGCTATCACGTTAGACCGAGCTTGGTAGATGGTTGAGATATATCCCAAAGAAAAACGAGAAATTAAAACTAATATGTGCACTTCTATTAATAACTTACATAAGACATGATAGAAAAGAGGCCCCTTCTGGTGCTTCGCCTGGGGTCCCGCAAGCCCTTTGGACCAGCTCTGCATGACTAAAGTGACCATTTATTTTTTCGTTCAAAACAGGACATCTACTTTTTTGGCTATAGTGTATTTATTTTCTTCCTCAAAACTAGACATCTGCTGTTTTTAAGGTAATAGTGTAGGGAGACAGATTTTACAGATCTGGGTATCTTTCAGTTGTTAAGAAAGTGAGCAAAAAAGCTTCTGTTAATGTTAATATCAAAATAAAATGAAAAAAAAAAAAAAAACTTTGCTAAAATACACATATACTACTATAAAAAATAGTGCAAGCCATTCGTTTAGGGTGGTACAAGGGGTAGACCCTACTTCGACTTCAAAAATACCATCCAACACAAGGCAGGATGGTAGGAAAGTGAGAAATGTAAACAAAAGGACACAGAAAAATGTAAGTCGTCATTAGGAAGGAAAAAAATTCTTAGAAAACCAGAGTGAAAATTGAAAATAAAGTGGAGATCAGGGGAGGGGCAGGGACCGATCTACACACTTGGGGACCCAGAGCACAGATAATTTTGGGAAACCCTGCACAAAAATTTTCCGCAGAATATTACTTAATTAAATTAAGTTAAAACCAATTATCATTCCTAAGTTAACCATACGTAAACATTTACAAATCAGTAAAATGTCACGACAGATACCGCTCATATGAATTTTTCGATTTTGAAATGTTTTTATGGATATTTACAGCCGTCACACACCTTTGAAAAGATAAAAGGAGGAGCATACTGAGGTGTCCGAACGAATTTGCGAATATCGAATTTATCAAATGTCGAATCGGATGCATAATTTTTAGCGTTACAAGTTACATTAAATTAAAAATTTTGAATATTTGTGATAAAATGAAGTAATCAGAAATTTTTCTCTTGAGAGATAATTTTAGTAGCTATTATGATTACATAAAAGGAAGTTTTGGGGGCCCCTAAATATCGGGGGCCCAGGGCACGTGCCCCGAATGCCCTGCTGTAAATCAGTCTCTGGGGAGGGGGAGGAATAAGCAAAAGAGGAACATGATTTTAAAAAATCTGATGTGTACAACACATGACTTCCTTGCACGTCTATTAAATCAAAAATATTTTCGACGCACTTCCTCTAAACTTATTTGTTTGAAAGAGATAAAATATCAGTAATAGTAAGGTTTAGCGATTTCTAGCCAA
Organism: Cheiracanthium punctorium; assembly: GCA_038373885.1. Classification (NCBI taxonomy): domain Eukaryota; kingdom Metazoa; phylum Arthropoda; class Arachnida; order Araneae; family Cheiracanthiidae; genus Cheiracanthium; species Cheiracanthium punctorium. The sequence goes on from JAWZYV010013619.1 coordinate 812,566, forward strand.
ATATTTCGATATCGCCAAGCTGAGTTCAGTTTGAAAGATTTCCTTCTGACACTTTATTTGGCGATATTTCACCAAAAGCCGACAAGCTTGAGATAGTTTGCGAGATTTTAGGGATAGCCAAAGTAGTCATTGACCACAGACTTTCAATGAATTGAATGCATCCATACACCTCAATGTATTCAAAGTCATTTGGCTCACCATGTAAATAAATTCCCAGTCGATTGCTGTCAAAAAATATACTGAAAACAGTTAGATATTACAATAGTTCTAAATACGAAAGTTCAAAATTCTACGGGTTAAAGTTTTAGAGTTATACAAAATACGAAATAATTTTTGGCGCCAAATTTGGCGATATTTCGGCGAAACTCGTCAATGTCGACGACATATGGCGAGATATTAAGTATGGACCAAACAATGACAGATTATCGCCAAATTTGGCGATATTTCGCCAAAACTCGCCAAGAACGACGACAAATGGCAATACTTTGGGCATTGACCAAATGACTGATTATCGCCAAATTTGGCGATATTTCGGCAAAACTCGCCAAGGTCGACGACAGTCGGCGAGATTTTGGGCATGGACAGAACAATGAATGTCTACAGTTGTATAATATTGAAGATGTCCATAGACATTAAAGTAATGAAATTCTTTTCGGTGGTCCGGTAAATAAACTTTCCAGTAGATTGGAACTAAAAATCGAGATGCACAACTAGATGTTACAACAATCTTATACATGAAATTTCATAATAGTTTGAGATTCGAGAGTTAAATACGCTCACGCGTACACCAAAAGTTGCCAAGCTTGGCGATTTTTGGCGTAGTTCTTGAGGGAGGCACGTGACCGTGGTCGGACCATTACCTAACTTATGTGGTATTGTGCTTGAAATGGATGAATGCCACTAAAATTGCCATTGACCGTAATGTATTGGAAATCTTTTGAGTGTTCCTGTAGCAAAACTATAAATGATAAAGACACTTTTTTTAATGGAGAAATTCATTTTGTAACTCTTAACAGCATATATCACATCTGAGTTGTTTGAAATAGCCCAATACCACTAAAATACGCTGTAATGAATTTCGGCCCATAGAGCGTAATGTATTTCGAATCTTTTGGGCGGTCCTGTAGATAAACTATCCAGTCGAATGGAACCGAAAGGGGAGGTGCACAACTAGATGTTACAGCAATCCTAAATATAAAGTTTCAACATTCTACGACCAATAGTTTTTGAGATATGCGAGTTTAATGAATTTCGCTCCATAGAGCGTAATGTATTTCGAATCTTTTGGGCGGTCCTGTAGATAAACTATCCAGTCGAATGGAACCGAAAGGGGAGGTGCACAACTAGATGTTACAGCAATCCTAAATATAAAGTTTCAACATTCTACGACCAATAGTTTTTGAGATATGCGAGTTTAATGAATTTCGCTCCATAGAGCGTAATGTATTTCGAATCTTTTGGGCGGTCCTGTAGATAAACTATCTAGTCGAATGGAATCAAAAGGGGAGGTGCACAACTAGATGTTACAAATATCCAAAATATGAAGTTTAGACATTCTACGCCTAATCGTTTTTGAGATATGCAAGTTTAATGAATTTCGGCCCATAGAGCGTAATGTATTTCGAATCTTTTGAGCGGTCCTGTACATAAACTATCCATTCGATTGCGACCAAAAGGGGAGGTGCACAACCAGATCATAGAACAATCCTAAATATCAAATCTCAACATTCTACGACCAATAGTTTTTGAGATATGCGAGTTACATACATAAGTACGTACATACGTACGTACGTACGTACAGACGGCATGGAAAAACTGGCCACAATAGACTCGCCGCTGGTCAAAATGAGTTGCAGACGCGTTTATATGATCGTGCATGCTAGCTTACGATGAGATGCATTGAAAAAATTCTTTAAATTAAATTTAGAGGTAGTCAAAATCGGTTTTTTCGTCGAAATTTGGCCCCCAAAATTTTTCGGGATCACATTACTTCCTTATACTACGTACAAGGAAGTAAAAAAAGAAATAAATTGAAATGGTTGAGAAAGAAAGAACATTGAAAGAACGAACAAAAACAATACATCCCCCCGGCGTTTTCTTTGCTTCTCAAGAGGGGAGGGAGGAAGGTCAGTTTTTTTTTTTTTTTTTTTTACAGACACTGCCGTTGGATGATTTTAGAAGCCTTTATTGAAATCGTTGCCGTGAGTTGCTCTCTTTCTAAAAACGGGACATTGCAGGGGACATTTCAGGGATCGCGCTGACATCTGATAAAAGTGGGTCACAAAGGCCCATTATCTTGAGAGATATGGGTTTTTGCATATGCAAAACCCATTATGTGCGTAATTTTTTGCATCACAGTCAAGAAAATTTGGGTAAATGACTCAGAAATCTGAGTAAACGCGAACCCTGCATTTTCTGAAAATGGGACATTATGGTGTCCCAAAGCTGTGCTTGGGGACAACGGGACAAGCCACCTAAAAACGGGACGTATGGTCACCTTATGCATGACGTCAGATAAAACCCTTTCTCTACACATCTAAATAAACTGCATTGAATGATATAATTTCAAACCTTATTGAACATAAAATTTCGATGTTATCTCTAGTTTAAAATCATCTGTAACTAATGGGATACTACCTCATCATTGTATTCACAAATCTCATCCTCAAACAACTCCAACATTTCCCACCGCTGCAAAGCTAAATTATAAGTGTTGCTAGAATGATGTGTTACTGCCTTCATTTAGCATGGGCACCACTTCTGCATTCCACCTAAACTTCCAAATGGCTTAATAAGAGTAATAAATAATGTCCTTTTGGTAAAGGGATAGCAAATGCTAATGCTATACCAAATATGTCACCTATATAAAATGATTTATTTTAAACAAAGAAGATTATTTCTCTCTTATATATAACATATCCATTCCCTCATACTTCTAGTAACCTCTTCATCAATAATTAGCAAGATTACTAAAGGGTTCTTTTTATATAATTTTTAAATAATTTATTACTCAGTCAAAACACACTCATGTACATGTCACATTTATTAGGGCGTTTCACCTGAAAATGTTTAATCAAAAATATACATATTTCACAAACATTTTTATTATATTAACCTACTACACTCACACACCAAAAAAAAAAAAATCGTAAAGTAACGAAGTTCTTTTTAAAATATATATTCCTATATTTATATAGTTTAAATTTATAAATACGTCCAAAAATGTTAGTAGACAAATACTTTTAAACTCCGTTTAGTGAAAGAGAAAAAAATTAGTTTTAATTACTTTTTCAAAACCTTAACAAATCATAAAAGCAAACATTATCATCCTTTACTCTCATTGAGAGAGAGAAAAAATACTAAAAAAAATAAAATACACCTTAATGAAATTTAGGTTACTTTTCACTGTTTCAACCGTAATGGAAGAATTTTTAAAAAGCTAGAATTTTAATTTTAAATTACCCATTGGTGTACAGTGTCGAGGCATGGCTGCACGTACAGGGCGAGACCGGCATTTTATATGAAAGATGGGGATGATTGCTGCACTCGGGTTACAAGCATTTAGAGAGAATTTTTTAGCCTAGCATATTTATTTGACGTTTAAAATTTTCCTTTAAATGAATGAATCTTTGGAAAGGAAAAACATTTGTGCATAAATTATCCCTACCTTAAATAGCTTAGCTTCGTTTCAGTAACATTTCGCAGTAGAAACCAAACGCCAAAACTATGTCATTGCCAAGGCGAGGTGATCAAATGCAAGAGTTGAGTGATGCGTTCTTTTCTGCTTTCCGATCACACCGATCAATGATATCCTGGATACCTGTTTGACATCTGCATAGCATTTTCATGAATATAGTGAATCTTAAGAGCATAAAATTTTCGTGAAGTAGTATCCCAACCTTGTTGATCTTATTACTTTTCTGGGTTCAGTAAAAGAAAATGCAATTTCTTGGCAAGGCTGTGACGTCACGTGGGACTATCAGTATTTAGTTTATGGCAACATCTGTGCAGCTACTGTTGTTGTGTGTATATGCTGGGAACAGACAGAAATGATTGTCATTTTGTGCTGTTATTAAACATCATTTGTACCGTCTATTTGACTTTACAATGGAAGAAAAAAACAAAGACTATTATTTATCAAGCGGTAATGATGAAAATAAAATTCGAGTGGGCTGTAATTTTCAAGCTAGCATCCCACCATTACAATCAAAATATGACGACCTTATAGAAGAAGTTGATGATGATCTGCTTTTATGGCAGCCTTCCAGAATTTCTGAAACTTCTGTTAATAATTTTTTAAATGCCATAAAGGGTTTCCCATCTCGTAAAATCAATGAAGAAAAAGTTTTATACTTATTGCACAAATGTGGTTATGACACAGAAGAAGCAATTAGGAGAATTAAATTACTTCCTGAACCTGTTAGTCATGCTGCCATTTGGTCTGAAGACGAATGTAAAAACTTTGAAAAAGTTCTTCAGTTTCACGGCAAAAAGTTTAATCATGTTCAAAAGTTAGTGCCTTCTAAGAGCGTAAAAGATATAGTTGAATTCTACTATTTCTGGAAGAGATCTGAAAGGTATGATACGTTTATTAATGATAAATGTATTTACGGGCAGTCTAGATATAAAAAGCGAGCAAAAAGAAAAAGCAACCGTTCTGTCGATCCAGCAGATGCAATTCTTGACGAAGAGCAGTTGTTAAATGAAGATAAAAGGCACCTGTGTCCTGTTTATCCATTGCTTGAAGTAATGTGAAGAATGGCCTTATGGTTCAGCTTACTTTCATTTAAGAACTTTGATTCAACTAAAATGATGATAAGTTGTGTAATTTCATAATGGAAAAAATGAGCAAAATATCAAATTTTAACATTATCTGTTAAGGATTGTACTTATATTAAAGCAGTTTATTTTTTATTTTGGGGTATGTGTAATATATTTTCAGTAAAGTGTTTAAAAGACAGGCACTATATACAATGAGCCATCTTAGTTTGCTTCGGTCCAAAATTTTCTGTAAAAGTGATTAGTGCCTGCAGTGTATCAAACAACTTTTTTGTTCTTTCTTTTGTCTCTCTCTCACACACATATATAGTTAAGGTGACCATTTATTCAAACGTAGAATTGAGGACATATCCCCAATTCTGAAACAAAATAAGCACAAATAAATTATGCACAATAATTAATGAAATCACCAACACTAAATTAATTAAAAAAACAGTGTAATATTTAAAAATTGTCCTCAGTTGCTTCTTTACTTTTCGAGGAGATATCGCAAAAGAAACTCAGAAATTGGGGACGTATGGTCACCTTATATATAGTATATAAATAAATATATATATTTATATGTATTTTTTTTTTAAATGTTCATAAACCAAATGATTTGTGTAGTCAGATAATCAGGGGTGCTAACTCTGCTCCATTGCATAGTACTTGCTCCTATTTGTGCTGAAACATGTATTTTTCTTTATTTTGCTCCGAAGCTCCTCCAAAATGTACTTTTCAAGAAATACTTTTAAAATCAACAACTGCAAAATTAGCCAACTCCACAATTCTCAGCATCTGATGAGTGCATTTCAGAGGGCAATTCTCCTCACTTTCTCTAAAAAGGCATCATCACAGAAGTGGAAAGGAGCCCCATTAAAGAAACAGTTGTAGAAGTCAGTACAAAATAAGCATTTACAAATGGAATGGTCAGCAACCAATTTTTTTTTTTGTAGTTTTGGGCATTTTTTTCCAGATGTAATGTGAATACGTGTTAGAAACCCTTAAAAAGTCCTCTAGCCAAGGTAGCCCTCCTAATCTAGATACTCCTCGAGTAGCTTTGCTTTATTAATATAAAAACATAGTCTCTAAGCCTTCACTTAACCATCTTTTAAGATTTTGTTTGTGTAAAGCTACATATAAGCTAACTGCATAGGATGGTGTAGCCTTGGTCGGAAGACTTTCTGGTACATTGTTATTTTTAAACTGTATTTTGTTTGATTCTTAAATACAAAAGTAAATCTAATTAAAATTTAATCATTTATTATAAATTTTATGATAAAAACATGGCATCTTTAACATAACTAAAAGTGAGACTAAAATGGTGGAGCCCTCTAAAATTTGTTTTATAAAATCGGGAGATTGTGTTAACCTCTTTGGTATGGATTTATTTGAAGAAATCTTGCATTTGGGATGGATATCATGGTCAGATCTAGCCATAAAGTGGCTAAATTTGCAACCCTGATTGGAAGAAACATCCTCCTCCAACTAGGGGATCTAGGCTGAGGGGGAAACCCCTCCCCCCCCCCAGCCTAGACTCCTCATGCAGATAATTTTCCATATCACCACACACACACTGTTTCCAGGAAAAAGAATGTGCATGTTTAATTTTGTCCTAGTTTAAATGACAAAGCATTCTCATCATCTATTACTTAAGCAAAGCAAGTGCATGATGCAATGTAGACGTCATCCGTTACTTAGGTAAAGCAAGTGCACAACACAATATAGTCGTCATCCATTACTTGGGCAAAGCAAATGCATGAGGCAATGCAGTCATCAAATGAATCCAAGGGTTAAAACGCTGGCTCTCTTATTCATTAATTTTCTTAAATTGCATAGTTGCATTATATCAGTTATTGCTTTTAAGAACTCTTATAGTGTGGAGGAACATGCAATTTTTAATGTTATTAATCAGTACATCAAATGATTCGTGGATATTAAAATACAATTATATGATCCATCTGGATATTTTCTTTCATTTTTTATACTTTTTTTTTTTAATCATGCAAAGTCTACTTTAATTAAACATATTATTTTGTGTTATACATGTTTACACATGGTCATTAAATTTTCCTCGTTCCTTCAAGTATGCAGTGCAGGGCTTCATTTCTAGTAAAAGAAGTGCCAGAGCCCTAATATTCTCTAGAGCTCATGTTCATACTCAGTGGCGTACAGTAAACCCCTGCAATATGAGAGTCTGTAATACATTCTATTAAAATAATGGTAATTCTAAGATTTTCCCAAGAAACAGTGTTTTACATACTTTAATTATTTCACAGAAGAGTGGTGAAATAAAATATTCTGAAAGTAGTATGGAAAAATGTAAACAATACACAATAAAAGACTCGAAATCTATTGGTCTCATGACTCAGATCAGTTCAAGACAAAACAGACTCGGTCTGTCCGCTAAATTCAGTTTGTACGTAAAAAGGATGAGAATTCTGAGTTAATAAACTGGTGAGCTCCCTGTTTTGCCTAATATGTAAAAATTCACTCTGAAAAAAGAAGTATTGGAACCGAGATCTGGTGAACTCTTAGGGATGGATGCGAGACAAGACAAGCATTTTTAACAATGATATAGGGATTTTGTGAGATGAGACAAAGCTTTTAGGCTGTTTTGCGAAATGCCTATTTTTCATCTCGCATCCATCCCTATGAGCTCCTATAGAAATTAAGCCCTGATGCAGCATCACTTTATCAAAATGACAGGTAATATTAAGGTTAGCATTCATTTTTTTTTTTCTTCTTTATCCTCATCTCTCAAATTGTTAATGGCTGAGATAGTTTGTAAGTGAAAATATGTATGCTTATAATAAAAATTATAACATGTTAAATCCAAAGCAAATTATTGTTAAATCTATTCAGTGTCTTAATCTTCAAAGAACATATTTTTAAAGTGACTGAAAATCAGTAGTCCCTTTGTATTCATTTGTGATGGTTTTATAATATAATGTATTAATGTGGATAATGCATTTAGAAATTGTTAAAATACCATAATTATGTTAGTAAAAATGTATTTTTTTAATGTTAATAAAATCTTCAAAGTTTCATATCTCTACAATTATCTAGTTTTCAGAGTTAAATATTTGTCTGACCGATCTTTCTACAAATCTTTGTCACTCGATTCTTATCAATAACTTTACTTAGCCTCTACTACAGATTCTGTTTCGTGTTCCTTCATATAACCATGCAGAAACCCAGAAATACTTTTGAATTATTGCCTACTTTACTAGGAGTGGGCAGGCACGTATCCAAAAAAACATTTGGGGGGTGGGGTCCAAACAGTAAAAAAGGCAGAATTTCACACAAAAATACTGTATCATTACCATTATAGTAACAAAAATCCAAATTTCGGGGGGGGGGGGGGGGACCCACTGGACCTCCCCCCTAAATACGTCCTTGGGAGTGGGGTAACATATATTGCATTTAGATGAAAGCACATTTTTTAGAGGTGAAAGAAAACAGTCTGACTTACAAGTAGGATGGAAGGGTAGCACATCTGAACTTAGATTTTTAAAAAGGGGATGCTGATTTTTGTTAGGTAAGCTCTAAAATGAAGAAAATCTGACAACACCCAATTTTATGTTTCCTCGTAGCTAGCTACATATAGAGAACTGGGTGGAATGCACCCAACTATGCAATATTCTTAGCTATGTCGGACACTTGGAATACGATTGGCAAGAGACATTTGATGAAAAAGTAGTGTGTCGGGAATAACCTCCGGGATGATACCTAGTCAGTACCAAAATTAATAAAAACTTTGTACAGTAACACACAGAAGATGATACTTATCAACAATTTTTGTTGTTTGTTGATAAGTACCATTTTATGTGTTATTAGATACAGTTTTTATTAATTTTACCTTCTACCACCACCTTTTATTCTATGTTTTTGTTATCAAGCTTTTCGTATTCAAAGATGAAAGACTACTTCAAAATTTTGTTGGTTTGACATGCAACGTTTTTTTTTTTTTTCCTGATTTAATTTGATAGCTAGGTGCAGTGTGCCAGAGGCAGTCCTAGGGTGGAATGTACAGTGGGACTGCATCTGGTGCCATCTCTGGGTTGGCACCAAAATATCTTACTATAAAAAATATTTATATCTTTTCTGTGCGTGTGTGTGTGTGTTTGTCCATAAAGATTAAAATCATTATTCATACTAACAGTTTCATTTATTACAAGTTTCAATAGTTTAATCAGTTCACGAATAATGTATTTAATATTTTTCATCCATTTCTTTAGTGATTTCAGCTAAAAACACAGCATATTTTTCTTTAGATTTTTTGGGAACTCGCACGTATGTCTCTTTTTAATAATCTACATTAATAACGCTAGTCATCTCTGTTAATCTAAAGTACCTCCACATTATTCATATAGTACACATCTGAACTTTTTGTAATGAAACTCAAATCATTCCCTAGGCCCGACCTCTTTAGAAAAAAAATCATCAAGATACTGTATTACTTGTGCGCAGGGCCGTAACCAGAGGGGGGCTAAGGGGGCTGAGCCCTACCTAGAATGCTTTCAGCCCCCCCTAAGATTTTCAAAACTTTTTGTAATTTTATAGATAAATACAAAAGTTTAGAAAAGAATGATTCTTAACAGTCTTTAAATTTTGCATCATTAAGAATACTCCTTGTTTTGAGAAAATTTATCATCACAATTGATAGATTTCTTTTGCTGCTCTTGGTTGCATGTAGCACTGGATCTTGGATCTTTTCCGAGAACACGAAAGTGTTGCTCTTCCTTTAAGTTCTTTACACTTTAATCTATTCCCCAGGGCAATGATTTCGAAGGGTGTAAGAACTTGAAACAGCCGCCTCGCTAATCCCTCGTTTTTAATTTGCCGCACAGGTCGGGTTCAACCACTCCCCACATTGGGCAATGTATAGTATATGTTAGTACAGTAATAAATTTGAACTTGGCACGTGAAAGACTGTCCAACCTCCAGCCTGTATTTTTCTGTTTGTTGATCTTCACAGATTCAAAACTTCTGTGATTGATTTGTCAGGTCTGCCTCTTTTTTTGTCATTTTTACCTGTTAGTCTCTTTGAAGCCCGACTTAATGTGTGGTCGTTTTGAATTACAAGTGCTTAAGTTCCCACGGAGGTGGTCGTAGCCAGATTCTTTACAGACAAAGAAATGCACAAAATGGGAAAACTAACAATGCAAGATTGATAGCTAAAGTTTTGAAGGAAAATACGGCAATCTAAAATTCAGCCGTCAACAGCAAAGCCGCTATCTCCCAAAAGACACGGTGTGATAAAAGGATTTTTGAGTTTGAATGCCATAAAGCAAACTTAAAATTCATTGACAAGTCACTTCAGAACAGCCCCCCCCCCCAACACACACCCGCTCACTCTCTTCAAACTAGAGACGCGGAAATAAAATAAAGCTGGGTAGGTATGTGTATTTGAAATCTGTTCTCATACTGATTGGAAGAGTGTGGTGAAAGAATTAGCCAATGGACTGAGCTCCCATGCACCCATAAAATATTTTAAAAGAAAGAAGGAAGATAATGATGAAAGTAATAATAAAGAGAGATTTGGTTCCAAAGAACCAAATACATCTGAAAGGAGTGTGATGAATGCACCCAGTGTGGATGAGAATCCTCCAAACAAAAAAATCAAGTTTGAGAAGTACCCCGTTGACAAGTACCGTAATTTATGGAAGAAACGCCGCGGCGTTTATGAGTTTAAAAGTTCAAAAACAGTAAGTGCGGCGTTTACAATATTTTTAATTTTTTTTTTAGCCGATCTTCAACGAAAAATTCGATTAGTGATAATTTTCTCAAAAGATGGCGCCACCACCGGCACGTACTCTTTAGCCTGCACAGATCACAGCGTAGCGAATCAGAATGCGAACCTACGCCCATAGAAAAGAGGTTTAATCTTTGATTCAGTTTTGGAGAAAGTCAGAGCGCCCTGAGATGGGTCCATGTCCGGTGCTCTGAAGTGGATGGCTTCATACATCCAACCGATGTCTCTCAATTAAGTAAAAAGAAAAAAAAAATAAAAGTAAATCTTTTACATCTACATAGAACTATAATTAAATTTTAATGAAGTTTTGAATATATATTTTGAAGGGTTAAAGTTCTGTAAAATATCGCAAAAGTGAACTACCCTCTATTAAATGCACCCGTTTTTCACATGAACCTCTATTGTTCTTAAAATACTGAATTTCAGCCAAAATTAGTCTATGTTGCGCCCAGTGCGAGTTTAACCCTTCCCCCACCCCCCAAAAAAAAAATAAAGTTAATCTAAAAGTTATTTTTTTTTATCGCCGTGTGGCTTTGCGCCCTGTGCAGGAAAACTCTATCGAATAAACACTGCCAACTAATTGGTATGCTCAAGAAATGCTGAGTGCTTTTAAAATAAATCAAGGCAAAAGGCTTGTTCGACTTTTAGAGTTTGCTCTAAAAGTCGAACAAGCCTTTTGCCCTCATAAATGAGTCGTACATTTCCCTTTTTAAGAAAATTGTAAAGAGCTGTGCATTGGTTAAAGAAATCCTGTATTTCGTCTATAGCGATGACCTTCATGACAGTTAAATGTAAGCGATGGTTGTAACAATGAACATAGGGTATTTTTCTACCATCTTTGGATGGTCAGGCCATTTTGAAGTGGTGAGGTTAATATTCGAAAACTTTAATGATATTGTGAGAACACTTAAATTAATTAAAATTAACGAAGAAAAAAATTTGATGGAGATGATATTGCTTTAAGTATTGGACTATTGCACTCAATAACAAATGATACTTTTCGCTTTTGTTTAGTGCTAATGAAAAAAATACTTGGCATTTTACATCCAGCAGATAAAATTCTTCAGAGTCGTACAGAAAGCTTGGAAGCATCTAGCAGAGTTATAAATTCTGTCTATGAAACTTTAGCAGATCTCAGAAGCATTTCCAATTTTGATTTAACAGTGGAAGAGGCTCACGCATTCTTCAAAGATGTTGAAAATGAGATGAAAAAGAATCGAATTCGCAAAAAAAGTGTAATGCTAAAGAATCATTTCATTTATGATTTCATAAATGAACCCTCGGAATTAGATCATAGTACTAAACTACAATCTATTTACAACAAAGCTATTGACTGTATACTACAAGAACTGGATAAAAGTCCTTAGTGCTTCAGTAACTCCTTCAGTTTTCCGTGGTTTCATCCAAAATTTAGCGTAAATATGGGGTAGGACCACTTAATGATTCCCTGATTGCTAGAAAGCACACATTCAGTCAGTCACAATAACCCTAAAAGTCAGTTTTTCCAAGAAATTTAAGGTTTTTATTTTTTCTTTCGCACTCAAAAAACGTTCAAAACCTGAACGCCCAACACCATGTGCCTATGAGCATGAGATGGGAAGCACTTGAAAGATATAAGGCCAAGCTCGGAGTAAATAAGGTAAGCTAATACAAGTTAAAATAATATGTACACTGAATAAAAGAAATAATACAAATACCATACATATTTGTATGTTTTCATATATTTATTCTAGTAGATCAAGTCTTCATATTTTTATTAAATATTACTTTGATTTGTATAATATTGATATATTTTGGTTTCATACAGATTTAAAATGAAAAATAAATGCATTTTTTTGTAAATTTTCATTCCAAAGTTTTTGATTGTTTATATCTAACTATTTTTTTTTCAACATATTGGGCAGTATTTAATAAACTGCAAAAGGTACAATTAACTAATAACCATATCCTGTAAATTACAGCTGTACAAAAATTACTCTAACCAAACCAATATCCAGTATTGCATTCTCTTTTCAATATTTTTCAGGGAACCTCAATGAAAAAATTAGCATAATGAATGTTAAATATTTTTTAAATACGCATTTTATGTAGCATATACTCTATAAGGAAAAATAAACAGCTGAAAAAGTCTCCTCCGCCCCCCTCCAATTACTAAAACATATATTTGGTCAGCCCCCCGAACTACCTTCAAAGCCCTACCTAACATTTCGTCCTGGTTACGGCCCTGCTTGTGCGACATGGATAACACTGCATAGAAAGAAAAATCTGAGTGACTCCGCTCGACTTTCCAAACACTTACAATTAAGATCATTACCAAACACTTAAATAAATTTTAATCGATGAATAATTCAAACATATATACCAAATTAAAGCTCAATCGAATGCACCGTTTAAATGCTTGTGCACTTTCAAGAATTTCTCCCCATATGCCATAATGTAAAAGAAATCTTTGTTGTAGCCCTGTAGGAAAACTATAAGTCCTATACACACCAAAATCAATACCAGTGTTGCGACAGTGGTTTATAACAGATATACCCAATTTGAGGTCAATCGAATGCCCCATTTAGGAGCTATTCTGTTCACTCGCATACATACATACATCTCGTAAAAACAGCATAAATGAATTCAGAAGACCTCAAAATGTGTAAATACACCAAAATCTCGAAGTCGAATTTTTTCATGATTACAATACTTTCCTTATATGGTACATGTTCGGAAAGTAAAAATCAGTGCACCATCTGATTAAAACAGCTCCAGAGCAGTGACGTACCAAAGATTTCAGTTTAAGAAGGGCTACATATACTATTGAACTCAGTTATAGTGACCTTGTTTGTGAGTGGCAACTCTTTATAGACATTTTACATAACTATTTAATCAATATATTATTATTATTGTTGCTATTATTATTATTTTTAATCCTAAAATTTAACCCAAAGAAAAGAAAAGAAAAAAAAATGGAATAGTAAAACTGAACTGTGCTGTCTTCCGAGTTCTCAATGTAATAAAATGTAAAAAACTTTTTGAATTTTTATTTTATGGTCAAGTGCAAAGGGAGTACCATAATATATCGTTAATCCCCTCCCCCAAACCCGACGAAAAGTCTTTAAAAAACAGAGGGGTGCTTACATGGCATTTAAGGGAAGTAGAAATTTAATATCCTGTTAAATTCCACTTTGTTTATAAAATAGTATATTATGGTAGTGAGGGGGTTCATGCCTCATAAAGCTGTAAACCTAAATGGGTTGGCTGCCTGTTCCTCATGAACCTGAAACTGACATCAAAATTTTCTGTGCCAATCGCCCATTGTATACTAGACCATTGTTAATGTAACTCCGTTATAGTGCCATCTGCCATAAATAATTATCTGTTATCTTCATTGATATTATAACCGAGTTCAACTGTATATCATGTACTATCAATAAGTATTTGTATATAATAACCAACTTTTTTTTGTAAAACGTACTTTCAAAATAATTTGAAGACAAATTTTTAAAAATAAAATATTTTAATGCAACTGTTGAAACAATAATCTACTTTTTAAAGATATTTTCATTTTGATTTCTTCACTTTTAGGGGGTATTTAGCCCCTAGCCCGTAGGTGCGAGCCTGTGCTCCAGAGCAAGTATGAAAATTGCCTAGCTAATATTGAAGTCCAGTGTTATGCCGTCATTGTTCATGTATAACAAGGCGACAGTTTACAAGAGATCCCTGAATCTATTATTTGCAAGAAATTGGATCAGTTTTTTCAATGTGTACTATTCTGCTACTCCTAAACTAAAAGGATGCATCCGTGTAAAAATTTCACAACAATCTCTTGTAACATGGTGTACTTAGTATGTAATCTTGTTTTTTTTGTGGGCTTGTTCATAAATTATGATTAAAGAAATCACTTAAAAAGCTTTTTAAAATATCTAAACAAGACAAGGAATTAATGAAAATATTGTGGTACATTAAAAATGTACTCCAAGTTCAAATTGATAAAAGTACATTAAGAGACTATTTTTTATTCTGGTGTAAAAAGAAGGGTGTTAGAGGTTTTTGACAGTTTAGGGTCGTAGTCCCATCATTGTTGTATCTATCAAATGGATGCGCTGAGTTTAATGCTACTTGCTTTTTATTCAATGATACTTGCTGAAAATATCGCCATTTTGCCATTGTCCTTGGCAAGTTTTGGTGATAGTCAGTCATTGTTTGGTCCATGCCCAAAATCTCACCACTTGTCGTCGACATTGGCGAGTTTTGCCGAAATATCACCTAATTTGGCGATAGTCAGTCATTTGGTCCATGCCTAAAATATCACCATTTATTGTTGACCTCAGCTTGTTTTGCTGAAATATCGCCTAAATTATTTCGTATTTTGCATCACTCTAAAACTTTAACCCGTAGAATATTGAAATTTTGTATTTAGAACTATTGTTACACCTAACTGTGCATCTCTTTTTTGATTGCAATCGACCAGGTAATTTATTTACAGGGTCAGCCAAATGACTTTAAATACATTAAGGTGCATGGATACATTCAATGATTCAATTCATTGAAAGTCTGTGGTCAGTGACTACTTTGGCTATCCCCAAAATCTCGCAAACTATCTCGAGCTTGTCGGCTTTTATTGAAATATCGCCAAATTAAGTGTTGGGAGGAAATCTTCCAAATTGAACCCAGCTTGGCGATATTGGAAATATTTGGCTAGGAATCGCAAAACCTTACTATTACTGCAGTATTTTATCTCTTTGAGACAAAATAAGTTTAGACGAAGTGGGTCGAAAATATTTTTGATTTAATAGACGTACAAGGAAGTCATGTGTTGTCCACATCAGATTTTTTTTTTTTTTTTTTTTTTTTTTTTTACAGAAAGTCTAGGTCTATTAATGTTATCTGCAGTTACATTTTATATCCTCTGTTTAATTTCTTTCAATATTTTGCTTTTGTTGATACATACATTGCGAGAAATTCCCTGACCTTACATGCATTTTACATTGTGAAATCCTTCAACACCACCACCCCTTTATTATATCTAAATATTTTTCAACAACTTACTTGGAATAAACTTTCAACTGTATGCAGAAAAAATTCCTGTGAGTGTGAGTTTCAAGTAAGATAGCACTTGGCAAAGCTTGAGATTAAAAAAATTCCTCAGTGGCCAGTGACCCTACAAAGTTCAGTGGCCACTTTGATATAGTTAGTGGCCAAAATTTTCTGTACTTACGTAATTTTTGTTTTCGACACCCTTGCTCCCCCCTTTCAGATATATGAAAATAATATGAGATTTTTTATTTTGTACATTTAATGATTCAATGCTTTTTTAGTAGTAATGCATGGCATGTTCCATATATTACATTCAGAAATAACTAGCTGTATTTAAAGAAATCTAAGTACTATGAATTTAAAATTTATTAATTCCTCCTGATTGGCTGCAGCTCCTTGTTAGAATCATCACATCACTGTCTGTGTCTATACTATATATAGGTACACACATGGAGGAGGCTAGAGGAGCTTAACCCCCCCCCCCCCAAACCCAAATTAAAAGTGAAAATCTCTTAAAAATAGAGAATTGTAATAAAATTAATGATTTAAAATATTTTACTTTAAAATTTCTCTTCAGATTAATTCAAACGTATCTTTTACGAAAAATAGTTCGCTATTAAATAAATACAGTGGACTCCCAAAAATCTGCCAACCTGAAACCTGTATGGCTAAGTGATATAGAATATTTGGACATTATTAGAAAGTTGTCACTATTACCAAGTACTTGTGAAACATGAAGCCTAAGTTTAAAAAAAAAAAAAAAAAAAAAAAAAAAAAAGTTTTTTTTTTTTTTTTTTTTTTTTGTTGTTGTTTTAAACTAAGAAACTGGAGGTAAGATAATATATATAGTATTGCAGACCATTTTCTCAACTTATGGTGTACACATAATAAAGTACTATTTATTTAATTTATCTCTCCTTTCATTCATGGAATTTATGGGGGGAAAAGGAATTGGGACTTAATAAAAGAAAGAGGATCAAGGGCCCAATTTTTTATTAATTTCAACAGTACGCTTCCTCCTAATTTACTAATTTTGGACTTGCAAGAAGCTAACAAACGGTTATTTTACTTAAGGTAGTAGCTCCCCAACCTCCTATTTAAAAAAAAAAACCACTAAGCATCTTATCAAATTTTAAGGAAAATCAGATGCATTTTAAGATGGGGAAATCGTAAGCATGTGCTACTCAAACAGCCCATTTTCAAGGTTTCCACTTTCAAATAATCAAGTGTCTGATTATGTAAAACATTTTTTAACGAACGTTACACATACTAAGGGTTCAATTTACAAAGGTGAATCATATAAAAGAAATAACTTAAAACAGGGAGAAATTTTTGCGGGGGGGGGGGGGGGGGGGCATGGGCGCCGGCAGAATATTTCCAGTGGGGGGGGGGGAAGACTACTTCAACGTATGGTTACCATGTTGGAAAGAGCAAAAATGCAACTAAAAACACTGCATACAAAAATCCAGCGGGGAGCCTGCTGCCGGCGCCCATGGGGGGGGGGGATACGTTTTCGCTTCGGCCGACCAAAAATGCCTTCTATTCGTATAATCTACAGAGAAACTCCCTGTCATTAAAACGGAACTGGAAAAAAAAAAAAAAAAAAAAAAAAGCTTGAAGTGTGAACAGGAGGGGGGGGGGGGGAAACACTTCTCTCTTCTCGGACAGCTGTAACGCTGATTAATGGAATTCTAAAGGCATGGAGATCTGTTTATTTAAGCTTTGAAGAGCGAGCGCTTTTACCAGTGATTACAAAATAAAACAAAATCAAGTGTTTTGTCTGTTTCTCTCCCCTCCCTCTCCCGCTATTGTAGAGATGCCAAAACTCTTGCAAAAGGAAAAACATAATAATATGAAAGCAGCTGAAATTAGATTTATTTAAAACTGAAAACGGTATGTTTATGACATTAGTTTTTATTTGCATATTCGAATGTACAAAATAACGTTTTTGTTCGTTTTAAATAAAGCATCTTGCGTGGTAGTTTTCGATCTGCTGTAGCGTAAATCAGGATGCAAAGAATGCCAACCTCTTCATCGACCTTTCAAAAGCAGAGGGTTTGTTTATTATTTTCAAGTTAATAATAATAATTAAAAAAAAACACACGTGCTTCCCGTCTACAGTTTTAGAAGGGTCAGAGTAAAGATCACATGAAATTTTTTAAAAATATAATCGATTACTCTTAAGTTGACTGGACCCTGACTGAGTCGAACGACAGAAAATATACAAAGGGGAGTACTATAATTTAGAAAAATATTAGCTTCGTTCCTTCAGTACAATGTCTTATTAATGAGATACTTAATGCATCTTTCACATACAGTCATATATTGTATCAGTAGGCAAATATCAAATTTAGTCCTTTTCACTCTTCTCCTTTTATTACGGCCGTCTATTGTAGAAATTGTAACAAATTATAATTAGAATAATACTTTTGTTCAGATTTTTGCGACCACGTGTAATGTCCCACAGATATGCCTCTCTGCGTACTGGAATGTCGATGTGGATATGTAATAAAATACCGAGATGGTGCGAAGGGTCAAGGCCAACCAACGGGTCAGGTCACAGAGAGAGACCCTGAGTATTCTGTTCCGGTGCGTTCCTACCCCCCCCCCCCCAAATGTTACATGTATGTTATCAGTTATGATGAGCTCCTCCCCTTTCTTCCCCTCCCATAGACGTCTGCAACCCTTTCTCCCCTGCTTGTCCATATAGTGCTGACATTCAGCTTTTCCTACGAGGCCGAGGGTGGGCGGGACTAAGTAAATTTTGCGAATCATCAATTTTAGACGTTTTTTCAATCTGCTTTGCTTTACTTTGCTCGGAGGCTCGGACATACAGCGCCGACTTTTGTTACGGGGACGGAAACGAGGGGGGAGGGGTTGCTTGCTGAGTAAATTTTGCAGGTCGCCAATTTTGGCGACTGACAGACTGTTTTGCAGTCGCCAGGAATAATTCCGCAGTCGCCACTGGCGATCTGGCGACCGCTATTCTCAAGCTTTAGCACTTGGTTCAGATTTAACCAACAATGCCCAATACTGCTTGTGTTCCTGGATGTGATATATCTACAGGTCAAAATTAAATGCAGTTGCAAATTTCCAACATATTTTTATATTTTGATCTACTACACTTCAAGTTCTGGAAGAATAAAAAGTTCTGTATTTCATTACTGGTCAGGCAGATAGCTTTTAGTCCCTCCTGTCAAAAGAAAAATCCCAACACAGAATGTAAAATGGGTTTATTAATTTGCACAACCCATAACTATTCTGAATCATTCATTCTAGCTAAACATAAAAAATCTTCATCAGCATTTTTCACTTTTGGAGTCGGGAGGGGAGAGAAAGGATGAAAAAAAATTCGAAATTTTTAAACAAAGGAAAAATTATTCTTTTGCAGAATTTTTCTGAACCATTTTCCAGTCTTTTTCTAGACTTTCCTGGTCTATTTCCCATTTTCCTGACCAGTAGACACTCTATAAAAAGAAATTTGTTTAAAAGTTAACCATTAGAACTGACTCACTGAGTGTAAATCAATATGGTTTTCAGGAACATTTTATCTAATAAAACCTTTTTTTAAGAGTAAGATTTCTAGTGGTTAAAAAAAAGGCAAGGAAGGATTTTTTTTTAACCATGTAAATAATTTGCTAAGTTATTCATTAAATTAATGTTGTTGAGATATCCTACATTGTATCTCCTCTCATCCTATTTTCATTTAAAACAGCTTGATTTCTTTACTCCACACATTCATCTTTCAGATTTTGGTACAGTCGACTCTCTGAAATCCGCACATCTATAATCCACAACTCTCTATAATCTGCGATAATTTTTAGATGTAAACAGTGAAATTTGCAGTTAACTGTTAAGTAACACTAGGAAATTACGGGTGAGTTGAGTTGTAGAATTAAAAGAAATTTTATGCTATTTTTCATATATCTAATTAAAATTGTTCTTTTAACCGATCTAACAAAGTCTGAGCAGTAAAATGAAAGCATGATTAGCTAACAGAAAAGATTCTGAGAGACAATCTTGCACACTCAGTTAACGAAACGTGTATTATTTTGATTTTCATTTTTTATTGGAAGAAAGAGAAATTTTCAAAAAATTTCTCTTGAAGAAGGCTTATCTTTAGGCTATAAATATTTAGAATTCATCCAAAATTATTCATTGGCATCACCACAAGAAATAATGACAATAAACAGACTCCAGGAAAAAATATTTAAACACAAACCAAAAGCCCTAAACAAACAACAATTGATTCCATGTTTGCAAAATTAAAAAAATAGTAATATAAAATTAAAGTATGAAAGTTTAAGCCTTCTTCAAGAAAAACTTCAGTCTGCAAAAGTTTTGTAAAATAAAATTAATTTTTTTCATATATTTTAATAAATTCTTTAATAATTAAACTAAGTGTGACGGTATAATTAATTTCAGCCATTAAAAATGTTCTGTTGCTTCATAACTATAGTAAGAAAAAATGTAAACAAAACAATGATCTGTAATCCGCAAACCCCTTGGTCCCAAGGTGTGCGGATTTCAGAGAGTCTACTGTATATGTAACAAGCTATTTTTGTATATATTACATAATGCTGGCATGAACATCGGCACCTGATCAACCCCTCAAATTAGGGGAAGGAACATCTCATTTGGGGGAAGGCTTTTACAGTGTGATGCATAAAAAAATTATTTGATCTTAAAATGTGCAAAATGGATTCCCCAGAATTTTAAGATTTCTAGGGAGATTTCAAAGAGAAACACTTGATCTCATTGCTTTTTTGATTATCAGGGCCTGGAAAAAGTATTTTGCATAACAATGACGTACAATGAGTTTGTAAAGTCAGAGTACAGAAACTTTTAGAACACGTTATTTACAGGGTGTACCAAAAGGTGGTAACAGGCTTTAATTCTTTTACACTGCCCACTATTGGAGATAAGTGGGCAGTGTAATTTTAAAAGATGTTCAAAATAAGGTCAGAAATACTACTATTAAGAAAAAATTCCTCTCATTAATTTTCAAAAAGTTACACTTAAATTTTTATACAACCCCCATGCAAAACAATTCACAGTTAGTAAAATGTGCCCCATACACTAAAGAGGTGACATATAAAATTAGAGAACTGCGCCTTTAAAAGTGTCAGAGATATGAAGATAAATATAACGCTGACTTAAACGACTTTTCAATGGCTCTCGAAGAGAAAAAAATCACATTTGAGGGGTCGTACAGAAAGTACAAAAGAAAATCTTTTCCACTCTAGGAATAAACATTTGTGGTACTTACATATTATCCCAGCAGTCATTCTCACCAAAACTAGTTTTCCGTTAAATGTGCTCACAAATTGTTGCCAATCATATTCCAAACCATCAATAATTTCATGTGTCCAGCATTTATCTTGGCTATAAAAATTGCACGTCTTGGCGGATCACCGGGATAATACATAAGTACCACATTTACATACAAAATCATGTCTAGTCCCTGATAATCTTTTTTTAAAGATATCTCTGTAACTTCATATGATGAAAGACTCAAATTTGGTGCATCACCTCACTAATGTATGGGGCACATTTAACTACCTAGGAATTTTTTTTATGGGGGTCATATAAAAGTTTAAAAAGTGTAACTTTATGAAAATGAACAAGGAAATTTTTCTACATGAAGTATTATATCTGACCTTACTTTGAACATTTTTTCAATTTACATTGCCCACTTATCCCTGATAGATGAAGAATTAAAAGCCCATTACCACCTTTTTGGGACACCCTGTATAATGAATTACAGAACATAAACATGACTTCATCCGCAATAGCATAAAAATAAATAAAAGATTGGAGACTGAAATTTGCAGAACTTCAAGGGTAAGCAATTTACTTTTAGGTTAAAAACAAGCAGAAACTTAATAAAAATAAATTTTAACAGAACATAGTAGTACTTTTTAGTACAGTGGTAACTTATTGTCAATTTCATCGTGCCATGCATATAATCCACCAATAATATCATACCATAAACATTCATTAAAATGCTTTTGTAAAATATTTACAGCTTTTTGTGAATCATTACCACGACGACAAACTACATAATGTTTTTGCTCTTTAGTTTTTTCAATGGCATCTTCTAAAATTTTCAGAGAAGCAGGATTACTGATTTTAGTAATTGGAACATTGATAGCATTGGAGAAACAGCAAATTTCCAATTCATTTTCAGGACGCACATCAACCAGTACATGTGGAGTACCCAAATCTAAAATTCTTTTATATTCATCACATGACACACGTTCTGATTCCGACAGAAGTGAAACACTACTATCTTTATCGCTGGCTTTTGTGCTGCAGAAAAGTTCATAATCAATCAATTCAGTAACTGATGGGTTCTGCCCGCAAACTGCACAGTCTTCTTTCTTGCCTCGCAGCTTAAAAATTCTAATATTTCCAGTGAGGCCATCAAATAAAAGCATTCTCTTACTATATGAGGCACCCAACCCGACAATGATTTTAATCACTTCCAATGCTTGTAAACTACCGATGACGCCAGTAACTGCACCAACAACACCCCCATCAGAGCAGTTGGTGATAGTTTCTGGTGAAGGGGGATTGGGAAACAAACAGCGGTAGCAAGGGCCGTCCAAGTAGTTGTAAACAGTCAACTGACCTTCAAATTTCAGTGCTGACCCAGAAACAAGTATTTTTTTAAATAACACAGCAGCATCGTTTAAAAGGTAGCGCGTGGGTACGTTATCTGATGCATCTACTATTATGTCATATGATGAGATGATTTCTTGAATATTTCTGCTATTTAAAAGTTCCGAATGAGTGTTTACATGGACGGTTGAGTTCAAGCTTCGTAGGGATTGTGCAAGTGACAAACATTTATCTTTGCCAATACTGTCTTCTGTGTGAGAAATTTGACGGTGTAAATTGCTCAGATCAACAAAATCGTAGTCCGCAATACCAATAGTGCCAACTCCTGCAGCTGTTAAATACATCCCAACAGGACAGCCTAATCCACCAGCTCCAACGATAAGAACTTTCGCATTTTTCATAGCAATTTGGCCCCCGATAGAGATTTCAGGTAAAATGAGCTGTCTGGAATATCTTCTTATTTCATTCTGATTAAGTTGAGAACTGTACATCACAGTCTTGTTTTGAAAAGCTTGTTTCTGTTTTGATTCTTCCTCTGCAAGCCTACGTTTTAAAAAATTTATTTCTTTTTCTCTTTCGGCAACGGTACATCTAAGACTTTCAATCTCATCGTTCATTTTAACTAACTAAACAAATAAACATTTACTAATGTAAAGCTTTTACTAATGTAAAGCTTTAACGCTTCTTTATTGCAACTTTAAGCGAGACAACTAAAGTCAGATTAACAGAAGGACAATGACAATCTCCTCGAAGATCAAAACTTATAAACAAAAACCACTTCGTGACAAAAAAAAAAACACACACAAACACAAAACACGTGTTTTGTAAAAGTTGAAGCAATTATTGTTTCAGTACAGCTTTAGTAAAATCTCTAATGTTTAGAGAGTCAACAATGCAGCTGCAACTGTACCTGTGCAGTGCAACAAGTTAGCAACGAAAAGGGAAGGACCTTGTCACTAGAAGATTTGTTAAGCAAAGCAAATCTTAGACTGATTTTTCATAGGAATATTATGTTTTGAATTGAATAAAGACAGCGAAAATTGAAGTTTTTAACACAAGAAGATTGAATTTTTTGAGCAAATAAACTCGAAATCAAGCAGCATGCTGTCCCCAATTCCTGAAACAGAATTGGGGACATTATCGGAAAAAAAGCAAAAACCGCTCTCTTCTTTTCTGAAAGAGCTTTAAAAAAAGTGACTAGAAATATGTGATATCAGATATCATTCAAAGAGCCTGCCCCTCTCTGCATGATCTAGCGAATATAAACTACGTAATTCATAAAGACTGTAGTGTTACTACAATTTATTCTCAATATTCATAATGAAAAAGAACTATTATTTTCAAGTAAACGACATAAAATTTTAACTAAAATTCAAGAAAAAATAACTATTTATAAACAGTGCCCTCTCAATTTCTGGGTGCTTTTTTCTAGCAATATAGTTAAAAATTTATGCTGTTTACTTCCCAGATAGCACAAATTTGTCCAGAACACCACTAGAAGACGTCATATAGACAAGCTGACATGTCCATTAAACATTCAGGATTCGTCCGATTCTCGTCCATTTTACGTTAATATGGCACTATAGGTAAGGTGACCATACGTCCTCGAAATTCGAGGACAGTCCCCAAATTTAGATTTTTTTTTCATTTTGTCCCCAAAAGTACTTTGTCCCCAAATTTAAAGATTTGTACTTTTTTTTCCCTGAAAGTTTCCGTTTTGTTTATTTCTTTCAGAAAAAACTGAAGAAATAAGAAAAAAAAAACCAACTAAAAACGCCATTTACTCTGAGAAACAATGAAATTCGATCTCCGAAAACGTTTGTTTTCATTGTGTGTGTAGCGTGTACGGACCATAGATATAGGAATAACTAGATCACGCATCCGTATGCTAGTAAGAGGTTTTTCTTGTTGCCAAATATCTTCGGTGGCATCACCCATGATAGTGGCAGAAAGCAGTGTCTTGATCATGGTTTATGGTTATTTTCGCCACTAGTCCAGCATCTTATTTATTTATTTTTAATTAACTTTAAACATCATCATGAGCAAGTCGTGCTGTGCGTATAATTGCACCAACAGGTTTAGGAAAGGATCTGGAATATCCTTTCACAGGTAATAAATGCTTGAAATTAGTGGTATTGAAAATCAAATATCAATTGATGTTCAATAACAGTAGTATTTTTAAATTTCCTTTTTACCTATGCTTTTCGTTCACTTTGTGAAGTAATTGAAGGAGATATTGCACATCCTTCTTGAATTAAAGTAGACATTGCTTAATTCATGTTTCTATATAAATATAATCCTAAAACATTTGACCGTACGATATATATATACTTATTTTTAAATTGTATACTTGGCACTTAAACTATAAAAAATGAGATAAATAAAGCATCGTAATTTACTTTTTACGAATAATTATTAATCATGTTTTACAGGAAATGATTAATTTTTCTAACATTTTTCAAAAATAACTCTTGAATTGGGGATATTGAATTTATCTTATTTATTCTAACTAGATTTTCCACATTTGAGCATTTTTTAACGACTTTTAAAATTACTAGTTTTAATATTAAATTCATATTTTTTTTAGTTCAACGTGACTGTTTGTTTAAGTCTTTATTTATGTTTCTTTATACTTTTGTTTAAGTAAGCTTTATTAAGTTAGTGTTTTATGGTAAGTATTTTAACTTTTTTTTTTTAAATAAGCATATCAGCTCTGTAGTGTTGTATCATTCCAAAGTTTAATTTAAAAAAAAAAAAAAAAAAACTGGCTGGTGACGCAATTTTTAATATTAACTGAAATTCTATTAAATCAGAGCTTTAATTGAATGTACGTTTAAGTTTACACATCCCTGTCTGAACAAACAATAGTATACTATAAAATGCATTTTTATGCCAAGCAAAGTTATCATGGGAGGATTATTTCTGATGCTTTTTGTGCAATATTGTGCACAAAAAGTGCACATGCTTTGTGCAATGCTTCGATGCTGCAAACTGTCATTTTACTTAATTTTTCTAGATGACTTTCTGATTTTAATAACTTTCTGATTGTTTAGGTTTCCACTATCTAATAAAGAATTGACAAATAAATGGATTTCTGCTGTAAAAAGAGATAATTTTGTTCCTAATATACATACATTTATTTGTTCAGAACACTTCAGTGCTGAATGTTTTGAATCAAATCATAATCGGAAGTTGCTAAAAGATGATGTAGTTCCAACTATCTTTAATTTTCCAAAGCATTTGAAAAGGTAAGTTCTAAACGAGGTACTTATTAGGGAGGGATAATGGGAATGGGATATTGTCCCCACCCCACCCCCTCTCAAAAGAAAAGAAAGAAAGAAAAAACAGCAAAAGCTTTTAAAAAGCTTTTATTGTACACAGTAATTAATATAATGCCTTTATATGTATATTTCATGCCTTAGAAATTGATAATATACACCCTCCAAAAAAAGTATTCGAGCAAGAGATTAAATTTCCTACGTTGGTTTTGTATATTAAAAAATATTTATCATAGAATATGAATTAGCCTATGTATAAATATGAATTTCCGTAATTCTGTCAAGTTGTGCGTTTTTCAAAAACTCAATTTTATTCGCAAATCTAAAATATAGGTAATTTCTCTCTTGCACGAATAATTTTTTTGGAGGGTGTACTTAATTTCAGAATGCATATTGTTGTAAAAACGAAAATAAAGATAATCGTTTTTTTTTTTTATTTGCCTTTGAATTTTTTTCTTCCTTTCCATATTTTGTTTCCACATACACAAAATAAGACTCATAGTACATCTATTTTGATATATAGCTATAATTAATATTTAAATTTAAAAAATCCAATTATTAAATTTTGTTAAATTGACATTCATGTGTTAAATTCAATTATAATTATGTATTGACAGATTTAGCAGAATTATTTTAATGATATGTTTGTATTTTAATTACTTCTTCAGGCTTGATTGGAGTTGAACTAGGTTTATAATCAGACATTTTATATTTATTTGACAATCTTCGAATCTAACATTAGATAATTGTTAGATAAAGACTCTTTATCTAACAAGTAAACGAGTAGAATTAATAAAAAACGTGTTACTATGTACTACATTTTATTATGTTCTTTCTTTGTGAACATGATTCTTTCAGAATATATTTCATTTTATAAAGGAAAAACATCCATTTCAAATCTTATACTAGTTATGCATTTTACTGTGTACATACTGTTACATATTTTCATGGTTAAGTAAATAATGAATGCCATCTTAAATTTAAAGAAACATTAAACAACTGCTAAACCATTAACAAATTTTAGTAAACTGTTTCTAAATGTAGGTATTTTAGAAAAGTAGTGACTAGGCCAACCCCTGCTTACACAAATTCAATGAAATATTTTTTTTTAAATTCTGTATCCTGTTTCTTTAAATATTCATTTAAAAAAAACAAAAGATACATAAACAATTTTATTTCATAGAAGTAGATTAACTTGATATTTAAAATAAAGTGATTTCAATCAGTAATATTTTTAAAAATCAATTGATTTAAATTAATGCAACTCTGTTATATACATTAAAATATTCTTTTACAGAGAAAGTTTTTTTTTTAATTTACTTTTAGGAACAAAAACCAAGACCTCCACCTAAACCACGAAATTTACATTATAACATTATTACATTATAACATATTAGAATATAACATTATAACTTTTTGGAAATCGGTTTCTTTTTAAGATATAAAGGACGTATAAAAAACACGTTTTGGACTCCCACTTCAAAAGGGATAAAATTTCCTAAGTATAGCCTTTTTGCTTAAAAAAAAAAAAAGTAGAAGAAGGCGTATTTGAATCTCAAGAACGTTAGAAATACATTTACGAGGGAAAGAAAGATCCAAACTCAATCACCAAACTATGCCACAATATTATGATTTTCTTAAAATGTAACACGAAGCACAATCCCCCCCCCCTTGATATGAACGTAGTTTTCTCTTACGAGATCTATGACACCTCGGTCTTTTACAGTAGTACTTCCAATACACAATTGATACTTTATTTCAGTTCACATCTTTGTTCAGAAAAAGTTTTTGTTTTCCTTGTGTGCAAAAATAAATATTTAATCGATTATTTTAATGTGTTACATTTTTAGACCATCTAACAGCAAAAATAAACTAAAAATAGCTAGCAAAATATCATAACAAAATGTGTTTTCGTTGAATTTGGTTCTGAATGCGTATTTTCAATGCTTGAACGAATCATCAATTCTGTATTTAAATGTAAATTAATGCTGTTGCATAGCAGTCGTAAGCAGCGACGTTTTCGTCTTTCTGCCACTATCGTGTCGTCTGCTCCGGAAGTGCACTGGCAACAAGTTTCCTCCCCTTGTGCGCAATCTAGTTCAATATTCCTATATCTATGGTACGGACATATGTACCCGACTATGAGCCAAATTTCCCCTTTCAGTTTTGCTAATGATTAATCCCCTTTCATGAAGAACCATGCTTTAAATATGAAATTGACGTACGAAAATGTTCTTGCCCTCGAATACTTTTTTTGGAGGGTGTACATGATAATATGTTATGTCCTCGAATAAGTCCTCGAAAATATTTTCTAGTGTCCCCAAGTTTTGTTTAGATTCGAGGGCAATGCTTGATTTGTCCCCAAATTACCGTTTAGAAATATGGTCGCCTTAACTATAGGACGCCCATTTAGAGTCTTATAGACATGCATATGGACGTAATAATGGACGTGTTTGTCAATTTTAGACATTTTACTGTCGAATCCTGGACATCAACAAAAAACATTTAATAAGTTTTAGCTAATTTTATGTAATGATTAATTTAAATTTATCGTTACATCTTAATAACGAATTTTGTAAAAATATTCGTACCTAATTAAAAAAAACAACAACCTTTAAGTACTTGCCCAGCTTCAGACCCTTAATCACGGACTTCACAGTAGAGTGTGCTAGCCACTATACGCAGCGGGACTTGCTCTGATGTGTCAAAATGTTGAAGTAAAGATTTTTTTTAGTTTCGGATGTTGAATCGCTAGAGAATTTTCTTTTTTTGTATGAGGATATGAGTTTCTTTTTAAACAATACCGCTTTTATAGGAAATAATAATATTAAAAGAGAGAGCATTAGGCTGGTGTCTAGGGATGAATAATTACTATTTCACTTAATATTAAAGAAAAAATTATATTTACAAGTAATTTACATGCTGGAGTTTACATTATTCTTCGTATCGTCGTACATGAGCATACAGCTATCAACTGCTTAGTGCCGCAGCTCTTCCTCGAAAGTCTATTCCTAAAAAAAAAGGGGTCGAGCGTTCTTTCGTGGTG